>JBAMNC010000450.1:7500-492543 GCA_037902135.1 Cetoscarus ocellatus | reverse complement strand
TCAGTGTTTAGTGGGCCTCACAACAGTGCCACGCAGAGAATCTGTGAGCACCAGATGAAGTGCTCCACACCACCACGAGAAGTCAAATTAATCTGCTATGACTGGAAAAACAATGAGAGGAAAGTCAGGAAGTGATGGAGAGAGTGTTCACATGTGACAATAAGTCAGTGCAGCTGTATGACAATGAGTAAAATATACTAGAGTTTTAATACATGATGCTGTCTGATAGGTAAAACAAAGACCTCTGAAACCAAAAGCAACTGTGAAAAAACAAAATAAAAAAACTGATGTCACATCAGTTGGATGGAAAATATTTATTATAACCCTTATGTATAGAGTCCTCTTTGGTTTTAAAGTTATAAAGTGCTTTTGAAGGATAAAAAATTAAAGCAAGCCTTTAAGCATGCCTACAAGTAATATTAAGTGGAATAATACTCTGATAGGCCTAGCCTACATCTGTTGATAGCCTAGCCCACGTCTTTGTAGGCCCAGCCTACATCTTTGGCCAAAGGGAGAGAAGGGATGATACAGCAGACCAATGCATGGTTCAATCAGTTTTCTCAGTTTATTTCAGGAAAACACAAGCTTTTTATACAGTGTGACAAACAATGATGTGTTAGTGACTTTTGTCCTTTCTCTTTGCCTCGACATGTGGAACATAGGGTTACGTTGTGTCACTTATCAACGAGTTACTCAGAAAAACACATGTGGAACATATTCCACATTATTATATGCCCAGAGTACAATAGTTCAACCTAAGTGCAGAGTTTATTAAATATTCTTTATACCATTAAGAAATAAAAATTCAAAGATTTTTGGGCAATTTTTGAATTTGCAATTAATCAGATGAAAAATTAAATAAACCTATATGATGCACTTTTTAGTAATGTATTTACAATATTTTGAACAACTTTAACAGTATTCAAAGCTTAAGAAATCTTTGTTTTAGCTGGTTGATACTGGACATATATTGACTGCTGCTTTTATGACAAGGATCAATTTTTGCCTCTATTAAAAACAGTGAGAGATCAATAGATATTGGAAAGAAACATAAATATATACAGTATATATGTAACAGGTCTATCTTGAAATAGTAGTTTTAAAGTTGGAGAACGTAAACATCTTTCAAGGGGGGGAATGGCCTCACTCACTTCAGCACTGTATAACTGAGGAAGCAGGCAGTGGTTTTCTCACAAGGAATGGAAAACTTATGGCAAGCCATAAGCTAAAAAGAATCCATTCAACCCACTCCAGTACTGTCTCATAAAGAGTCTGAGAGCAGAAGATGCAATATGGCTAATAAAAAATATAGCTTAGAAGTGAGTAAGGGTATGTGATCTGAGAAAGGGCAAATAGTCAAATTAGATTGAGGACATTTATCCTTTTAGTATTTATGGTATTGTTCACTTTAAGAGATTATAAAAAAAAGTGATGGTAAGAATATAATTTTATACATACAAATTAAAGGCAAGACGAAGACATAAAGGCATTTTTACTTATAATTACACATAGCCTGTAAATTTTAAAGTATCAACATAAAATTCTCTGAAAAATGAAGTTTGTTTGATTGATTAGCTGAGTAGCTTCAAGCTATAATGCACGCGTGCAACCATTGACTGTTAACAGTGTTTGATAAAGTCTGAGTAACATCAGCTGTTTTGTTATTAAAGTTAGACTTGCTGCACCTTACACCACGTCATTGAAAATGTTGTGTTGAATTAAGTTTGGCTTAAAAAAGAAGAAATGACATGGATCCTGTGAATCCTGACAAACAGCTACAACACCCAGTCTTGCAGTCATACCAGGCAAGGCACTTATTGTGTATAACTAGAATCCTTCTGAAAACCTAAGTAAACATGTTCAAAAAAAGGTTTGAACCAAGCTGTAAACACTTATATTTCAGTTGATAAGCAGGAATTTGTGTGACTTCCAATGCCTGGGCATCCGTTTTCTCCAGGACACTCCAAGAATTGTAGTTCTTGGGACTTCAACACTGACTCCATTAGCTTTTACTGCAGTTTCAGCTTGATACAAACATGTATATAAAGGCATGTACGTATATCTATCAATACATATGATTAGTCATTAAAATATCTTGTCAAAATATGATTAAACTACAGTGTATTTATGAGAGCGTTTCAAACATATCACTTATTCTCATTCTTTCTGCAGATATTACAATACATTGTGTTAATGAATGCCAGTTGATCTAATCAAAATCTTGGAGCTTCTGTCATCAAAGTGCAACAAGTGGCTCAAGTTAGATGTGGAAAAAACATAAACATTACATACACCACTTCCAACACCCTCATTTCTTCAGCACAGGTTTATATTCACACAAAGAAGAGCACTAATGATGTGAAGTCAGCCTGAAGGACTTCCGAGTTGTGGACATTCATCTATAGAGAGCTCAATCTATTCAGAGAGAGAATAAAAGAGCTGAAGAATGATTAAAGTGATAAAGGTTCAGTCTGCATGTGTCCTTTATTTTTCTGACTACTTCACAGAGGAGACACTAATTACACTGAGGATGAAAGTGGTCACACTTCATCTCATTCAAAGAGAGTTTACATCAACTTTATTAACTTTGTCTATCTATCTATCTATCTATCTATCTATCTATCTATCTATCTATCTATCTATCTATCTGTCAACCAATCTCTACTGACACTATTATAAAGAGAATTGGCGAGGGCAGTACTCAAACCTTGAAACAAGGAAGTAACATCAGAAACTAAGGGGTTCCCTAACTCCCTGTAATGGAACCTTACGTTGTCCGAGTGATCTACTGACAGGAATGTCTGCTTCTGTTTCTTTTGGGAGTGGTATCCCTGCCTCTGTATGATTTGTATTTTCTGGTTCCCTAGGACTTTGTTCCACAGGTTTCAAACTGGTCTCAAGTAGGTCTCCAGGTAAGTCATAAGTTTCTAACTCAGGTAAGGTTTTAGTTTCCGTTCCAGATGACATTTCGGTTTCCTTTTCAGGTAAGCTTCCTGCTTCCTGGTCAGGTAAGGTTACTGTTTCCTTTTCAGGTAGGATTCCTGTTTCCTGTTCAGCTAATTTTTCCATTTCCTTTTCAGGTAAGTCTCTGGTTTCTTTTTCAGGTGAATTTTCTGTTTCATCAGATGTTGGGGTCTTTGAGTGATCAACTGCTCCCTCCCCTTCAGCATCTGGACATCTCTCTCTGCCAGGCTGAAGGGCATTACTTGGTGTTACAGCTGCTGGTACTAAGTCAACATTGACATTTAGTTGCCAAAGTGGTGCAGGGTCTTGACTATACCTGCCCGAAGCAGGTGCCCTGTATCTTGGCATTTCATATACTTTGACAAACCTCTTCTCTTGGGAATCTGGTAAAGTAGCAGTTACATCCCAGCTTCCGTTGGTGTCATTATCTGAAGCAAGCTCTTCCTCTTCCTGGATGGCAGTTTGCTGCCTTGTTCAAGGTCTCTTTACACTGCTTTTTGTGTGTTCCCCTCTCTTAGTTTCAGGAAGAAATCCACAAGGGTGTAAAAGGTCTCTGTGTAGTGTCTGTGGTGGTCCTTCCTCCCTTTCTGGTTTCACAGAGTAGACAAGTAAGTCTCCCATTTGCTTGGTAACCACATAGACTGTGGGCTCCCAGTGATCTGCCAGCTTATGTTTGTTGCGGAGACGAAGGTTGCGGACAAGGACCCGATCTCCAACTGCCAGTGCTGACTCTCTGACTACACTATCAATTGCCTCTTGTTCTTTTCTGCAACCTTATGAGAATTTTCAATGGTAACTTGATAACTTTCCTCCAGGTGAGATCTGAGGTTCTTTACATACTGGGAGTGTGAACTGGACTCTTTTCCTTTAACAGGCAACCCAAAAGGTAAGTCTATAGGCAACCTTGGTTGTCTCCCAAACATTCAATCATATGGGGAGAACCCAGTAATGTCATTCCTCGTGCAATTATAAGCATGAGTGAGAGGTTTGACATAGTCTCACCACTGAGTCATCTCTTTGTCTTTGAGAGTTCCTAACATGCTGAGGAGTGTTCGGTTGTACCGTTCCACAGGGTTTCCTCTGTGATAGTACGGACTTGTCCTCACCTTATGAATAGCGGCTAATGCTCATAACTCTTTGATGGCATGAGATTCAAAGTCTCGGCTCTGATAACTGTGCAGACGTTCAGGGAACCCGTAACGGACAAGGAAGTGTTCCCATAAGGTTTTAGCAACAGTGCTAACTTTCTGGTCTCTTGTGGGAATAGCTATGGCATATTTAGTAAAGTGATCTGTAATAACGAGGATATCCTTAGTGTTGTGACTGTCTGGCTCTAGCGAAAGAAAATACACACACACCAACTCCACTGGTCTTGTGGTTTGGATGTTCACTAAGGCAGCAGCTTTCTCCGGTTGAGTCTTTCTTCAAACACATCGCTCACATGTTTTCACTTTCCTCTCCACATCTGCAGCCATTCTTGGCCAGTAGAATCGGGATCTGGTGAGTTCAAGGGTATGCTCAATCCCAAAAATGTCCCATATCATCCTGCCGATTTCTGAGAACAATGGGTCTGAGGACATCTGGGAGTACTAGCTGGAATTGAGCTTGGCCCTCACACTTCCGTGATCAGTACAAAAGGCCTGATTTCAACTGAAATCTCTTCCATTCTCTCAAGATTGCCCATTCTTCAGGAGAATATGCTGTGTGATTCGCAGGTAAGTCATCAGACTCCACCAGCTTGATAACTCTGCTGATGACAGGATCTTCTCTTTGCAGTTTCCTGAGGTCAGATTCATTGTATTTAGGTACAGTCAGGATACCATCCTGTGAGTCACCTTCTTCAAAGACAGCAGGGATTGCATCTGCATGAAGGGCAAGTGATTCAACATAGCCAAAAAAAGGTGAGACCTCCTGAACTTGTCTCACAGTGTGTCCTTGACAAGCAGCTTTGACAATCTCTGGAGCCCCAGCTCAAACTTGTTCATGGATGTTAAGAACCGGGACATGAACTGGTCAATCCTTTGGCTCTCTTCCTGCTATGTGGCATCATTTTCCAACGTACCATGATGTCTCCATGACAGACCATCAGCATCTGCGTTCTGCTTAGCAACACGATACTTGATATCAAAAGTTAATGTTGAGAGTGCAGCCAACCAACGGTAGCTCACGGCATCAAGCTTGGCTGTGGTAAACAGGTACATTAATGGATTGTTATCTGTGTTAACTGTGAAAGACTTTCCATACAGATAGTCATGGAATTTCTCTGTGATTGCCCATTTAAGGGCCAACAGTTCAAGTCTGTGTGCTGGATATTTTGCCTCACTACAGGACAGTCCTCTACTAGCATAAGCTATCACACACAGTCTCCCATCCTGCTCTAGATACAAAGGGGCTCCCAATCCTGTTGTGCTGGCATCTGCGTGAAGCACATAAGGAATCTTAGGACCTACATAACCAAGGAATGGAGTCGATGTCTGATGATCGCTTCAAACGCTTGTTGACAGTCAGAATTCCAGCATTAACCAAAGGGGACTTTGGGACTGAGGTACTTTTCATCACTGATGTTTATCTTTTCCCCCTTCTGTTGTGGTGGATAGCCAGTGGTGAGGTTGGTCAAAGGCTTGACTACTTTTTAATGATCCTTCACAAACCTCCTTTTGTAGCCGGAATAGAATCCTAAAAAGGAGTGGAGCTCCTTTAAGTTCTGAGGTCTCAGCCAGGTTTTCAAGGCTTGAACCTTTTCAGGGTCAGTCATCACTCCATCCTTGGAGACAATGTGTCCCAAGTAATGCACTGAAGTCTGAAAGAATTTGCATTTATCAGTTGAAAGTTTCAAGCCATATTTCCTGAGACGGCTTAGTACGTGGGTGAGCCTCGTCTCATGTTCTTAGAGAGTGTCCAAAAACACTGCTAGGTCATCAAGGAAAACCAGGACCTCCTTCAGATGAATGTCACTTGTGCATTTTTCCATGAGTTGTTGGAATGTGCTCAGTGCATTAGTGACTCCTTGGGGCATTTGATTGAATTCCCAGAATCCAAAGGGGCACACGGAGGCGGTTTTATGCTTGTCACTTTCATTCATCTTGATCTAATAATATCCAGACTTCAGGTCCATCACGGAAAACCACATGGACCCAGCAAGTGCTGAAAACAATTCCTCTAGGTTTGTCAATGCGTAAGAGTCTTTTATTGTCTGCAGGTTTTATCTCCTGTAGTCCACACACAGGCGCACATCACCATTCTTCTTTCTCACCACCACAATTGATGATGAGAATGGAGACTCTGATTCTCAGATTACGCCTGCATCAAGAAGGGTTTGGAGGTTCCTCTTGACTGCTTCATAATCTTGAGGGTGAATTGGACAGGGTCTCTATTTGATGGGTGTCTTGTCCTTCAACTTTATGTGATGCTGAATTCTAGTCGCGTGCCCAAAATCAAGGTCATGTTGGGCAAAGATATCAGAGAAAGTCCTGAGCTTCACTGTGACTCTTTCTTTCCACTCCTCAGGAAGAGAAGGCCCAAAGTCAAAGTTTTTTCCAGAACACTTTTCTTCTGCGTGGTGAGTCGAGCACTCAACATGTTTCTGATCATTCTTATCAACTGAATTCTGATTGTCAATGACATCTGAGACAGTCAGGTCTGCAATGACACAATGTATGGTAAAATGACGTCATGCTCTGTTTCATTTCTAATAAGAACAGGCATCTTGTTGGAGCCATGCTCTGGCAAGAAAACAAGACAACAGCCTACAACCACATCACCATCAAGGTAGATCTGGATGGTCGCTCCCGTAGGCCATGTTTCTCTGTGGTTACTGAGCTGACACACATATAGCCTTCAAGCAGCACTTTTTGTTTCGCCGGGACGACTTGTTCTCTCCCACTGAGCTTCACAAAGCCAAGCCGTCCACTTGTTGCTTGCTTCTTTCTCAGCTAAAGTATGCAAAGGACATGTCTATAGCCATGATAAGGTGTGTTTTGGGGAAAGGAAGATTCATCACAACACTGATCATAGAGTGGATCCAAAGTGTTGGTGCCAATTAACAGCAGGACACCACTGTTGGATCGGAGGTCAGGGACAATTCAAGCCAAAGTTGAAATTTCAGGCTCAGATTCAAAGAGAGCCTTCTACTCAAGGATATCACTGATGGATTTTATGGGATGATTGGAAAGATTGGGTCTGATAAAAAGACCTGGCCACCATGGTGACTTGTGAACCAGTGTCAAGTAAACAACTGCAGTCCACTCCACCTACATTTACACTAGCTGTACACTTGCCACCCACAAGACGTTTTGAAAATTTTCTTTCTTGTGTGACTCTGTGGATGTGAATTGCAGGTTCTTGTTGCCTGTAGATGGGGAACATGATTATTGCTTGGCTCCCATTTGCCCCTCAATGGAATCCCCTTCTAGTTTAATGATGGAGTTGTGAAAGAGCCATTCTGGGCTTCAAAAGTACGCTGCTCTCCCTGAGCTCTGCTCTCTTGGCCTGCACAAGGGTGGGATTAGGCATGTCGTTGCAGGTGGATGCAAGGTGGCCATTGTCACCACATTCAAAGTAATACCACAGCTCTGGTTTCACTGTCGCAGTCATTTGCTGAAGTTGTCCTTCCGGCGGGTATTTTTAGTCTATTGTTTCTGTTTGACATTCACTTTTGCTTTCTTTTTTCTAGATTTCTCTGAACTGCATGTACTGAGTAGCCTTGCAGAGCAGACGGACCTGCCTGATTCTGAAATCATGCATATCCGTCTTGCCAGCCTCCATTGTCCAACGACTTCACTCGGCTAAATGCTTAACGGCCCAATCAGAGAAGAGAGGTGGGAGCTGCGGGAGCACCGAACGTGACGACAACAGGAAGTGACTGCATGTTTGAAAATAATGCCGGCTCTTACGGGAAATCATGTTTTTACTCTTCTCCTGACCAGGGATCACTTCTGGGACACTGGGAGAGAACGCAGAAGTCCTCCACGGACATGCCGGTTAGTCTATGGTCATCATGGTTACTCAGTGATACTTGGCAAAACATTCTCTCCTCAGAAGTTTACTGGGAAAACTTGGTATGGATTGTCTTTGACGAGGTTCATGTCACATGCAAGTGTTAAAGGATACATCTGTGTGGTAGAATTTAATGTGAAACAATAGTCTTAAGGTAGTTTAAGCTAACGGCTAATGGCTGCAGCGGCTAACTGTTGTTAGCCGTCAGCTGTAGCGGCTAACAACAGTTAGCCTTTAGCCGCTATGTGTAGCTGCTACGTGTAGCTGCTACGTATGCTACGTAATACGTAATAGCATTGCTTGATATAGATTGGTCTGTGATGAGTGTGACGAGCCAAACGATCGTTCAATCACAAGCTGCTGTTGTTTTTGAAAGTTCTACCCCTTTTTTGAACATTTTTGAACAGCTCCTTCCCAGATGGATTAGTGAAATATTTCCAATATGGAACTGTCCATCTGGCGTGTCAGGTTATGTACTGAGTTTTGCCACTTGATCTTGGAGTTCAGCAATCTGCTTTTGGATGTCTTTTGTTGAGGCTAAGAAGGCTCCCTCAGTTTCCTGTAGAATTCCAATGTCCTCCGGGTAGGATACATGTGCAGTTTGCATATTTGACATGACTTTTGGCTTGGTGAACCCAAGGTGTTGCTTCATTCTGTTAATGTTGCTGGCCTGTTTGTCTTCCTCAGTTTGCAATAAGAGAAGAAGTTCTGCAAATGATGGCAGCTTACTGTTGAGCTGTTCAAGCTGAAGACTGATGATCAAAATACCGTTCCAACATCCTCGACAGAATTGCTATAGGAGTTGTTTGTCAGCGTCACATGCAGAAATGCCTCCCTTACTGACCACATAGCTACACATAGCTGTGTAGTAGCTGTAAGTAATCTGATGCTTTCTCCCCGCATTTTGATTGTTGTTCAAGAACCGTGCAAAAAGTTCATCTCCATCTTCAACAGTGGCATAAGCAGAGTCAAGTAGGGTCAAGTATTTATTTGGTGAGGCCTTAGGCCCAAGTGACTTGATTATGTTTGCTGCTGGAGGTGAGAGATTTTCCTTTCCACTTGAGAGTCAGGGATTGATGGCTTATTTAGACAGAACTCAACACTGTTGTGACACATGTCATAGTCGACCTCGAAGCTTGGCTGAGGAAGTCGTCCAGAAAACTGCTTCAGCTTACATGGAGAATGAAGGTGAGATGTAATTTCACTGCTCTTGACTATGTGCTCAAAACGCTGCACTTCTGGGGTGCTGAATTGATCTGAAGGTAAATGAAAAGGGCTGATTCTTTCCTTTCTTGGAGAGGGAAAATCGCTCACATTAGTGTCACTCTGGAGTCTGTAAGAGGTCTGAATTATCTCAGTGGGGGCATTGACAAAACTAGGGGCTACAGTCTGAATATTGCTTTGTGTTGAAAGTGGCTCAGCTTCTAAAGTGTTTTCAGTGATCTCAACTAGAGTCTTAGCACTAACGCTTTTCCTTATCCTAGCCACTTCTTCATGGAGGATATCTCCAAACTCCCTGTCACTCAGCTTAACTAAGTCTCTCAATCCAGAAAGGTAAGTATTTGTTGTACTGGTGCCTACATTACTAGTGTAAACACTGGCAAAACCCTGAACATGATGAATAACTTTAGGTTTGGTAGTACACTGTCTTCGATAAGGTAAGACATTGGTCACAAGTGCTTCTACCGCAGTACCAGACTCAATCTTCACAATGACCTGGGTGTCAGAATCTGTTGTAGGTACGAGGGCTGATTGATAAGTTGTGAGCCTCATATTTAAGGGATTGACTTTTGGCAGACATACTGCATTATTTTTCAAGTCACTTGCCTTGTTTACTTTAGAGTGCTACCTCTCTGACATAAACTGACCAAATAACACCAGTCTTCGGGTACACAGCCTAAATAGTCAGGGAATAGTAGAGCTGAAAAAGGACATCCCTGCTTATCTTCTTCAATACAAGGCTCACAACTTATCACTCAGCCCTTGTACTTTGATTAGTCTAGCAATAGACCCATATTCCTTAAGATAGTCAAAGACCTCATTGTCAGCCTTTGAATTAATTAACCCACTACATAAGACACCCTGTGTTACAACGATATCCATTTTAAACCAAAGTAAGGATGAAGTGTCAATAAACTTGAAAATGAGACAAATCGATAAATCAGAATGTATTAGATGTGTTTTTTCCCAATCACACTCAATTACTCAAAGGGTGTCCAATTAATTTGATTACAATTGGTAATTAGAAAATAAAATTTCTCCCTCCTGGCTATGTAACCCACCTGACAGGTAAGCAGACACTGGGCCAGAATTTTCTAGCTTCTCAGGGAGAGGTAACAAATAACCATTGGACACCCCAATGAGTAAGAGGAGACACAAAGGTAAGTTTTAATAGAACTGTAAGAAATGTATAAATAGTGCACAAATAACCACCAGGCCACTTCAGCAGCAGCAGCAGCTAAGTCAGAAATCTTTGTAACACACCAGGAGCAATGCCACCAAAAGCTTCTAAAGCAGATGTGAAGCTGGATGAAGAGTATGTATCACTCAATCAGGCTAATGAACTACTCAAACAGCAAAAGGAGATGTTCACTGCACTGCTACAACAACAACAGGACAATTTTAAAAGCTTTCTGAAAGTGATTATTGATTTAATAAACTCCAGATCGGATACACTATCAAAGGAACTGCAGGAGATAAAAACAAGTCTGCAGTTCACACAAAAGGATGTAGATGATTTAAAAACTGATAACAACAAGTTAACTGAATGCTGCAATGCAGTGCAGTCAGATGTCTTTAAAATGTGTGACAGTCTGTTGGCTGTCACTGATAAAATGGAGTATCTGGAGAGCCAGTCCAGGCGTAACAACCTGGTGATAGACGGGATAGTGCAATCACCTGGTGAGACCTGGGCCACAACGGAGGAAAAGGTGAAGAAGGTCCTAGTGGAGGAATTACAACTGAAGCAAGTGATGGAGATGGAGAGGGGCCATTGCACAGGGAAACCTGGAGGAGAGAAGCCAAGATCCATTGTGGTGAAGTTCCTGAGGCACAAGGATTGATCGGCTATTCTTAAGTGTACCAAGTCTCTTAAAGGCACAAACATTTACATCAATGAGGATTTCACAGACACAGTGAGGAGGAGAAGAAGGGAGCTGATGCCGGAGCTAAGAGCGGCGAGAGGGAGAGGAGAGATCGCCTACTTGAGACAGGACAAATTGATCATTCATCCACAAACCAGTACACCAAAACCGCCAAAAGACTCATAAGCACTAAGCAGGTATGTAGTTCACCAATAGACAGAAGATAAATCTTTTTATAATGCCTGAACAAATCACTTGTTACAAAAAAATCCTGAATATGATGAAGTTGATCTACCTCCTTTTCAATACAATGATCATCATCCTCAGGACATCAAAAATAACACTGATCCTGTAACAATTTCTTTCTTAATATCAACAACAACTGCCACTACTACACCGATGAGCAATTCAACAAAAAATTGTTGTATATGGACAAATGATTCATTTCAACAGTAGAAGTTTGTATGCCAACTTCCACAGTATAAAATTCTACCTCAGTCAATTCACACAACCTTTTAACATTATTGCATTGTCAGAAACTTGGATCAAGAGTGGAAAAGGTATTAACTTCTATTTAGATGGATATGAAATGGTCAGTATGAACAGAGAAAACAAGTCAAGAGGTGGTGTGGCTCTGTTTGTTAATAAGAATATAAAGTATAAAGTGCTGGAAGATTTGTCAACAGTGGTCAATAATCTATTAGAATGCATAACCATTGAATTATTGATGGAAGGGAAGAAAATGTTTTGGTGAGTTGTATAGAGAGTCCCGGGTGCTAATATTGATATACACTGCCTGACCAAAAAAAAGTCGCCACCACAAAAAAATGGTCACACTCTAATATTTTGTTGGACCAACTTTAGCTTTTATTACAGCATGCATTTGTTGTGGCATTGTTTCAGTAAGCTTCTGCAATTTCACAAGATTTATTTCCATCCAGTGTTGCATTAATTTTTTTCATCAAGAGCTTGTATTGATGATGGGAGAGTCTGACCACTATGCAAAGCCTTCTTCAGCGCATCCCAAAGATTCTCTATGAGGTTAAGGTCTGGACTCTGTGGTGGCCAATCCATGTGTGAATATGTCTCATGAACCTGAACCTGAACCACTCTTTCACAATTTGAGCCCGATGAATCCTGGCATTGTCATCTTGGAGTAGGGAAGAAAAAATCCATTGATGGAATAACCTGGTCATTCAGTACATTCAGGTAGTCAGCTGACCTCATTCTTTGGGCACGTAATGTTGCTGAACCTAGACCTGACCAACTGCAGCAACCCCAGATCATAGCACTGCCCCCACAGGCTTGTACAGTAGGCACAAGGCATAATGGGTGCATAACTTCACCTACCTCTCTTCTTACCCTGATGTGCCCATCACTCTGGAACAGGGTAAATCTGGACTCATTAGACCACATGACCTTCCTCCAAGACAATTCTTAATCCAATTTTAGTAGTTTCTGCAATCTCCTTAGATGTTTTCTCTTCTTCATGCATGCCAATGATTTGACCCTTTTTAACCCTTGTACAGTGTTCGGGTCTGTGGGACCCGCTTTCAGTTTTTATCAAAAGAAAAACGAAACAATAAATTATTCTTTCAACCTGAAATTCACTAGCTTTGGCTCATTTTCTGTGAAGAACATAAATCAAAACACATTTTCAATGACCGCATACTGTACACCCACCCTACGCATTTATATTACATACAGGGTGTTTGGGTCCACTGGACCCGGTGCTAATAAAAGTGTGGAAAGTGTAGGTCCTGTGTACCTTCCCTCTGTCTTCCTCCTTTCTGGGGCTACTGACCATGGTGGGAATGATACGGAAAAACAAATCAGAGCTCCCATCCCAACTGCTGACTATGAAGAACAGGCCTGTCAAGTCCTCAAAGTTTGTGTACACAGCTGACACGTCCCCGGTCTCCTATGTGCCAAAGAAAGGCAAGAATATGGTACTCATGAGTACGCTGCACAGGGATGAGAGAATCTGTGACCAGGAGCATCATAAGCCTGAGATCATCATGGACTACAATGCCACAAAAGGAGGGGTGGACAACATGGACAAGCTGGTGACTGCCTACAGCTGCAAAAGGAGAACCCTACGCTGGCCACTGGTGATATTCTTTGACATGTTGGACATATCAGCGTACAACGCCTGTGTCATCTGGATGGCACTGAACACAGAGTGGAACAGGGGGAAGCTCCAGAGGAGACACCTCTTTCTTGAGGAACTGGGAAAGGCACTGGTGAGACCTCAAATCCTCAAAAGACAACGTGTTCCAAGAACACCAGCTTCTGCAGCCATCATGAGGAGAATTCAGGAGGAGAATGCTGGTGCCCCATCCACCCGACCTACAGAACCACCATCTGCTGAGCCTGAAGTAAGTGTTACTGTTGCAGTAAATGTCTGTCATTTATGCCTTGTAAGAGAGAGAGGTGCTAGTAACATTTCTGATCTTTTCATTATTCTAGGTTGTGGCCAGCAGCAACAAAAAGAAGCGCTGGGAAGTCTGTGGACCCAAGTTGGACAGGAAAACTCAGTATACATGCAGCAAGTGTAAGAAATACATATGCAACACACACACAGTAAAAGTCTGCCCCTCATGTTTTGTATAGGCAGGTGTAAATAGGCAAAGAATTCAATGGGTCTGATGTGTTGAGACTGATATTCTTACTGTCAGTGTTCAACTTGTGTTACATAAACTGACCTGAATTAGTTATGTCAAATGAAGTTCAAATGAATTAAAATAAATAGTTGTGAAACATCTTGCTTTATTTGTAAATGTGTTTTTTTTCACTCACTTCACTTGATTATAACTGATTTTCTTTTTTTATTACATTTTATTGAAAAAAAGAGTTGCACATTCATTCATAAATGTGATCTAACAAAGGTAAAGGGCATATATTAACCATATTTGCTGTTCATATGACTTGTATTTGGGATGAAGTAAACATCTGTTGAGTATTTTAACATAAAATTGTTTGATTGTGTTGTTTTGAAAACCCAAAACTCTAGCGGGTCCACCAGACCCATGAACACTGGCTGAGTAACAAAAATACTAACACCACACAAGGGTTAAAAAGACTAACATCTTTTCCATGAACACAGGATGTGTCTTTCAACATGGTTGTTTAAGAAATGAGAAGCTACTCATTGCATCAGCTGGGGTTTAATAACTTGTTGCAGGCTGAAAGACAATTTCCCATGCGGAAATTATCCAATAGGAGGCTCGTACCTATTTGCGTAGTTAAATCCAGGTGGCGACTTTTTTTTTGGCCAGGCAGTGTATTTAAGGAGTGAATGGGAAAAACATTTTCTAATATCCATCATAAAGACATGTTTATTTGTGGTGATTTTAACATTGATCTCCTGAATCCAAACAAACATATGAAGACAGGTGAATTTATCAACACTCTGTACAGTCTCGGGTTATTTCCCAAAATCACCAAACCAAGCCCAATCACCTCTCATTGTGCAACATTAATTGATAATATTTTCACTCATGTCATCGCTGACAATATAGAAAGTGGATTGTTGATAATGACATTACTGATCACTTACCTGTATTTGCAATTTACAACAAATATGAAAAACCTTCTCAGTACAGCAGCAAACAGTATAAACGGATAAGAACAGACCAGTCTATGGAAATCTAAAAAGGGACTTGAATTATGACTGGGACAAGATATATAAAGAAAAAGACACTCATAAAGCTTATAATGAATTATTAGCCATATTAAATCTATTATATGATAAAAACTGTCCAATTACACAAGTCAACAGAAAGAATAAATGTAACGATAACCAATGGATCACAAAAGGACTAAAAAATGCATGTAAAAAGAAAAATATACTATATAAAAAATTCACAAAATATAGAACCAAAGAAACAGAAAATAAATATAAGAAGTATAAAAACAGACTAACTGGTACTATGAGAGAATGTAAAACGGAATATTATTGTAAACTACTAGAGAATAAGAAAAAAAACATCAAGAGTATATGGAATATTTTTAATACAGTAATTAGAAAGGGCAGCAGACATGACAGTTATCCTCAATATTTTACTGATAAAGACATAAAAATAAACAATATGAATGATGCAGCTAATAAATTTAATAATATTTTTGCTAATATTGGTCCAAAATTAGCAGAAAGTATACCTGACTCAAACATTTACATAAATACAACCAACAAACTTATTGAAAGCAATTCTTGCTCAATGTTTCTAAGTGCGGTAGATGAAGAAGAGATCATTAATATTGTTAATCAAAGCAAAAACAAACTATCGACAGATTGTGACCATTTAGATTTCAAAGTTGTTAAATGGGTTATTCAAGGTATTTCTAAGCCACTTGCACATATTTGTAATTTGTCATTTAATTCTGGAGAATATCCAAGTAAGATGAAAATAGCAAAAATCATACCTATCTATAAAAACGGTAGCAAACACCACTTCACGAATTACAGGCCAGTCTCTCTTCTACCACAATTCTCAGAAATATAAGAAAAACTTTAAGAACAGATTGTCAAAATTCTTAGAAAAAAACAATGTACTTACTGGCAGCCAGTATGGATTCAGAACAAACCGGTCAACATCATTTGCTATATACGAACTTAACGAAGAAATTACTAGTATTATAGACAAAAAGAAGCATGCTGTTGGGGTTTTTATCGACCTAAAGAAAGCATTTGATACAATAAATCACACTATTTTACTGAAGAAATTGGAATGTTATGGGATCTGGGTGCTAGTGCTGAATTGGGTAAGAAGCTACTTAAAGAGCAGGCAACAATTTGTGAAGTTGGGAGAGTATGAATCAGAGCGTGTGGAAGTTGTGTGTGGTGTCCCCCAAGGGTCAGTGTTGGGACCTACCCTTTTTAATTTGTATATCAATGATATATGTAAAGTTTCTGAAGTACTGAAATTTGTATTATTTGCAGATGACACTAATATTCTGGCTACAGGTTCAAACTTACAGCAACTTCTGTCTCTAATCACGTCAGAAATGGACAAAGTTAAAAAATGGTTTGATTCAAACAAGTTATCACTAAATATCAATAAAACCAAATTCATGTTATTTGGGAAATACAAATCAAATACTAATGTTCAAATACAAATAGAGGGTGTCAATATTGAGAGAGTCCATGATAACAAATTCTTGGGCGTGATTATGGATGACAGGATTTTCTGGAAGCCTCACATTAAGCATGTTCATACCAAACTGTCTAAAACTGTCTCTGTCCTGGCCAAAGCAAAACATGTCCTAAACCATAAATCACTTTATATTCTGTATAAGTCACTGGTGGCTCCATATTTAGATTATTGCTTGGAGATCTGGGGAAACACATACAAGAGTTCATTAAATCCATGATGTATTCTCCAAAAAAGAGCTGTTAGAATAATGCACAAGGTAGGCTATTATGACCACACGAATCATCTTTTCTTACAGTCAAGAATTTTCAAATTTCTTGATTTAGTAGAATTGAAAACAGCACAAATAATGTATAAAGCAAGAAATAATGAACTGCCTAATCACATACAAACATTTTCCTCTGACAGAGATGGTGGATACAAGTTAAGGGGTCAGTTAAATTTTAAAATTCCAAGTACAAGAACAACAATGAGGAGCTTTTGTATAACAATACAAGGTGTCAAAATATGGAACAGTCTGGATGATGATCTAAAACAGAGCAGAAACTTAATCCAGTTTAAAAAAAGATTTAAATCAGTCATATTGGAGAAATACAGGAATCACGAGGGGGAACAACAAGTCTTATAAATGTATTAAACTAAGTGCCTTAATATTAAAAAGAAAAAAAAAACAATTGTTTTATGATAAGTCTATTGGAGTACATAGGTGGAGCCTGAGTCAAACATGTAACAGAGATTAAGGGGTAGGACCAGATAAGTTTTACTTCTTCCTACTCCTTTTCGAGCATGTACACTATAACTTATGATGAATAATATAAATTAGTTATTTGCTTTCTTATTATTTTCTCTTTGTCTTTTTTGTTTGTTTTGTATATATTTTAGTTGTCAATATGTTCGAAATAAATAAAAATAAAAAAATAACTGCTGGCTTTGAATATTGTCTCTTAACTGAAAAGTTGAGAACTGGGTGCACCCTTTCTAAAAAAAAAAAATGTATGTTTATCAAAAAAGAAAAAGGAAAAAAAGTTAACTTCAAGTATCCCATAAAATTTTTTTCCACTGTCCTACACTATAAAAGAAAAAAAAAACTGTAAAAGAGCAGTGAATGCACTGTCAGAGTCACCAAGTTTCCAGACCAATTCCGTAAAATTACAGGAAATAACTATCACTAAACTACAGACAATAACTGTAGAAATACAGAGTACATTTTTACAGTAAAAATTTATTAAAATATGGTATATTATAGTTTGGTAAATGCCCATTATACTGTAAAATAACATACACATAATGTCAAAAAAACATAAAAAATCAGATACCCTGCAGCTTAATCTCTGTAATTTAACTATTTTAAGAAAAAAAATGGTAAAAGCACTGACAGCAATGGATACCATAAATTGACAGTAAGTAACCGTATCACAAAACTACGTTTGATAACTGTAAAAATACAGAGTTGATTTTTAAGGTCAAAATTAAATATGGTAAACGGACTTGAGATTATGTAGCATTTTTCTAGTGCTTTGACTCCACTGCAGGTCACATGTACCCATTCACTCCCATTTGCTCTCACATTCACACACTGATTGTTTGGAGTTTCTATGCAAGCTGTCCATCAGTATCAACTAATACTTTCATGTCTATTTAAACGCCACTAACGCAGCAGTGAGAGCAACTTGTGGTTAAGTGTCTTGTCTTATCCAAGGACACATCGCATTGCCCTGAGCTGGGCTCGAACCTCCAACCTCTGGATTACTGGCCAAGCGCGCTATCCAACAACTTTAGAATTGATAAATGCCCAGTATACCGTTAAATAACATACATATTATGTCCAAAAACATTAAAATTAGATTGTTTTCAGATTTATCTGTCAGGATATGACCAAGATGAGAATGTCAAAGTTGGACCCAAAAGCTCAAGGAACAGGCAGAGGAGCAGTTGATGTTGTTTAATGAGGGATTCAGGGGTGTACAAAAATTCAACAAAGGTATATACAAAAGGGCTTAAAGGCAGCGGTGGTGGGAGCTCCTGAAGGCCTGGAAAAGGGAGCAAAAGGAAAAGGTAAGTATCAGAAGTGAAGGTTCACAAAAATCACAAATATGCCCCTGCACGGGGACAACAGGCTTGAAGCCAGAACTCGAGCATAAAGGGGCTAAGGAGAAGCACAAAAGAACGTCGTGAGTGCAATCCACCCGCGCTGCAGTCATCTGAGAAAGGGTTTAAGTAGAGAGCGGTGAATCAGAAGCAATCTGGATCAGGTGTGGAGGCTGCAGCATGTCTGGAACCACGCCCCTGCTGCCAGGAGCATGAGGAACAGGTGAGGGAGGGGGAGAGCAGACTGGAGCAGACTGTGAATCCTCACATAATCCCTGTAATATCAGGGAGTACATTATTTTTTTTGGAACCAGCCAGATCTATCAACAGTGAATCCATGTTAAAATACTATTTTTCCAACAATGTTATAATATAAATATGAAGTAGGTCTAGAAACTTAAGTATTTATCTCTAATTATTTATCATTTAGAGAATTAGTATAGTCAACAAACAAGCATTTGGCAGTGGAAAAACAGGCTAAATACATCAAAAATAGCTACATTTGAAGCCAATCCCTGAAAATGAAGGGTCATTAGTTGTCATTTCATAAAACCGTCTTGTCTATCTACTCTGATTTGCATCATAATTGTGGTTTTCCCAAGTAAAAACAAACAACAACAATGACACAATATATAAACAAAATACGTAGGTACTACGAACCGGCAACAAGACAGGAGAAGACATGAGATTAAAATACATGAGGTGATCACGGGTGATTCGACACAGCTGGGAAGGAACAATCAGGGATCAGGTGTGACAGAGCCAGACAGGAAGCAAAATGTACAGGAACAAAGAAAGGCAGGTGAATTTTCAAAACAAAACAAGAAGCACAAGTCAAACATGAAACATGAAACATGAAAACATAAAAGGGAACTTACGTAAAACAGGATCATGACAGAAGACGATCAGCAATATTTGGACTTAGGTCAAAGCCATTAAACTTTGTACCTATTTCTTGCAAATGAAACAAATGTTACAATTATTTTAGGATTCAATTTGGCCAATACATACTGTGCTTTTTTTTTAAGTGGAATTGAAGAAGTTAGTCTGACTTATTCATTACAATAATAAGGAAAGATCTGTAAAATGACATCTGAATATGAAAATGACATGTTAAGTTGCCTTTCAAAACATAATACTGTAATCTTACTATGGTTCATATTTTGCAATTTTAAGCAAAAATGTTTAAATTACTGCTAGTATATGTTAATCTACAGTTATTGTCTTACTGAAAATGGTGATAAACCTGTTAAAAACTACACAAAAATTACACAAAATTGCAGTGGAATGTGTTCCAAATAAATTGTAACAATTTAAATGATTCCCAAAATCTGTAAATTTACAGGTATTTTATTGTTTATAAATCGCAAAAATCTGCAAGAACACAGAATACTTTCTGTAAAATTACATTAATTAAAGTGCACTTTTTGTAAAATAATATACTTCAGGTTGTCTTTATACAGTTATGCATAGTAAATTACTTTTTTGTTGCACAAATACTACTCATTACCTCTGAAAAAAAAAAACCATTAAATCACCTTAACCTCACATGCTAAATGACCTGCAATTTAACAGGAAAAACTTCAGATTTCTGTAATTTTACATACATTTCTTCATCATCATTATCAAGAAAGATCCATAAAGTTACATCACATTTTATGTAAAATTACATTTGAATATGACTGATATGTGTTAAATTACCTTTAAAAAACACAATAATAATGCAATATCATATTATTAGTGAGTACATGTAATTCTAAAGGCGAATATTTAAATTATTGCTAGTATCTGTTAATGTACAGTTATTGCACTGCCTTACAGGAAATGGTGGTAAACCCATAAAAACATACAGGAAATTGTATGTAAAATTACAGTTAAAGATGTAAAAATACAACAAATTGTCATTAAAAAACAGAAAATTGATATTAGATAGATAGATACTTTTTTTAACAGACTCGAGGTCCATAAACAAAACAATAAATACAAATACAAACAGAAACAGAAACAAACACAACACAACAGCAAAATAAAAACACATCAATATTATAAAAGACATCTATACCAGTGTCTCCACTAGGGAGACTGGTATCGAATGGAACTAAGCTGGGGATTTGTCAGCAGCCCCATTATGGAGTTCTGAGGATCTGTCAATCTGCACATAAATGTATACATCAGATTTCTCAACAGAGCATTAAAAGAGTAAAGCCCAGCATTACAAAAGAAGTTCACTTGCACTGGTCCACCTCAGTTTCTTCAATAAAATCCTCAATGCACCATTGTAAGCTACATTTAGCATCTGTATGCTTGCCTTTTTATATCACATCCACAGTATAAAGAGGGGCACAGTATGTGCTGAAGAGAGTTATCTTAACACTATCAGAGCACATAAAGAATCTGCGCACCAAAGTGTTAGCCTGAGCATAAAACATACAGCACTGTCTATACAAGTCATCATCGTCACACATATGATCAGTAATAATGTGCCCAAGATATTTCATTTTGTTCTTAAGACTAAGCTTTTGCCCTGACAGATGAAAATTTGGGAAATTTGAGGTCCCTATCTCCTTTACATCTACAAATCAGTACAGTACTCTTTTTGGTGTTGTATTGCACATGATATTTAACCCCATACTCTGAACAATTTTCAACGGCTGCTGAAACCCAGCACTACTAGGGGAAAAAATGGCCAGATCATCTGCATACATGGGATGATTAGTTACTTTGTTTCCTAACACACAACCAGTTTTACACCCATTCAGTTGTTGAGATAATTCATCCATGTATAAGTTAAAGAGCACAGGAGAAAGCAAACCCCCTGTCTTACCCCACTGCTTACACCAAAAGGGGATGACATTGTTTATCCCCATTTAACTTGCATACTCTGATTAGCATACCAATAAGACAAAATTCTTACAATATAATCAGGCACTCCCTTAGCAGATAATTTCATAAACAGCTTCTTGTGATTGACACCATTAAATGCCTTAGTAGCATCAATAAAACCTACAATAACAGAAGAAATGTTCCTTCTATATACATAAACAGCCTCTTTTAAAGCGTAATACAAACATCAATGCCATGCTTTAAAGCCAAATTGATTGTCAGATGAATTAATATATTTAGAAATGCGCCCCAAGAGAACCCTCTCCAGGACCTTAGATATCACATTAGCAAGAGCAATGGGCCTGTAGTTGTCTAAGCTTGCCACTTTACCTGTTTTATCCTTGATGACAGTGAATATAACATAAATTAAATTCAATGGTCTTCTTTGCAAGTTCATTGTAACAATGCTAAGATAATGTGCTCATATAAAATAAAGCAGTCTAGTGACTCATGAAACTCTGATAAATGACAACTCTATCTGCTCACACAATGGCATACACATAAAAAAATGGCATACAATGCATTATATAAACACACATTTCCCTACCATGAGAAGAAAAATAACACAAGGCTGGATCTGCCCTTCTAGTCTGCAGCTAAAGTGCCAAGAGGTTATGCTAGCTCACGGAGCTCTGTGCTAGTTTTGTTCCTTGTGTTGTCCGATAGTCTCTTTTTGGCCCTTGAATCTGGAGAAAGAGTCCTTCTCACACGCTTTGCGGATGCCATGGCTGCTACTACTACATGCAAAACACCGGCTTCTTTAGCTGGAAGCCAAATCTCGCGTAGTGCCGTAAAGCAGTTTGCACTTCTCGCAGCATCTCGCGATATGTGTCCCCGTCACGGGAGCAAAAGTTACATAGCCCCTAAACAGAGCAGGGAAGCGCCGTGGGGGGAAGGGGGCGGGGGCATTCTCTCTGTTACAGCGCCGAGCTCCACTGAACAGACTTTGGAGAGAATATTTGAAGGCTCAAAAGATCTGCAGTGCTGCTTTAATTTACATTAAGTCTACCTCGGGGCCCCACCCATAAAGGGAAATGATAGCAAAATTTTTAAGTCAGTCTCATAAAGGTTACAGACTATCAGTCTGGAAACATGATTTATAATTAACTTAATAAAAATAACCAAAGTTACCCAATCAATTGTCAGTCAAAATTGAAGGATTTGGAGTCCTGCAGAGAAGAGTTTGGCAAGATTCATTCTTGTACAACATTAACAGACCAGCAACTGACTTTGTGTTCAAAATCATTTATTGACAAACCAAACATGAAAACATACAATGTCTAACCTAACAAAGTCCTATGTACAAGTGTGTATGTGTGCATAGATGCGTGTGTGGGTGCGTGTGTGTGTGTGTGTAACAGAAAAAGGCAAGAGGGCTGCCTCAAAAGGGTGTCTTAACACCACATGGCTCAAACAAAGGCATTTACATTCAGAACCCCATGCCTCTACAAGAAGTTTTCAAGTTAAAATATAGTTAGCAGCAGTTAGCCATAGCTTAAAGCTTAAAGAACATATTCAATAACACAATGCAGCAATTGTAAAAACTGAAAAGTCCTGTGCTTAGCCTTGCTATGCTAAACTATGTAAGGCCCAGCTACATTACCAAGTCCATGGAGGGAAAAGGTGTCCTTTTTGGGTGTTTGCTCTGCAAAGTCCTGTACTGCAGGTTTGGTGGTTTCCTAGTGGGTTCCAGGCCAGTCCGGGCCTTCAGCCTCTGGCTCTGAAGACCACTGGTTGCTTCTTGGTCCCTGGAGTTAGCAGCTTGATGCTTACTCTGTCAAAGTGACCCAGACAGCCCACCACCATACATCATCCTTGTGAGGGGGAATCTTGCTGGAGTGGTGGTCCCCTCACTGGGCCACCCAGCTGTTGTTTCCTGGCGGGGGAGCAGGACTGGCCCTGGGAGTTGGTGCTGTGTAGTCGAGGGCAACATGGCCTAGTTCATCACAGCACTAGCAACAGTCTATTTGTCTATGAAGAAATCTGTTGCAGGATGATTGTTGGGCATGGCACACAACCTGGCCCCTCTCCTCCTCTTCATGAGGGTCAACCACCCAGACATGACGTTGATGGTTGGGAATAGCTTTCAGGTTTGATGGCATGGAGAACACCAACTCAGCCCATGTAGCTTTCCCGAGTGCCTCGCAGGGGAACTTTGGCATGGCGAGATGAACATGCAGGTGCAGCTGTTCCAGTGAAAGCTCGAGGAGAAAAGCATGGAGGGTCAGCTCCTCTATTGCACACAGGGGGAACTGTGGGTTGCCACGCTGTGCATGCAGTTATGAGTCTACTGAAAGGTGCCCAAACTCTCACTTGTCGCTGGTGTTGGGCCAATTCCTCCTTCCTTTGGTCAACTGATCACTGCTTTCCAACTGCTTCCTAGCTATGTGGTCAGGAACTCTAAGTCCTGCTGCTCCACTGGGGTCAGGTCTAAAGTCACTTTCACAGCATTACCCTCCAGTGCCAGGGCCAAGTGGGTGGAAGCTTCTCTGTTGTCCCAGTCTCTGTGATGCACTACAAGCTGAACTTGCTGGAGATGACGCTCTAATGGCAGGCATTCTTGGGGTAGAAGTCATTTTCAGCAGCTGACTACTTTCCATGTTGGAGGGGTTCTCTTCCTTCACCTTCCCCACCACAAGAGGGCATAGTTGCTCCTGTACCTGGAAACTGCCCCCAATCATTCTGGGCACTGGCTGCTCTAAGTGCGGCCACCAGGGAATAATGACCCCGACAGCAACTGGCACTGTCAGCCAGGAAATGCCTTTGATCTGCCGCAGGTGACCTTCAAAGAGCTAGAAATTCTCTTATATTGCCTGCTGCAGGTGCTCTATTTCTTTCTTCAGGTAGGTATCCATATCCCAATTCTGACACCATTGTGACAAGCTTAGGTTAGAAGATAAAATCTGAGACACAACCTAGCTTCACCATTAACCTCCATACTTCAACACAACGTGCTCTTTAATGAATTCACTGTACAGTACAGAAAACAGCGTCTCACTCAAACAGCAGCTTGCACATTCTCTATAACTCACTTTTTAAAAGAACAGTGTTGTTAGGCTCTGAAACATGTCACAGACATGCCCTGTCAGGTAACCGTGGGGTTCTCTCAACATACAAACACTCTAGCACTGAAACCACGTGTCAGAAAAAGTCAGCATGTCCCAGAACATTCATAACATCCCTTGTGTCCAATGTAACAGTTCAGTTCATATAGACCACTTCCTGTGGGTCATCACAATATTTTGCAAAATTAGAAATACATACATGTTCCAGTAATAAATTATCTGTTTCTGTAAGAGTAAGGTAGAGTGAGGAAGCAGGATGCAGTTAAAGTAAAAGTATGTGTTGTTCCCCTTTTCTTGAAGCTGAAAGACTTTCCATTGGCAAAACCTTGTATGATTCTCGGCACTATGGTACTGTTAGAAGGTTGTCTTTTATCCACTGGAACAAACACATCTTCTAGCCACTAACATGAATTTTATTAAGAGCATATACTGTGGGGGGTTAAGATTTGAGCCCTCTGGTAGGAATAGCAACAGTAACACGGCAGGTTCCAGCTAAATTTCCATCCATCCATCCATCTTCCATGGCTTATCTGGGGCCAGGTCACAGGGTCAGCAAGCCAATCAGGTCAGTCCAGACATCCCTCTCCCCTGCCACAAATTCCAGTTCCTCCTGGGTGATTCCAAAGCGTTCCCAGGCCAGATGGGATATATAATCCCTCCAGCAGGTTCTGGGTCTGCCCATGGGTCTCCTCCCAGTTGGGTGTCCCTGGAAAACCTCCACAGGAGGGCGACCAGGAGGCATCCTAATTAGATGCCCAAACCACCTCAACTGACTTCTTTCAATGTCTGAGCTCCTCACCCGACCTCTAAGGCTGAGCCCAGCCACCATCTGAGGAATCTCATTTCAACCTCTCGTACCCGCAGTCTCATTCTTTCAGTCATTACCCAGAGGTCATGACCGTAGGTGAGGGTTGGAATGAAGGTGGTGCAGTAAACTAAGAGCTTTGCCTTGCGGCTTAAATCTGTCTTCACCACAACAGTTCGGTACAGAGTCTGAAAAAACTGCAGATGCAGCATCAATCCACTTATCCATCTCTTGGTTCATTTTACTCTGACTCGTGAACATCACCCAGAGATACTTCAACTCCTTCACTTGAAGCAAGGACTCGCTTCCCATCTGGAGGGAGCAAGCCAACTTTTTCCAGCAGAGAACCATGGCCTCAGACTTAGAGGTGCTGACCCTCATCCCATCCACTTGGCACTCAGCAACAAAACACTCCAGTGCCTGCTGAAGGTCCGCAGCTGAAGAAGCCAAAAGAACATCATCTGCAAAGAGCAGAGATGAAATTTTGAGGTCTCCAAACGAACACCTTCCTCCCCACAGCTGTGCCTTAGATTCATGTGTGAAATTGTACTGAGCTCTTTTTCTATGTTTTTTTTCCAAAAAAAATGTTCAGTTAAAGGTCATTTCCATATTATGTGAAAGTAAGTCCCCTCATCTTTCAGACATTTTTTGCAATTTGAAGATTTTGATAATGCTACATTACTAAAAACTGTTGTCTCCTACAAGTAATTCTGTATAGAGGGGCAAATGTAAATATTTTATGCAATATTGAAAACACCATTAACCACTCTTCTTGACTAGGAAAGATTTTTAGGTCCCCACGAATGGGTGATTTTGTCAACACTGTATGGATCTGAGGACTGCAGCTTCTGATTTAAAAAAAAAAAAGGGAGAAAAACTTTTTTGTAATGTTGGAAATCAATAAAAACTTGTCAAGACAATCCCTGATGTATTTGTAGTCTGGAAACTTACAATAGATGAGCATAAAGTGTCTGATCTGCAAATGTACAAAAAAAAGTTTGTGAAAGACATTCCATTTTTGGCCTGGAGCTGACAAAAGGACATAAACAAATCTCCTTTTATTTTAAACCTGTTCACAAACCACTTTTGAAAAACACCTTGCCTTTATCCTGGTAGGAAAAATTGTTGCTGATAAGTGGTTGAAGGGATGAAAAGAAGATTCTTTTGCCAAAAATTTAGTACATTTATGTTTGAGTGCATTTAATATGATAACATTGTTTAAATATCTGTGGAGAGCTGGACATTAGGTGATAGGAAATTCAATATAGAATTTGGGTGAATCAATATGAGTTGTTTTGGCTTGAAGAAATTTTGTATCCAGTTATAGACTGTCTGAGCGTGGCAAGACCAGTTATACTTAAAGCTGTGAGCAGGATTGGTCGGGTCATCGCTCTGTCGCACGTCCCTCATGCCGGTTTGAGGGTTTCATCCATTTTCATCCCTTTGATATGCTCAAAATTAGACTTTTGTGTGTACCTGCAGCTCTGTCAGGAACCTCAGACTTTATAATGGGTGTGTATTACACATTCTATTTGTGACTGCATGACCAGCTGCACTAAA
Source organism: Cetoscarus ocellatus (assembly GCA_037902135.1). Lineage (NCBI taxonomy): Eukaryota > Metazoa > Chordata > Actinopteri > Labriformes > Labridae > Cetoscarus > Cetoscarus ocellatus. The sequence goes on along the minus strand of JBAMNC010000450.1, from coordinate 465,947 downwards.
CTGTCAATTAGTGAGTGACATCATCTGGAATTGCTCTTTTTCTCAGGAGTCAAATTGACTGAATTTTTTTTTTACCTCGCCTCAAAGATGCCACAATTTTGACCAAATCTCTCTAAAAATACAAAATTTTAATTGGAAATTTTGTCAGGAATCTATCAGTGTAATTTTCAAACCTGTAAGACTTTTCTTATTTTGCGTAGAGGTCTAACTTCCACAGGTTGCCCGGAGCTGTATTTTCTTCCCCCATTCATTTGAATGGGAGGAGCTGGGGGGCCTGTTTGGGGTTCACCAAATTTGAGGGCTTGTTATTCAGAAACCTTTTGAGAAACAACAAATTCCTTCAGAACTTTTGATCACCAATGCCTAGTGTGTCATTTCAAGCTGATACCATTTACGGCCTAGGGGGAGATATATTTTGTTTGGAGACTCAAAATTTTATTTTGAAAGGCAAATTGCTGGCTTCCTGTTTGAGATAGGTCAGGGGTGTCAGTGCGTGATTTGTGGGTCTCGGTGAGTTGATTGTGTCGCTGTTGGTTTGGTCTCTCCATGACATTCCTAGTGGCCGTGAGGGCCAGATTTGTGTGCTGTAGTGTGCCAAGGTAGTGCTAGAGAACACATTTTGGCATGTTGGGGGTTTATTTTTCCTTTTATTGAAATTTTGCACCCCATTTGGCATGTGTGTCAATTTTGGCAAGGCTATGAGCGTGTTAATGGTGTCAAAGTAAGGTGCGAAGTGGGGATGATACTGTGAGCTCTTATTTTGAAATCCAAATTGCTGTTTGAGATAGGTCAGGGGTGTCAGTGTGTGATTTGTTGGTCTCGATGAGACAAACAATTCGCTGTTGGTTTAGCCGAGGGGGGCCGTTTTAGTGTGCCTAGGGGGCGCTAGACAGCACAGTTTGGCATGTCTGGGGTTAATTTTTCCATTGTATCAAGTTTTTTGCCGAATCTGAAGTGTGTGCCAATTTTGGTGAGTTTTTGAGCATGTTCAGGGGGTCAAAGTAAGGTTTAAAGAGGTGGTGGGCGTATAATAAGAAGAAAGAAAATTTATTGGGGCAAGGACCCCTCTAGCTTCAGCAAGAGGGTTCTGCCCTCCCCAAACTAAAGTGGCCGAGAAGGGCACAACAATTGCAAACGCCACAACAAAAGCAAACACCACAACATATCTGCATAAAGTGACAACACAACTGCATACAGCTGCAACGCGTCTGCATTAAGCTGCAACATGGCTACATTAAGCCACAACGGAAGTGACCAGAATGCATGTATTGTTGGTCTGGGTTTTCGGGGACACTTCTTGCAGGCGAACCAAGTGACTGAGGTGGAAAGTTTCAGAAGTTTTAGTGATGAATAACCCCCAAAGTTAAAGAAACACACTTTAAAAGATATAAAGATTTGCTCAGGTTGTGATTTGGCATTGGTGATAATTGTACATTTTGTGGTAATTACATTCAGACTATGGATGATATACTTTTTCTTGTAATGTGTTGCATTTATTTTGGGTTGACACAACTGGATAAAACAACAGATCCCAGCTTTCCCAAATTTAATCTCAACAAATGGTAAAACATTTGGCATGATCCTCCATGACAAAAACAATGTATCCTGCTGCCATTTTATTTTGTGCCTTGCCAATTTTTTTATTCACAATAATAGAATTATGAAGTCATCCCCTTAGTTTATTGTTTCTGTAAATGCATTTAAACTATACTTAAAGTCCCTGAAATTAATTGAAAACCCCAAAGCCATAGAATAATACACAATGTTTCCCATACAATTTCCCATAGACATCAAACCTTGAAATGCCTCTTTGTATATTTAAGTTTTTTTAAATTATTTTTATTATAATTTATTTCTAAAACTTCTTTCTCAGGAAAGAGTTTATTTAATTTTACACACACACACATATATGTGTGTATACATCTATATATATATTTATCTATATCTATCTATCTATATATCTATATCTATATCTATATATATATATATATATATATATATATATATATATATATATATATATATATATATATATATATAAATAAATACATACTATATACATATATATATATATGTATAAAGCAACGTTATTAATAAGGGGGGAAAACTTTTTATAACTTTATTTATTAAAAGTTTTATAAACTTTTTAATTACTAATTATGCTAACTTTAGCAGTAACTATATAATACTATACAATAGTTTGACTGTGTTCAACTTTGTAACTTTAGCTTAACAATAACAACGTCCCAAAACATGGATGACTTAGAGCTATAGAAGGTGCACCTAATGTACACACAGACTAGCCAACATAACTATACAAACGTAAACTCTCTGAAAAGTAAAATTTTGATAATTTATGACAGTCAGACAGTGAAATTGATAACAGCTACAAAACAGTAGCTAACTTCGCTTATGTCTCAAGCTTCATTCTCTAGAACTTTTGAAACTTTCCACCTCAGTCACTTTGTCCGCTAGCAAAAAGAGTCCCCGTTAAGCTGGACCAATTATACAGGTGTTCCGGTCAGTTCCATTGTGGCTTAATGCAGCCGTGTTGCAGCTTAATGCAGCCATGTTGTGGCTTTATGTAGCTGTGTTGTGGTGTATGGATTTGTTGTGGCTTTGCAATTGTTGTGACCTTTCTTGGCCACTGTACCAAACAGTTTCTATGGTCTCTTTCCCAGATGGAATAGTCAAATACACTGAATGGTTCATCTGGTATGCCATGTTAGGTAAATCCATCCAGCAATTCAAATCTGTTTATATTCCCATGACAGCCTTTGTAAAATTTTGTTTATGGAGACCATCAAGATTTGTAAACACTTTTATTCCATGGTAAATTAATGCAGAAAGTGATCACTTAAAATGGAAAATTGTCTGGCTTGTTAAAGGTCCCCAAGGGGAAGAAACAGGTTTCTAAAAATTCATTTTGGATCCTGAGATTTTTGATTTATTTATGATGGAGAGAATCACAGGGATAAAGGATTTCGGTTTTTGGGCAAAAGTAAAATCTTGTCTGCATAAAGTGAAATTCTGTGATCAATCCCGGTCAATTAACTCCAATAATTTCTTCATAACACCAATCATCAGAAAAAAGGGGTGATGGTTGTATCCTCTTGCCTGTGAATGCTTCCTTGCGTAGCCTCCCACTGCTCCACCTGTCTAAGGGGCATTAGTTTTCCTGAAGTAGAAAGGTGGTGTGATGGTATGAACCCAGAGTTTTGAAGTTGGACCCAAAAGCTGACAACCGGAGGCAGAGTAAAGGTCTTTTAAAGAGACTTTATTTTGCAAGGAGACCAAAAGGGGGGAAAGAGGGGGGAATCTGGGCTCTGTGGGGAATTGTCCGTGAGGGGGGTGAGGGATAAAGGTGGTTAGCATGGTGAGGGCTCGTGAAGGCAGAGAAGGAGCAGAGGCACAAGGTAAGTAACAGGGCAACAATCCAAAAAAGCACAGAGCAGACAAAAAGGCAAAAATTCCCAACAGGAGAAGTGTTTAACTCAAAAAATACAAATCTAGAGACTGAGAATGACAGCCAACAAACCACAGTAGATGCGGGAATCATCTGGCGCTGGAGTGGAGTCAGAGGCCATTTTCGAATTCGCCTACTATACTAGCAGTGCATACTGATCCACCCAAAATGTAGTATGCAGTATATAGTATGCGAACAAATGCGAACGTTGCAGTATGCAAAAAATACCCGGATGACGTACTGATTTGGGAAAATTTCACAGTATGCATCGGACCAGTCTGCTTCGCGTACTGTTACCCTCAATGCAAAGCGCCTGGTCCCTCTGCAGAGCGGAGCAGCAACAACCGGAGCAGGAGAGGAATACAAATGTAAGAGCCATTATCTTTACCTTTTCAACACTTACTGTTTTGTAATAAGTTGTAAAAAGGTCACTGTTGATGTTGTTCTTCCGATATGGTTCATAAGGCCGGAAGGTGGTGTTAAGTCTGTCCTATACCTGCTAAGCTTAAAACAATGAAACAGTTAGCAGGTTATCAGTCGTAGACATTGAACAACACGGTTATCTTTACATTGAAGTACCATTTCTTTCAGGGACTGAGCAGGACACGGAGGCCCTGTGGAGGGAGTGGTTGGAGAGGAGAGAGCAGGAGAATGCGGCGAGGGAGGAGAGGAGACAAAAGGATTTGATGGCCATTATTGAAAAAATTCTGAAGTGATGGTAAATTTTAATAAAAAGCTGTAGTGTTTAAGATTTCTTTTATTATTGTTGTGAATTTTTAGATCAGACAACCACCATCTAGTTTGACAATGATTGAAACACCTAGTTAAATAAAATAAGGGACACTGGATTGTAGTGGCAGCTTGTAATATTCACACAGGAAAAGGACAAGAGGAACAACAGAACACTTAACAAATAGTATTGGAGAGTTTGAAACCTGAACCCAAACATTATTATACTATTTACAAGACATGACAGAATGGTTTTATTTACAAGGAAATTAAAAACCAATACTTATTAGTCATGAAAATCTATACATATATAAGTGGATAAAGATAAACTGACACAGGGATGAGTATCAATAAACAATATAACCTGATAATGTGAATTTTATATATCTACATATATCGAAATATGGATTTTTTTCTTTATAAATTACAAACATGCTCGATTTGCATGCGGTTAAGAAACACAGACGTCCTTTGCAATAATTATAAATGATCAAAGGTCCCCTAAAGGTGATAGTTTGTAATAATTGCAGAGGATGTTTTTGTTGTTAGTCCCGTTGTTCTTAACTGTTAATTTGCAAGTCTATAAAGTAGCAAATTTGAGATTTTACAAACCCGAAAATTCTGACTTTTTTCACAATTTTTTTTTTTTATTATTATTTCTTTAAGTGGCCCTAATACGCTGTCACACAAAAATATACAAAAGAATTCCTCACTGACATGATAACTATTTCTTACCACTGACTGATTCATATAAAATGCTGCTTCTGGCAATATCTTTGCAGATTAATAACTGAAATGTCAAGATGTAGTCGTGGTTTGTTTGTTTTCAGCTGTAGCCTATTTCTGCATTCCTCAAACTGAAAACCAGCATAGCATACTACAAAATAAACCTAACAGAACAGTCACACTACATGCTTCATTCCAGTGTAGTAGGCAGTATGCAGTGCCTGCTGCCTACTATGTTCATATGCAGTATGTTGTAGGCAAATTTGAAAACAGCCAGAGTGTCAGCTTTGTAGGTGCAGGTGATTGGAATGATTGAGGACAGGTGCAGAGCTGCAGTGGAAACCATGCCCACTTCCAGTGAGGCAGAGGGGCAGAGGATCAAAAAATGCCTCACCAGAGGCAAAAAACAGTCCAAAAACCCCATCAATAGGCGGAGAAGGGGGAATACTAATAGGCGAGGGGTTTTGGGTTCTTTGCCTTTACTGGTAGCCATCCATAGGTTTACCTGCATGAAAGTGTTTGTGCTACTTATAAACAATATGAGATTCACTGTTTAACTTCACTGTCTACTTACTTACTGAATAAGAATAAACTGATCCTAGACAACAGTTTAAAAAAAACTGCAATATATGAATTTAACAAAAGTTTGGCTATACAAAAATATCATGCACAGTTGTGGATGTCCAGAGAAAAACCCTAATAATTAGGTACCTTTTAGAGCTTTTAAAGAGAAAAAATTATAACCTTTACAGGTCCTTCAAAGTGCTAGACACTTTTTGCAAAGTGAAAATAAACTTAAACTGTTACCCGACTGGTAAAAACAAAAGTAGAAATTCAAAGTAGAATTCTTGCAAAACTAAAAAAAATGCAAATCTTACACTTCAAACCTTTTAATTTTTATTCACACTCATTTATCTTCATAAAGAGCAAAAATCTAACTCAACTTAATTAGCGGGCCCACAACCATGCACACACTCACACTTCCCAAAATAAACAAAAACGTTGCAGGCCTGTGTGAAGCTCAAGTGCGTTGCGGCCGTTAAGGTCCTCTGTATAGGACTTCAGGGAAGCAGTAGTTTGGAATCAAATTTCAGAATTCCTCTCCTCCAGGCGGAAACAGAGCAGGTGGCACACATGCAGCAACAGCAGTCCTCTCGTCGTCGAGCAGACATCCGTGGACCGGCATCACTCACTCAGTCTGACCTGGAAAATCCTCTTTGATCCTCGCAGCAGAAAACGCCGCAGAAACAACAGCGAAACTTTTAGGGAAAGTCCTGTCAGTCCCTCTCCTGTTGGTGACTCTTGCATCAAGCATTAAGTTCACTTTCGCTTCTCGGTAAAAGTCACTGAAGCATACTCACAGGAACGCTCACCTCAATAAACTTCATATTAATGAGGAAAAGTGTAGCAGCTTCTATAAGTCTTGATTTCTTCAAGGTTAACATACAACCAGTACATATACATTTATGCACTGATTGTATGTTAATCTTGAAGAAATCAAGACTTAAAGAACGATATTAGAGCTAGCATTACACGTGCTCGTCTCTGCTGCTATCCACCATCGGTTCTCTCCCATTTTCCTCTCCTCCTTATCAAAATCTCTCCCCACCAACCAATAATCACAGGCCGACAGAAACCACCACATTACCTGATCTATCAATAAACACATATCCTAACAGAAATTCTTGCAACACTTTGACAATTGCCTTAAACTTATTTTATAACTGAACTATTTTGAATATTCTTAGGTCAATCTTCTTTTCTTATTTTTTCTGTTTCAATAACTTTATTTTCACTTTCATTTCTTCTTTATAAACCTTGTTATTTCTGTTTGCTTTTCACATAAAATGGCGTTTAAACACTCTTAGCTAGATATTACACTTATTTACCACAGGGCTACACTTGTAAAGCATCAATAGTAAGCTTTACATCCAAGAAAAGTGTATTACTGATGCCAAAGGAAGCCTTTCACTTAGATAATCAATTTAAATAAACTTTTGATGAAGATCACAGGAGAGGGCCAAAAAGAAGGGGAAGAGAGGGCTTCAGAAGGGAGAAGTGGGTGCCTTTGAATGATTTTTGGCAGTTTGGGGTGGAAGCTGGGGTCAGGGGCAGCTTCATATCATTAGTTTAGTTTTTTAAAAAATGAAATAAATAGAGAGTAAAGTGGTATTTAGAACATGAACACAATTAGAATGCTTGACTTTTCTTCATTAAGTAATTGTGTCATACAGGTACCCCTGGCTGGTCACAGAAGCACAAATACATGATATATGTTACCAATATATATATATATATGTGTATATATATATATATATATATATATATATACACACACACACACACACACACACACACACATATATATACATATATATATACATATATATCATATATATACATATATATACATATCTGTCTATCTTTCTATCTATCTATCGATCTATCTATCTATCTATCTATCTATCTCTCGAATTAATCAACATTTTCAAGCAATCCAACATTTTCACATTAGCCCTTACAATCATGAAGATGCTTGGATTTAAACAAAATCTCTTTAAACTGGATCCAGTCACATCTGTTGAAAGTTGGGGTTTCAGCAGCTTATTAAAATAAAAGCAATTGTTCCAGTTATAGCTCGGTCGACAGTGGCAGGCCTGCTGAGCTTGTTACTTTAGTTTGTGAAAAGTTTACCGGGTCTGTAGGTGTGCGGTAAAGCTCAAGCTCTATTTTTTTGAAGTAGAATATGACTCATAATCCCAGATGACTCATGCGGTGTGTTCAAGTCACACTGAGGTTTACGATGTACCCTGATTTTCATACTGATACAGGATGGGGTACAGTGTAGAGGAGGTTGGAGCTTCCTCTCTTCATTTTTGTTCCACTTTGTAACTCTTAGCAGGGGAGGAAGGGAGGATGGAGGGGAGGTGGGTGGAAATTCTTACACTGTGCTCTGGGACTGGCTTATCTCTGAAAAGATTGATATGAATAACTTTGCTGGAGAAACTAGAAAGTTGGTTAAAATATGCACTTAACTGCAACAGGGACAACACTCAGTGGAGCTAGCTTAAAGGGACATGCTAGCTGTAGATATCAGAGCAAATGATGTGCTGTGAACACAGAAGTTGCCTCAGGCTAAAACTGTGACTAATGCATTTAGCTGCAATTAAACAGCCTATATATTTAATGTGAGAAGTAGTAATGTTTTTACAAGGAATAAAAAGGAACAGTACCAAATTTGTGTTAGATGAGACACTGCTTAAATAACAATGACTTAGAGCTCAAAGGGATTCATCTTAAAAGTGTATTTTATGACCTAAACCCCTTAAAAACAGCATTTTTTTTGTGTTTTTTACTGCATTGAGTGGAAACAATGATGCACTAATTTACTCTTTACTTATTACTGTAGGCTGGGCCTATGCCATTGTTCCTCAAGATCCAATTGCAAAGGGGAATGAAAGGACATCTTCTGGAGGAGCTTTGAGCTCTGGAAAATAGATAGCCAATGGAAATATACCATTAATTTGTGCTAAGTCCTATACACACACACTGATGTACTCACACAAATTCAAATTGATGTAAGTGCATGCACTTTGCCTCTTTGCACTTTGTAAATACCACAGGGAAAATTCAGTTTCCCGTTGAACTCAGGAGGATGAACGTCTTAGAGAAATACACTGAAGTTGCAATTCTGCTTGTACACATTGATCCTCTGCTGTATATTTTGCATATGTCAAAATAGAAAACATCATGTTCTCTCACCGTTCTGCATGTGGCCTAACATTTAACATACCAGATTATGGCATTGAATTTCATCCAAGAGTTTGAAACCATAACATTAATCTGCACAGAATTGGTTCCACTGACAAATAAGGCCTTTTTCTTTATTATACCTGTATTGGAATGGTAAAGATGCGTAAATAGATAAATAGAAACAAATATATAACACAAGTTTGTTGATCAAGGTAACCTGCCCACATAATCACTACTTTTGTAATTTTATGCGCACAAACACCATTTGGCAACAACAACAACAACAATAGTAGTAATGATTATAATAATAACAATAATAATAATAATAATAATAATAATAATATTTGTCTTTAAAGGGACAATACAGCAGACATCAGCTCCTTCTCTGCACAATGTGTCCCCATGCCCTGGCCCACTTCGTCCCTTTTCAGAGAGGAGCACAGTGCAGTTGCATAGAGATTTCACACGTTCATGAGTGGGAAAAAACCCCCCAAAAAAACCCACAAAGAAAGCACCTTACCTTACCTGTCAATTGCTGATCTTCTATTTGTTTTCTTCCTGGTTTAATATTGAGGGATAAATGGTCAACAGTCGGTGCTTGGTATTTTTATTTATTATTTCTGCCAAGGAGGGTTTTTTGGTTGGCATTTGTTTGATTGTCTTGTAGCAAGATAACTTGGAAAATTTTGAACAGCTTTTAATGAAATTTTCAGGAATTGTTGGTCATGGCACAAGGAAGAGGTTATACGATTTTGGTGGTGATCCAAGTACAGAAGTGAATCTAGGATTTTTATTTAAGGACGTGTTTACAGTGTGATGTAAGTCAGTTTTTCACATTTTTAACAATAACAATAACAGTGTTTTACATGCCTTGACAAAGGTTTTTTCTCTCTGATCATTTCTAGTTTGTTTGTTTTTAGAAATGTAATGTTTTACCTTGTATATAGTGCATCTTGCTTCCAATCGAGCTCAGTCTGCTTGAATTGATGCTCGCTTGTACAGGGTTTATCTCTCTGCACACATCTTTAGTGTAGCCAGGTGGAGTGGCACTTCTTGCATGTGCTGATAACTTGCTGCATGAAAAAGTTTGTATAGAATGGAAGCGATTAACTTTGGGGCATACATAGCGTTATGCCAAATGACCGATTTTTGCCCAAATATTCTCCTCTCAGTATTCAGGATAGAGGGACAATGGGGTTGTTCTTGGCTTGTTTAAAGCAAAAATTGGCCCAGACAATGCGTAAGTGTGGGTGTGTGGAGGTTTGGAGCCTCTTTGATCTCAAATCTTCAATATGAAAACATGTTTGATATTAATGAATTAGTTCAAGCTGCCTATGGTGTAATACTCACAAAAGCTACTGTGAGCAATAATACTGAGCTGCAGCTATTGACCAGGAAGCATTATCAACTTAATAATGTTCTACTTTTAAACACAAACATGACAGCAAAACCTTAGGAACAATTTACCTTCTTTTCATTCAACATCTCATGGGATGACAGCCGGCCGAGGAGGTTTATTGATCAGGGTGTAACAGTGCAGTCTATGGTTCAACCTTGCTCGACACAACAAATAAGGGAACATGTTATCCTGTTTATATACAGTACCTTATAGGTTAATACAGAAAAAAGAACAAAGGAAAAATGTGTCAATAACAAGTCTATTATCCTTCTTCAAAGATGATCAGATATGATGACATTCAGTGTTTCAGAAAATCTTTGTGCTTTGTCGTTCCCAATGTAAGCAACTGCTCTATGCACTCTGTTAAAAAAAAAAAAAAGTGGGTAATTTCCAGATTTGTAGACTGAGAATGGGAAATATGCAACAAAAGCTCAGAGATATGGCCATTTGGTAATTAAAGGTTTGAGACCAACAGCTGCCTTGTTGGAGGGGCTGTTACCTAAACTTAAATTTAAAAGACAAAAAGATGGAGTTGGCAATCTGAGCCTCCTGACAAACAGCCACACTGCAAGCTTGTAGTCACAAAAGCCATGCCCCTAATTATGTAGAGCATAAATCCTTAATAGCATCAAAACTGATGACTTATGTATTTAAGTCCTCTTCAGTACGGTGTGAGGACATGTTGACATGATCTATTCCGATCAAAATATTTTTTCCAGGCTGAAATCATGTCTATTTCCACTGTATAAATCAACATTTAAATATGGAGTGCGTAGACTTCTGGGGCCTTGCAGCCAGCTTCAAGTGGGCACTTGAAGAACTGCAGTTTTGGACTACTGCAACTGCATCATTTCTTAAGAGACTGCTGCTTAATTTTATGTTGAAAAAAGTGAAACTTCTTAATCTGCGTGTTTATGAAAGACCTTATTTCAAGCATCTAACCAAATACTCATGCAAAAATGGCATAGACTTTGAGACCATGAAAAGCATGGGTTTAAAAAGGTAATTAATTTTCATGTTTTAAGAACCATAACTGCACCACACTATATTTTGCCATTTATCATCGAATAACTCTGTATGGATTCCTTAAATATGCACACTAAATGTGTTCCATTTAAGTGACATGTACAAACTGGACAGAAATGTCACTGGATCCTCATGTTGACACTGGACTCATTTATTGGTGTTTGCTGGCAACATGCACAGGCTGGACGCAGACAATGTTGGAGGCACACTTAAAGAAGCTCATCCCCTCTAAATTTCCAGTTCACTGGCTTTCATCAGATGTAATGAGGGGTTGGAGGTGGGTGGATTGTTAAATTATGAATGATGAAGCACTCTGTCGATGAGGGTGATGCAGATTATTCATCCCTGATTCCCTTGCAGCTACAGTAGAGGGATTTCACACCAGAGGGATGAGGAGTGTTCCTTTCAGAAGTGTGAGGTAAGCAGATTACAGGTCTCGGCCTGTGACTGGTATCACCTTCTGGATTATGTGGATCATGTCAGAGAGTTCCATGCTGATGAACATTCAAATGTAAGATAGTAACAATTGTGGATGCCTCTGCAGGGTTTTGATTCAGTAATTGTATTTTGTAATCTGCTGTTGTAAGTGGACCCTTAGTTAAGTACAGAAGAAATGTAAATTGATTTTGAATGTAAAAACACAATTTTGATAAATGAAAATGCAAACCTCATAAAGACTGTTGGACCTCCAGTGTAGAAGAATGAGGGACAACCTACTAATTGTGGGAATAGAAGAAAACGTATGTGAGACTTACGAAGCGTCGGAGAGCCTGGTCAGGGAATTCATACAGGAGCGACTTGGGATCCCCATAGAAGAAGTTTAACATATCCAACTGGAACGAGCCCACAGGCTCGGGAAACTTAAAGAAGGTAAACCAAGACCTCTTGCTGTTCAATTTTCAAGCTCTAAACATAAAGGCAAGTCCTGGGTCTCAGTAAAAAACTGTAAGGTACACGTTTTTCCCTGAGCAATCAATATCCTGTAGAAGTGATTGAGAAACGGCATAAAGCTTATCCCAATTATGAACTCTTTCAGACAGCAGGGACAAAAAACTCCTCTGGTGGTGGATAAACTGTATGTGAAGGGTGAACTTTACAGAGGTGGGGAAAAATAACTGATCTATCAGCAATGTCAGAGAAATAGAGGGTTTCTATGAGGGTTTCACCGTCTTCCACATGACTGTCCCCAAAGTAAACAAACATCCGTGTGGGGGAGCGAATTTGGGGTTATGTTCAAGAACACTACATTGTTCGAATAGATTGAGTAGATGGGCAGACTAAGTTGTCTCACCTACCTCACCATTCATACAACTGTTGGAGCTCCAAATTTATTTAAGGACTGAGAGAAGACAGTTTCAACCATGGAAAAATGGACAGCCTTAATTTTATTTTATGTGTTTTATGTGTATGTTCATGTCATTAATGGGCTTACTGCATTTTGGTATAACAGGCTATATCACAAGGCAGAACTTGTATTCTGTTCCCCTTTTTTGTTTTATTTTTGTTTTATTTTTGTTTTGGGTTTTGTTTTGTTTTTTGTTTCGTTTCTCGTGGAGAGAGGAGTGGATTAATAAAGATAAAATAGAATACTAGTATTGAATAAGATAACATGGTTAATGAAGAAATAAGAATTGTTAGCTACAACTGCATTGGCCTTGCAGATCGTAAAAAACGGTGTATAATCTTCTCATAGCTTAAAGAAAAAAAAGCAAGATATGCTTTGCCTCCAGGAAACCCACTCCTCTGAGAAAGATGAACTAAGCTGGAAAAGGAATAGGATGGTCCAATTTACTTTTCACATGGTCAGAGGAATTCAAAAGGTGTTATGATTCTTTTCAAGAAGCAATTTGATTTTCTGTAGGATTCCTTATGCATAGATCAAACAGGAAAATGGTGACTTTTCAATGCTGCTATTTAAGGAGAAAAACTGTGCACCCTGAAGTTGTATGGACCAAATACAGACGACCCCATCTTTTCTGAGGAAATATTAAGTTAAAAGGTATAGAAGGGGAAATCATTATGATGGGTGACATAATGTTAGATAGGAATGGAAATCCTCCACTTAATTCCCACCCAAATGCCACTATGAGGATATATAACAATATAGATGCATTGGACTTGGTTGACATTTGGAGAATAAAGAATCCTAATTTGTCTAGGCATACATGGAGAAGGCAAACTGAGGCATGAAGGATTGACTTCTTTCTGATTTCCTTTTCACTCATACCAAAAGTAACTGGCTCATTAACAGAGGTCAAATTACGGTCAGATCATAATCCTATTGGGTTAAATCTTCTAATACCCAAAAATATACAGTATCTCACAAGAGTGAGTACACCCCTCACATTTCTGCACATATTTTGTTAGATCTTTTCATGGGACAACAGTGAGGAAATGACACTTTGATACAGTGTACAGTAGTAAGTGTGCAGCTTGCATAACAGTGTAAATTTACTGTCCCCTCAAAATAACTCAACAGAAAGCCATAAATTGCTGGCAACAAAAAGTGAGTACACCGCTATGTGAAAGTGTCCAAATTGGGCCCAAAGTGTCGATATGTTGTGTGGCTACCATTATTTTTCAGCACTACCTTAACCCTCTTGGGTATGGAGTTAATCAGAGCTTCACATTTTGCCACTGGAATCCTTTTCCACTCCCCCATGACAACATCACGGAGCTGGTGGATGTTAGAGACTTTGTGCTCTTCCACCTTCCATTTGAGGATGCCTCACAAATGCTCAATAGGGTTCAGGTCTGGGGACATGCTTGGCCAGTCCATGACCTTTACTTTCAGCTTCTTTAACAGTTAGGCAGTGGTCATTTTGAAGGTGTGTTCTGGGGCCATGCACGTGCTCAGCATCATATCCAGAGTTGGTCTTTGGTAGCAATGGGGATCGAAAACCAATTCCAGTTGAGAATCGTTAACAGCTCCATCAAAGTATCGATATCATGAGTATATTTGCTAATCAATTCCCTTATCAATTCCTTCCACTGACAGGGTTCAGAAGCAGTCAGAATTGTGGCTTAATTTTTTACAACAGGCGCCTACTGCACAACCTTAAGTGAGTGGAAACACCAGCAACTTGCAGAAGCAGTTATCTATGCCGTGACGTGTGTTTGACATTGTAGCCACTGAAAATCTACAGGCCAACATTTGCCCGCACGGAAATCTGCAGGAGTCAATAACAGAATCGTTAAGGAATTGGATCGATTAGCAGGATCATTTATAGCAGGCATCACCAAATGGCGTGGTTCTGTCCGGATCCGTGACCAAACTCTGATAAATTCACAAGAATAGATTTTAACTGAGCATTTCTTCCGACAGTCGCGGATATACAGCAGGCGCTGCTACTCCAGTTAACACTAGAACCGCTACTGTGGTCTGATCACAAGCTGCTCATGCCACGAGTGTGCCTAAATATGCGGAGGTGACTTTCCGGCGATCATGTTTACAGCACGAGCTGCAGCAGCCACAAGCATCAGCAAACAGGAGCCAGAGACAATTTAACTGGGAATAAACTGCCTGTGCAAAAAAATAAGACCCTTGTCCCCTGCAAGCTTTGCGACTGACCTGTGTGGGAAATGCTGATGAGGGCTGAGAGCTTTTGCGCTGTGGTGGCGCTGCGCTGTCCACGGGCTGATCCTGTTCTTTTTCTAATTGTTTACTGATCAAGTTGATCATTTGTTCGTGTTATTTTCATTGTTGCAGTTCTACAGTTTTTAGCACTATTTTATTTCCGAATGTTTTAATATTTTGCAAGTTCTATCAACACTGTTCTGTTTATTTATTTATTAGCCTATGTGAGTGTGGGTTCATGCAATGCGTGTAGCGCTGTTTGTGTGTGAGAAAGAGAAAGAAAGAGAGAGAGAAAGACTGAAAGACAGAGAGAGAGTTAAGGACAGAGAGCCAAAGAGAGAGAGAGCAAAATCTGAAACATGCGCAAATTAAATATTTATCTTCCTATCACTTTCTTGTTACATTATTTTGCAACAACACAGCAGAAAAGCAGTTACAGATGACAAATGGTTGTACTTTTAAGAGTTAACTTCTTGTATTATGAAGATGTTGATTTTTTTTACTGGAAGTGTAGGTCTTCATTTTTTTTAGGCTGTGACCTCTCTTTTTTAAGAAAAAAGAAGAGGAAAAATATTTTGTCAATGCTCTGTATGCACTTGTTTTTTCCTAATAAGAGCCACTTTTTATTTATTGTTTTCTGAAGATGTTGACTTTTTAACTTGATGTGTAGGCCTTCAATTCTTGGCTGG
This sequence comes from Cetoscarus ocellatus, assembly GCA_037902135.1. Taxonomy (NCBI): domain Eukaryota; kingdom Metazoa; phylum Chordata; class Actinopteri; order Labriformes; family Labridae; genus Cetoscarus; species Cetoscarus ocellatus. The sequence continues at coordinate 450,582 of JBAMNC010000450.1, read as the reverse complement.
GACCGCTTTCATTTAAGAGAAAAAATGGTTATTTGGCTCTGTTTGCACTTTTTTACTTATTATATTTCAGGTTTTTCTTTTTTAATCTGAAATAAAAGCCTTAATTAATTTGCCTAGGACTATTTTTATTATGGTAAAGGAGCTAGCTGTGCACTCAATAAAACATAATCCTGCATTATTAATTGACAAAAAATATTGTTGAAACCATAAAAATGTGGACATAGGGGAAGGCTATAAGACACAATTTGGACTTCGGTTTGGACCTTTTATTGGTGGAAATTTTTATTAACTGGACCTTGGTGACTTTTAATTGAATACCCCTGGTTTATAGCATTGGTATCGATAAAATCTTATCAATTCCCATCCCTAGTCTTTGGGAGATAGACATAGAAGTGCTGCCAGCGTTGCTGTAGAGGTTGAAGGGGTGAGGGGTCAGTCTGTCAGTGCTCAGACCATATGCAGCACACTGCATCAAATTGGTCTGCATGGCTGTCGTCCCAGAAGGAGGTCTCTTCTAAAGATTATGCTCAAGTCCTCAAACAGTTTACTGAAGACAAGCAGACTAAGGACATGGATTACTGGAACCATGTCCTGTGGCCTGATGAGACCAATATAAACTTATTTGGTTCAGATGGTGTAAAGCATGTGTGGCAGCAACCAGGTGAGAAGTACAAAGACAAGTGTGTTTTGCCTACAGTGAAGCATGGTGGTGGGAGTGTTATGGTCTGGGGCTGCATGAGTGCTGCTGGCACTGGGAGCCGCATTTCACTGAGGGAGCCATGAATGTCAACATGTACTGTGACATACTGAAGCAGAGCATTATCCCCTTGCTCCAGAAAATGGGCCGCAGGGCAGTATTCCAACATGATAATGACCCCAAACACACTTCCAAGATACCACTGCCTTGTTAACCCTTTTACTACTATAATTATAAAATTCTGCCTGTTTTTTTTTTTTTTTGTCTTTTTGTAAATAAATGTGTCAGGAAATGTCCTATTGAAAATTTTTTTTCACCTGTTTCATATGAAGTAAAATTGAACAATTCCGTCAAGTATTTGTAATGATTATGTTAATAATGCTTAAGACAGTGTGTAATTACAAGAAAAAAAAAGTTTTACTTTGATGAACAACTGTAAATGACCATGAACAAAAAATTTGAAATGTACAAAAATAAATTTAAAGTATTTTACAAGCACACAAAAATTTTGGTTTCTCTACAGCATTCAGTAAATAGTTTACATCTGTTTGAAAGGTACCAGGTCCAGTCATTTTTTACAGGTGGTAGTCTCTAAAGCAGTTCCTGTCTACGTAGATAAAGAGCCCCACCCTGCACTCCGTACACATCCAGGGTGTGTTTTTTTGCAGACAGTACACTGCTTCCTCCCCTGGCTAGTCTTTTGTTAGTGTCCTGTATGGTGTTGGTGGGGAAAGGTAAGTGCCCTTTAGTGGGGGTCTTTGAGGGACCAGCCAGTGGCACGCTGAGCAGGTGTGCACACAGCATCTCCTGGAAAGCCTGGTGCATCATTGGCTTCTGCTGATGCAGCTTTGACAGCTCTTTGTGAATGATGAAGCTGTTTGTGACAGCAATGTCCAGGAGGTGTTGGAAGACTGTCATGGGCCACCTTTTAGTTTTTCTATGTACAGAATTGGTCCCAAGCATCTGATCAGAGGTGTCCACTCCCCCCATGTACTTGTTGTACTCCCCCACTGCTGTGGGTCTGGGGACAGGGACCCTCTGACTGCACCCACCTGCAGTTTTCTACCAGCACCCTTGGTGTACAGGATGGACAGGCGTACACATAGACACCTCCCTGGTGTACATCTACTTCACAAAAGTAGATCCCCCTCCCTGATTCACCTGATGGAGGCTCTAGGGGATTTTTTGTCCAGGAAATTTTCCTGGGTTGTGGGGACCCCAGCTCTGCCCTGTCTGTTGGTCCCACATGCCCCAAACCCCTGCTGGCTCAGATGTCTGAAGAGGAGAGGGCTGGTGTAAAAGTTATCACAGTAAACTGTATATCCACTGGCCAGATAAGTTTTATCCACAAGCTCAGAAACAACATCAAAAGACAGGCCTTTCCCAGATGCCCCCTGTGTCTTCCCTGTGTATTGCTTGTAGTCTACTGTAAAAAACCTTTATATCTGCTAAAACAAAAAAATTAAGCCCCCAATTTGTTGGCTTGGCTTTCATGTACTGCTTGATTTGTAGCCTCGCCTTTGCTGCAACCATCCCCTCATCCACCGAGATTTGCTTTTGAGGATGGTAAACAGTCTTGCATCTGTTTGTCGTGATCTCGAGGAGAGATTTCACCTTCTGTAAGGGGTTATAGTCCTCTTTGCCCTTTTTTTTTTTTTTCCATTTTCATGTGCAAGTTGCACATGAAAATGGCTGTGAACCTGTCTCTATACATCACTGTTGCTGGAAGTGCAATGTGAAATATAGTTTTGGCTGTGAACCTGTCTCTATACATCACTGTTGCTGGAAGTGCAATGTGAAATATAGTTTTTTTCCCCCAAAAGTCACTCATTTTTGGGAGGTCGCAGACAGACATGAATAGCAACAGACCCAGGTATTTTTTTAGCTTCTGTTGGGTGATGTCTGTCCAGGTGAATTTCTTTCCCATCCCTTTATTTTTCCTGGCATTTTTGTTGGTGTATATACACAGGAGCTTGAGGACCTCGGTATCAAAAAGAAGGGCAAAAATATCACCTGGTGCTTGGGTGCCAGTGTTGAGAGGGGGTTGGACACCAGGGCTGCGCCTAGGAATAAATCTTGATGGGTGAGGGTTAGCAGCATCTGGGTCTGCCTCCGTCTTCCAGGCCCCTTGATGCTGGCTTCAAGGGGCATCGCCAGCAGCATGAGAACCTCTGCTGCCACAGCCACAGATGTGAGAGGTGGATGGCGGTGAGAGGTGGATGGCCCTTCATCAGGGGAATCTCTAAAAATATAAATATATATCATAGGATTAGGTATGATTTATCCAAAACAAACCATTTTGTTTTGGATAAATCATAAAAGTGTTTCAAAAGCAAAAGAAAATGAAAAGTAATACATACAACACAGATAAAAGTAATACAGCAATAATATTATTTGAGACAGAGACTGTTAGAACGACTACAGTAGACGTGGAAAAAAACAAGGTAGCAATACATGCTGGGGATATCTATCCAGTGTGTAGAAAGTGTATTACTTACTGAGGTGTGGTGTGATGTGGTGACTGGCTTCAAGAGGCACCAGAAGCAGCCTGAGCACCACCTCTGCCAATTTGCCTCTGTCCCCTGTCTCCCCCATTGAGGTGAGAGTAGGATAGGCCCTTGATCAGGAGAATCTCTAAAAATATCATGTTATATAATAGGATTAGATATTGTGGCCAGATAGATAGTTGGACGCCCTACCACCAGGGGCAGTGTGGCTGCTAATGCCCCCCTCCTCTCCCTCTTACTTCCTCTTCCTCCTTCACGGAGCAGACAGGCATGTGTTGGCGTCTCACGTGGTGCTGAGCGATACAGAGTGGTGTCGGGTTTCATAACAAGGTAGGCACGCTTGTTGTCCAGCTCAGTCTATTAAGTTATCTGTATGGGTGCTTACCCCAGTTTCGCTCCATTACAGCAGTGTGGTGTGACTGGAGCTGGGCTGTCCTTGGGGTCTGTGAGCGCAGCACGTTTCCTGCGGGTAAGGCACGGATTAGTCTGCCTTTTAAACATTTAGCTGTTTCTCTGGTGAGAAAATTCATTGTCCTTTTCTCCCAGGACTCACTAGTGCTGGCGGGGCTGTGAGCGCTCCTCCTGCTGCTGCCTGACACGGCTGCCCTACTCTCTGGCAAGAAATTAATCATCCATAGTTTTGGTTAACCTGATTGTTTTCAGGGTTTGTGGGTTGATTGTCATTTGTCTTTTTATAGTACATGGGTGTCTCTGCTGGTTCTGAGCCTTGCTGCTGTTTTTGCTCTTTTGCTGTTTTGGTTCTTCTGCCATCTAGGTTTCCTGTAAAGCATTTTTAAAGCTCCTGTCATGGGTCTCCGGGTGAGCTTTCTGCCTTGGCTCTCGGAAGCTGTCTTCCTCAGGGCCTCTCTATCCTGGCTCCTTCAAGCTATTGGTGGCTGCTCTGGGTTGTTTGCCACGTGCTGCCCACTGATGGGACTCACTGACAGGGTTTTAACTGAGTGCAGACCCTCAGTTACCTTAGTTTTTTTTTTCCTTTTCTGGTTATTCCCTTTTTGAATTATTTTTGGTTTTGTCATTGGTTTCTATTTACTTTATTGTTTATAAATTGTTTTCTTTTGTTCCTCATTTTTGGTAATTTGTTAAGGATTAGGTTTTTAAAATTTGGATTAAATGTGTTCATTTTGGTTCCAGGAGTATGAGGACTGCGATTTTGTGTTTCTAATTGTTTCCTTTGTTTAACAGGTGCTGAGGGCCTCGGAGCGGCAGCGGTCCCCTGGTGGTGGTCCTGTTTTTCACTTTTTGTTTGCTGTTCATGGTGGTGTGTAATTTTGGATCCTTCCCCTTTTTGTAACCACTGTCGGGGTAAGCCCCCAGCCCTGTTCCTGTTTCCCTTTTCTTTTGGCAGGTCCCATACTCCTGATTATTAGTTGTCTGCTACTCATTTTAATTGAAATTGTTTAAAGTATGTTATATTTTGGAAATCAGGCTCTCTTGCCAGATGGACTTTGTTCAGACTGTGTGAGCCCTTGATGGTTCGTTGAGTATTCATATTATTCATATCCTGGGGTGCAAGTCCCCAGGTGGCTTTTTCGGTGCTTACACCTGCACTACTCACCTTGCCACAATATGATTTATCAAAAATAAACCCTTGTGTTTCTAGAGAAAAAAATCAACAGCATAAGATAGGAAATACAAGAGATAATAAATACAACACATAAAAAGCAAGACATAAAGCAATATTAAAGCATTTTTACACAGATCCAAATGGAAAAAATTACACCAGATGATTGTAATGAAGCATTGAATAAATGTCCATTGTATACAAACTGAATCACTTACTGTTGGTCACCTGAGGACTCTCCAGACCCCTCCTTCTGCTTGACCCTCTCCATCAATATAGTTGGACTTTTCTCCTCCTTTTCGATCACCTCGGCATTTTTCTGCCAAATGCTTATAAAATAAATATCTTTGGCTACTATAAGAACCAGAATATTGTGGAAAATATCTAAAACTGTAAAAATAAAAACTATGACGAAAAAGTCTGCAAAAAAACGAAGAAACACGGCAATGCTGCGAAAAATACGGCAAAAAAGAAAAACAAGGCAAAAAAGTAAACCATGGCAATAAATACACTCTATATACACCAAACACACATTCAAATTCTAATATTTACCAGATTAGTATATTATTGACAAAGAAATATATTAAAATCACAGCCAAAAAGAAAAAGTCCAGACGCTCGCTCCGCTCCTCCCTCTCCCTCTGCACTCTCCTCTGCTCTGTTTACACACAAAGCGGCTCTTTCCCCCACAGCCCAGGCAGCCTGCATAGAGTGTCATATATCACTGGAAAGCTCCGCTTCTCAGCTTTTAGAATTTGAAGGAACTACATAGATAGCGTAAACGATCAAAAAGTTACTGTGACTTTAAGAGGGCTTGTATTTTCCTCCCGCCGGCGTCAGCTGCGGATCAGAAGGGTTAAAGAAGCTGAGGGTAAAGGTGATGGACTGGCCAAGCATGTCCCCAGACCTAAACCCTATTGAGCATCTGTGGGGCATCCTCTAAAGGAACATCCACCAGCTCCGTGATGTTGTCATGGGGGAGTGGAAAAGGATTCCAGTGACAACCTGTGAAGCTCTGGTGAACTCCATGCCCAAGAGGGTTAAGGTAGTGCTGAAAAGTAATGGTGGCCACACAAAATATTGACACATAGTGGTGTACTCACTTTTGTTGCCAGCAGTTCAGACATTAATGACTGTGTGTTGAGTTATTTTGAGGGGACAGTAAATTTACACTGCTATACAAGCTGTACACTCACTACTGTACATTGTATCAAAGCGTTATTTCCTCACTGTTGTCTCATGAAAAGATATAATAAAATATTTGCAGAAATGTGAGGGGTGTACTCACTTTTGTCAGATACTGTACATGGACAAGGATATTGGAAATTTAATCAGAGTCTACTTCAAGATGAGAAATTTATTGCCAAGACTAAGACATTCATTAGTGATTTTTTTGTGGACAATATTGGCACAGCAAATCCTTCCTTTGTTTGGGAAGCATTTAAAGCTAGGGTTGGTAATTTGATTTAGATACACTTTTTGTTATACTGGTTAAAATGATCGTTATATCAAATCCCATACTGCCGTTCTGCCTACTTTCTACGCGTACATTTGCCGGCGTGCACTGACCCTGATTCAATGCACATTGCCAAGCTGAGAGGGATCCTAGTACGCTGGAGAATGCTTACTTGTCAAGTTTTGGCTTTGAAAATAAGGGAAGCCCGCTGCGAGCCGTCCCACAACCCCAACCAAGCTGGGCAACTACCACCCAGGCTACTGCAGGTATGGCGGTTGGCATCCATCATTTTGGTGCAATACCGCCCCATTCAGCTAGTGACAGAGCTCAGTTAAGTGAGGCAGAGGAATGTTGTCCCGGCCAAAACGGGAGACTTGACAGCTATGTGGAGAATGGCAGAGAAACTACCTATACCCCGATTACCACTCCTCCTGCTAAACAGAGGAAGAGAAGAAAGACGGAGGAAGACAAGGCGGAAACAAAAAAGAATTTGGACAAAGCCAGGGTAAAAACGAGAGTCAACATCGGGTTGTGAGTACTAACTAACTTGCCATGCTTGTTTGTTCGTTTTTTTAACTTTACTATGATAATGTTTTGGTGTTTTCTTACCGCTGAGTGAGACATGACTTGGTGTAGTGCAACACTAAAACGTTGTGCTGAGGACCGGTTTTGAGTTGAATCAGTCATATGGTCGCAAATCAGCGGCGCTTGTGCATGTCAGCAGGGGCGTAGTTTTGGAGGAGCTCCAGGGAGAGGGGGAGGGGCTAGGCAGAGTCCTGAGGGGATGCTACATTCAAATTCATGCTAGTTTTCCAAAATTACTGACCCTAACTTTAAACTTTGTTTTAGAGGATATATAATTGCCTACTCAATTTGGAAAATGAAAAAAATGAAATCAAAAGAAAAAACTTTAGCCTCAGAAATTGAGCAATTGACTTTAAGTATTGATAATATGGTTGATGCTACCAGTAACCAGGTAAATGATTTGATAAATAAGCATTAAAGGTCCCATATTTTGCTCCTTTTCTGCAGTTTAACATGGATCCTTGATGCCTTCGTGAAATGTTAGTGACATGCTTTGGTCCAAAACGCCTATGAATAACGCACAGCTGCATTCTTTCCACGCTCACATAACCCCTCTTTTCAGAATGGTTGGTTTTGAGGGCGGTCCCCGTCATACGCTAATGAACTAGAGTACATACGGCAATTCACGATAGAGCAGTGTAACTCAAGCGAAGCGGGCGCTCCAGCCACGTGCCGCTTACAGTCCTGAACACATACAAACCATAAATTCATGTTACAACAGCAAAGCTCTTTTCCCCCAAACATCACAGGATAACGCACAATATGCTAACTACAGGGGGATAGCCACAACTTAGCCTACCTTCCAGGCTAACATTAGCATAAACGAAGGGACCTGGGGTCGGGTAAAGGACTGAGCCAACTGTTAATCTTCTCTTCCAGAACACACACAAACCACATATTCAAGCCATTTAACAGATAACAGCAATCTCATTTCCCCCAAACATCACAGGCTAACACACAACATGCTAACCTCGGCCTAGTCACCGCAGTGGGACTGATTCTATTCAGCCAACTGTTCAACTTCTGTTGACTAATGTAAGAACGTTCATACACTGAAGTTTATCCTTCAAACTTTCAACAAGTAATGTGAACATTGACCAACATGTTGTGCAGTTACCTCTAGTTCACTTCACCCTGCTTTTAGCATTAGCTTGTAGCAATGAGCTAAATAAATACTACCCAGCATTAAAATACTCACATTTCCATCATCAGGTTTGGTGACGTATTGTTGGTACTGAGCTTGGAGTCAGGAAAATTCTAGTTCCCAGTCCTGTGTTGAACTGACTGAAATTGAAGAAGCAGTTGGCTGTGAAGTGACTGGCACACACACAGGTTTTAGCCGACTGTAGCTGGCTCATTCCTTTCAAAACTAAAATTAATCCACTGGGCCCTTTGGTCCTCCGAGGCTGCTAGCCTATATGTGAAGACACATGTGGCAGCTTTTGAGTTTAGGCATGCTGAACACCGATCTCTTGCTAAGAATATAAACAACATGACTGCGCTTCGCAGAGAAATCTCTCCAGCAGGGGAGAGGGGAGATGCTCAGGTAGACCAATCAGGTTAGGTATGCAAACCAAAAAATATACTGTTTCGTAACAGTATATCCACAGACTCAACAACTCGCCGAATGCCATGAGTTTACATTCATGCAGCCTGCTAAATTCAGGTTTGGTTGTCTACTATCAAATTTTGTGGGCTAGGAGGAAGGCCAAATACCCAAAAATGTGTTCAAAAGCCTTACAAAAGTGTTTTGAAAAATATGTCCCCTTTAAGCATTTTAAGAAGGTAGGACTTTAAAAGGTCAGAATCGATGTAAAAAGGGGAAAAATGCTCCAAATTCTTCTTGAGTCTTCAAAATAGAAATTACTCTAAAATATATTCTAAATTAATTTCCAATTATAGAGAAACGGTGTGCAGATGGATACTATAAGTGGAATTGGTAACTATTTTTCTAAGATTTTTTCTCAACCATTACCTTAACTCGAAACATTTTTGAAAACATTTTTCCTAGTAATTATGACAGAAAGTTAACTGCTACACAAAAACAGTCATGTGAGGGTCTGATCACAGGGGAGGAACTTTACTCTGTTGTAACATCTTTTAAACCAGGGAAAACACCTGGAATAGAAGGAATACCTATTGAGGTCTATCAACAGTTATAGTGTTGGTCACTTAGCTGGTTGTCAGAAAGAGGGCCTCATTGTTACTCAAACAGGAATCCAGTGGCCAATATAAGGACCCTGTGAATCTGAAGAATTGGAGACCAGTAACACTCCGGTGTTATGATACTAAGATACTTGCTAAATGTTTAGCTCAAAGATTGAAGAATGTGTTGACAAGTATTATACATCAAGATCAATCAGGGTTCATTGGTAATAACGATAGAACACTGCTGAAAATTATGAGTTAAACTGAAAAAAAAGGTTTAATTTTATTGCTGATTTAGAAAAAAGGCATTTAATAAGGTCTATTTAGATTTTATTTTTGAAAGTCTAGCTTTTTGACTTTGGCCAACCCTTAATTAACTGGGTCAGCACTAGTTGTAGGGTTATCAATAACGGTTATTTTTCTAAGTCAATACCCTTATCAAGAGGAGTAAAACAGGGATGCCCTTTGTCACCATATTTTTTTATAATGGCAATGGAAATCCTAGCTATTAAAGTTAGAACTAATACGGACATAGAGGGACTTGAAGTAGGGAATATAAAGGCAAAAATTTCTATATATGCAGACGACAGTACACTGTTGAAAATTACCAGGATTTCACAATATTTAACACTATTATTTTGCAGTTAAATATTGTAATCAAAAGCCCCTGTGATATCACAAATAATACCTGTAAGAACTACTGTGACATTTAACTACTGTTTCACAATAAAATACTGAAATTAAAATCCTCTGTAATTTTGCAGCGTATTACTGTAAATTCTGAATTTGTTGAATGGGCTTCAGGGATACGGTGGCTGAGAAAGGTCCCAACAAGTGCAAACATCACAACACAGCTGCATAAACCCACAACACAGCGGCACAGAGCCACAACACGGCAGCATTAAGCCACAACAGAAGTGAAACTCCAACTTTTTTTCGTGTCTTGCCTCAGTCCCGTGTTAGCCTGTCTCTGCCCAAAGTCTTAGGATAAACTATTTGGCAACTCTAAACAGTCCTGTGTGCTTGTTGTGACTTGTTCGTACCGTGTTATGTTATGTATCTTCAAATATTATCTTTGTTTACTCCTTAACAGAGGCTTTGTTTATGTGGGTCTTCAGGGGAGATGTGATGTGCGCGAACGAGTCGTGTCTTTTGAACTGCTCTTTAAGTCAAGATGAGAACGGATTCGCACTTGTGAGTGAGCCATTCGTTTGAGAGCCATTATTAAAAGCAAACTGCCTCCAGGCAAATAAGCAGCTCACTCACAGCTAGACAAACCGGCTATCAAGTGAGTTCTAGCCAGCTTTGATCCAGAGGCTTCAGAAAAGGCTGCCTGCATCTTCCTTCTCCTACTGGCCTACTTTAACGAGCCCAAGGAAAACATCTTGCTCGAGGCTGATGTAAGTTGTTTAATAATAACAATGATGACTGTTGTAAAGCATTTAAGATGGCGCCGTTGTGTGTGGCTGGCCGTCTGCCTCTGCTACTCCGATGTGTATTGTCCTGTTTTTGTCACTGTGCTTTCATTAAGTGTCATCCCTGTTGGTGTATGATCACCTGAGTCTATTAAAAATCCACGATTCTGTGGACAAAATACTGATCCAGGACTTTAATGGACAGTCTAAGCCACCGCCGCCTGTTCTGGCATCTGTACCCTCTTACCTATAGCATCTACCTGCTCGGTCGCTACACAACAGCCGTCGCAGAAGACGCGGAAAGAGAGGTGGAGCAATATGCCGGCTGAGAGCTCACCTGGCATCCTTCACGCTCAATCCTCGTCGTCCTCCGTTTGGTCTCTCCAGGGGACTGGGCCTCCCAACAAACCGATCAGAGTCTGGTTCGCATGGCTCTGATCAACTCCAGGTCGTCTGTCGTTAATAAGACTTTCATTCTGAATGACTTTTTTACGTTGCATTATTTGGATTTTCTGCTTTTGTCTGAAACCTAGTTTAAACTGGAGTGCCTGGAGAGAGAGAGTGGCGACAACTGACGTTTACTGCAATGGTTCAGTTTTTTCATTCCAATGGCGGAACACGGAGCCCCTCAAAAGTTCCCGGAAGTTAGCACAAGCTAACTGCCGCTCAATGTATTTCAATGGAGAGCATGTACGGAGCAACACTTGTTCGAGGTAAAACGTTTAAAAAATGACATTTTCATATCAGTAGGGCATCGAAATTAAATTGACACAAATAATTAATTACGTTAGCGTATTTTCCCTGTCTAGATTTTAGGATTTAGAGAATGTTAATAGGTAAAAGTTTAGTCTAGCACACTGGATAACGATAATAACCAACAGGCGGATAACTGTAAATTTTGCTCCGTAACTATAACTTAATCCAGCCCTGTCGATTTATAGTAGCAAGATTAATGTGTAGGGGTTTTGATTGCAGCTGTTATCAGCTGTTTTTGTGGAGTGGAAGAGAGCAGAACCTAATTGACAGAACACAAACCAAGTTTATCTGCATAGTTATATTTTTCATACATATTTATCATGTGTGTCATGTAACTAGTTCTATTCTTGACATTATTCCCTTAGTGTATATATAGTAATTATTATGGAAACTAGGCTTTACTGTGAAAGCGACACCTGACGTGATCATGATGTTGTTGACGCCGGTCTCTGACTGGTAATTTACAGTTTATTTTCAACAGTACAGGGTGTGTGAGGGGGACGGACTCAAAACAAAATGTTCCTGGATCAGATCTGATCAAATCAGCAATAATCACAAACTACACATGTAAATGCAGACAGTAAACTTTTTCTTTTCCTTTTTTTTGCTCACGTCCATTAACAGTAAAGAGACTTGCAGAGCTCTGACTACGTTTACTTACTCCACAGCCCTCCCCCCCCCTTTTTTTTAAACACTCATTGATGGCATCTGATGGTATTTGTCTTCACAACACTCTAAACTGTGGGTAATTTCCTTATGCAAAGTCAGACTTACAGGGATTAAGGGGGCAGAAAGGGCTCATTCGCTGACTTGATCTGTCAGTGAGTCCGTGAGGGGTTGGACTGGTATTGGGATTTAGATAGTACATTATATTTATATATTATAAATTTCAAATTTCCTAGTGGTCTGGTATTTGAAAGTGTGTCAATGTGCAAATGCATTGTTTGAATTTGATTTCCTCACATATTTTTTTGTTGTTAAAATCTTTTTCTGTCACAGCTAAATTGCTCCTTCTGACTTTAGCCACCCATGTCTGTCTTCTGTCCCTGTCTTTGGGAAAGCCATACATGCGGACACCTTTCTCTGAGTGGCTGGAGCAACCCCATGCAGCGCAGTACACCATAGTGAAGACTGTATCAAGGACATCATAGTGGAAATGACACAAACAGCTTGTCATGCTGATCTGTTTGACTTCTGTAGATAAAGTTTTTAAGGAATTCATTGTGGTCTTCATTTCATTGGGAAAAAGTGACTGTGTGATTTACTATGCATCCCTCAGAGTAAATTTGGGATAAGCAGGAATAGTTAGATAGTGATAGAACTCAGTTTATTTGCAATGAATTAAAATATAAGAACACAGTTTTCAGTATGCTGTTGCAAGTCCAGACCTTTTGTGTAGTGAACTGACAAGTAATTGGTTGTCACCTGTTAGTGTGCCTCACTCAAGTCTGAAAGTTTAGGAAAAAAGAGGAAATATCAGTTTATTGCTGCCAACAAATACATGTTTATTAAAGTTATAACAGGTCAAAGCAATTAACACAAGCATATATATTTATAAGGAAGAAGAGGTAAGAAACAATGATAAAATTCCAATTATTTGCAATGAATTCATATATTAGAACACAGTTATCATTATGCTGTTGTAAGTCCAGACGTATTGTGTAGTTAACTGACAAATAATTGGTTGTCACCTGTTAGTGTGCCTCACTCAAGTCTGAAAGTTTAGAAAAAAGAGAGGAAATACCAGTTTATTGCTGACAACAAATGCACAGGTTTAGTAAAGAGAGAACAAGTCAAAGCAATTAATACAATTTATAAGGAACAAGAGATAAGAAACAGTGATAGAATTCAATTTATTTCCAATGAATTCATATATTAGAACACAGTTATTGTGCTGTTGTAAGTCAGATTTATTGTGTAGTAGTCAATTGGGAAATCACTGTCATCTGTCAGTCTCGTCTCGTCTTTAAAAAATCAACAGAAATATTACGATTTTATTGCTCTCAACGAATATACAGGTTTAGTAAACTTAGCAGAGTTCAAAGCAATTAACATAAAAAGGAAAAAATTACAAAGCAAAGCATTTATTTGACATTATTTACCGATTATCGTGGCTTTCCTGTTAGTTTTGTATTGCCCGCCAACCACTTTCGGGAACTTTTTGAGGCTACATGGACCATGTGATCGGCCAGCTTTTTGAACTTCCGTTGTCGCCACTCTCTCTCTCCAGGCACTCTAGTTGAAACCAGGTGACAACAGCGTCTTCTCTGAGCTCCTCCCACTCAACTGTTCCTTCTTCAGCTCCCCACGAGCCACGGGGCGAGGGGGTGGGGGGCTTGCTGCTGTGTTCAAAGGCAGTTTTAAATACCGGCTTCTTCCCGCAGATGCTTACTCCTCCTTTGAACAGCAACTTTTTGTGGTGGAGTTTGCAAGTCCTATGTTATGTGCCGTTGTCTATCGCCCTCCAAAATATAATAAAGACTTTATTCAGGAGTTCTCTGAGTTTTTGGCAGACATTCTCCCAAAATATGACCAGCTCCTATGTGGGGATTTTAATGTTCATGTTTGTTGCTCGTCTGACCAATTCACCACTGACTTCAAAAGTCTGTTGACAAGGTTTAATTTAATTCAATTAGTAGATAAAAAAAACACACCACCTCGGACACACCTTGGACCTTGTAATCTCACTTGGGCTCTCAGTTTCCCTCAAAGAGATTTCTGAGACTGCAATCTCTGATCATTTCCCTATTATTTTTGAACTGATTGCCCCCCTTTCAGTCAGCAAACCTCTTGCTCCATCTTGTCAGTGGTGCAGTATCACTTCCTCCACAGCTGATGAGTTTACTGCTGCTTTCAAGGACTCACAGTTATTTTTCTGGAATGGCTTGGTTTCCCCTCTGTGTCCTGATGACTTTCTCTCCTCCTTCCACTCTACCTGCGCTGGGATTCTGGACTCAATTGCTCCTTTTAGGCAAAAATCTGCCAAGCCAAGAGCAGATCCCTGGTTGAACGACACCACCTGTGCCATTAGGCAATGCTGCAGGCAGGCCGAACGCAGATGGAAAAAGGACAAGCTGCATGTGTCTCTGGAAATATTAAAGGATTCCCTTGCTGATTATCAGAGGGCTGTACGAGAAGTAAAATCTCAGTACCTCCCCAACATTATTTCTAGCAGCAGTCATTGTCCCGGGGTGTTGTTTAACACAATCAATACTGTTGTGAACCCTTGCACCTCTGCTGTGTCTGATGTCTCAACTGCGGCTTGAGAGAATTTTCTTTGTTATTTTGTTGACAAAGTGGAGTCTGTCAGACAAGACATCAGTTAGAGTTTTAATATGAGCCTTAATAAGGACTTGCTTGTTGCTCCAACTTATTCTGCTGTGTTCAACCAGTTTGAGATGGTTTCTCTCTCCTCTCTAGGTGACATAGTGAAACTTTTAAAACCTACTAAATGCCCACTGGATATTGTCCCTCTCAAAGTGCTGAAATGGTTTTTAATACTGTGGGACCTAGTCTTCTGGCTCTTGTTAACAGCTGCCTTGGATTAGGAACTGTCCCAGCTGCCTTTAAACATGCTGTGGACAGGCCCCTTCTTAAAAAGCCTAATCCTGACCCCTCAGTGATGTCAAATTTTAGACCTGTTTCTCATTTGCCCTTTCTGTCTAAGGTTTTCGAAAAAGTTGTTTTTATTCAATTACAGTCATTTCTGGAAAACAACTCAGTCCTTGAGAAGTTTCAGTCTGGATTTAGATCTCGTCACAGCACTGAGTCGGCACTGTTAAAGGTACACAATGACATTGCATGGTCGGTGGATGACAAATCCCCTGTTGTACTAGTGCTGCTTGACCTCGCAGCTGCCTTTGACACGGTGGACCATTCAGTCCTCCTGTCAAGCCTGAGCGATTATGTTGGCGTTCACGGCACAGCACTGAAGTGGTTTTCATCCTATTTATCCAGTAGAACCTTCTCTGTTATGGTCGGTGACTTGTCCTCTTCCAGTGCTCCTCTCTCCTGTGAGGTCCCACAGGGTTCTATTCTTGGCCCTATTCTCTTTTCCTTATACATGTTGCCTCTTGGGTCAATTATAGCTAGGCACAACCTATCTTTTCACTGTTATGCAGATGATCTGCAAATCTATCTGCCAGTGAAGCCCAACAGTCACAGTGCGCAAAATTCTTTGTTTTCTTGTATTGTAGATATCAAGCAGTGGTTGGCCCAAAATTTACTTCATCTTAATGACGGGAAAACAGAATGTATTATGTTTGGGGACACAGTGACAGCTGGCTTTGGAACCTCGTTTACAACGCTTAGTCAAACCGTCAAAAACCTGGGAGTGGTTCTTGACACGCATCTGAGGTTCGACAAACAGATAGACAATGTCGTCAGGACTAGTTTTTTCCAGCTACGCCTCCTGGCCAAAGCTAAAATGTTTTTAAGCCGTCACGACCTTGAGAAAGCCATCCATGCGCTTATAAGTTCAAGACTTGACTACTGCAATGCTCTTTATGTTGGTGTCTCCCAGGCTTCTCTTGGTTGCCTCCAGCTTGGGCAAAACGCTGCTGCTCGTCTTTTAACCAGCACTAACAGACGAGAGCACATCACACCTGTTCTTAAATCCCTTCACTGGCTTCCCGTCCATTTCAGGATTGATTTTAAACTTTTAATGTTTGTTTTTAAAGCTCTTAATGGCCTCGCCCCTTTGTATTTAACTGAGGTTTTAAATGTTCGGGAGCCTGGTAGAACTCTGAGGTCATCTAACCAACTTCTGCTGGAAGTGCCGAGGTCAAAGTACAAACACTGGGGTGACCAAGCCTTTTCCGTTGCTGCCCCCAGGCTCTGGAACAAGCTCCCCGTTGAAATGCGTCTAATTTCTGACCTCAGCCTCTTTAAATCTACACTAAAAACGTATTTATTTAGGTTGGCTTTTAATACCCAGTAGCGTGGTGACACTCTTTGTTTTACTTTTTTTAGTGTATTTTATTATTTATTGCTTTATTGTTTTTATTGTTTTTATGGCTTTTTATTGTTTTTATTTATTCCTTTTTATTTACTGTCTATTGTAAAGCACTTTGGTTCACCGAAAGGGTTGTTGTAAAGGGCTGTATAAATAAAGAACATTTACATTTTACATTTACATTGATTGTTTTTAAATGAAATTAATTTGTATTTCTTACAGAGCATTTCATACAGAGGAAACATGCTTTACAAACACCACTTTCCAGAAGGAGGACACATTAAAAATTATGTACCTCCAATTCAGTCAGGCCGATGAATGGTCTTCATCATCCTTCCATCATTTTGAAACAATGCCATTGTGGTACTCCTTTACAGCCCTGTGTCACTGCAACTGATGTCCAGCATACAGCAGCACTACCAACCACCCCCTGCTTGATCATACGAGGTAATGTGATGTTTTATATTTGTATTTCATTGATATTTCTAGCTAATAGATAATCATATACCATACCCCCACCCCCCTTATTCAACACCATGCAGTGTAATTTGGTGATGCTAATGCTATGGCAAAGGGTATTGGCATATTCAATTTGGGATTTTCAAATGAATGCATGTTTACTTGCATGCTGTGAGCCAGTTGACCCAATAAACCTGTCTGTTAAATTCAGGTTACATAATGAGGCCTTCGCTATAGATGCTGTCTATCGAGGGGGAGGTTGTGATGGGCCCACACCCAAATGTCATGTATGGTGTGGCTGAACTCTTCAGCAGCTTCTACATTTTCAATTTGGAGTATCCTGTGGTTGGGGCCTGCACACTGGAGTTCATACAAAGGTATTGTAACACACAGAACAACCATTACCATTTATAACCACAACTTTATGAGTGGAGCAGAGCATAACCTGCCTACAAAAAAACAGTTATAGTAATTCAGTTTTTAAAAAGTATTCCAAATCCCCGAGAAAGTTCATTATGTCTACGTAGACAGAAATCTGACAGGATGATCACGCCTCCGTAAGATCAGCTGAAAAGGACACA
Source organism: Cetoscarus ocellatus (assembly GCA_037902135.1). Lineage (NCBI taxonomy): Eukaryota > Metazoa > Chordata > Actinopteri > Labriformes > Labridae > Cetoscarus > Cetoscarus ocellatus. The sequence continues at coordinate 433,442 of JBAMNC010000450.1, read as the reverse complement.
TCACACTACCATCTGATGACACTTCTGACGAAGGCGGAAGAGCTCCGATGAAACATGTAAAGGTATGAGTCAAAAAACCTTACTTGTCTGTTAAAAAGAAAATATAAGCATATTCCAAATCCCACCTCCTAACTGTTGCATATTATCTTATGTAATTTTTAAGGGTTCTGTATCCTTGTGTACTCCCACTCATCTTAGTGTTGTGCATATCTGCTTTTTATTATCTGGTCGGGTCACTCTGCGTGCATTTTAGTGACTTTTTATTTTAAAGGGCATGCTCTGCCCCTAGAGGCCGCCTGGTCTTTTAGGTATTTAGGCTAGTAATTTGCTTTTATTGTTTTTCTTTATGTTATTTGTATTCATTTTTGCTAATGGAGATCCTATTAAAAACCTCAAACTTTTCATGTTAAATAAGCAAAATTCATTAAAATATGTACTTCCTGGACCATAATGTAATGAAGGCTTTGACCTCTGGGGGTGCTGTTTGTGTTTTTGTCGTGTGATTGCTTCAGATGGCAGAATATTTTTTCGAGATGGTGTTTCTCAATAAGAATCTTCACACTGAACACAAATTAGCAATTGCAAACATGGTAGTTATGGTATTTACCACTGCATGAACCCTTGATAAATGCTGCCTGCAAAGCATAAATCTATTTAAAACTGAAACTGTTATCTTTACAGCATCGTGTGGATTTGCTGTTCATCATGAGACTGGGGTCCACATTCAAGATTTCCTGCTGCTTAACAGAAGGTTTTTTCTTGCCGCCATGATGGAGGGATTCATGATTGGCTATATGGATTCATGTTGGGTGTTGGATGTATATATCTGTATATATATGTATATGTGTATTTATATATGTATATATGTATCTATGCATATATGTGTATCCATAATATGAAAGGCTTTGTGCTGTATTGTAAAGTGTCTTGAGATAACACTTACTATGAATTGATGCTATACAAATAAAGATTGATTGATTGACTGATTGATCTTTACTTATTTTTAGCATGTGCTTTTTGGGCATCAAACCAGCCAAGGGCTCCAAATCCAGAAAGAGCACGACAATCAACCCTCGAGTGAGCACCCTTCTGCAAAAGATCATTGATTTTGAATGGCCTACATAGATGCTAACACACACACACACACACACACACACCCTCGCACACCCCCACCCACACCCACACACACTGCATTTCCCACACCCTCCCTCACACACAAATACTCATCCTCATACACACTCATGCAAACACACACAAAACGTCACTTCATCATGTTTTATTTATGGTCTGAGTTATGGTTCAAAGTTTGAAAAAAACAAGTTTGTTTCTTTTTTTTGTGTTCTTTTTGTGTGTTTGGGGTTTTAACGTATTGTCTGGATTGTGTTATGTTTCATAATTTGTTTTATATTTTTACAAGTTTCTGTTTTGTTTAATTGAAACAGTCAACTGACCTTTTTTTCCCTGTTTTTTTTTTTTCTATTCACCAGATGGTTAAGTCACATTTAGCATATGTTATTGTAAATTTACAGGCCCAAATATTGCATTACTTTCACAGTAAAAGTGTATAAGTACAGGCCATTGTTGTAATGTATAAACAACTAGATGCTGTAATTCCACAAATGCATACTGTAATATCACAGGAATTATTTGGGTCTTGCAGTTGTAAAACTACAGTATAAAGTTTTAATTTCACAAAGAAGTTACAAGAAGTTACTGTGAGGATATTTAGCAGTAAATAACTGTGAAGATTACTGTGAAAGTCATGCAAATTTGGCCAGTAATTTACTGTGATTTTACGCTTAAAAATTTAACAGTTTAATTTCCTACTAAGCCCAAAACCTGCCAGTCTGCAAGCTCCTCTTGAATTTTGGAAACCTTTTCACAGTATTCTGGGCTGAAACTAAACTATGGAAAATGTAAAATACTTAGAATTGGGGGACTTAAAGGTACAAATTTTAAGATACCATACAAAGTGCCAATTATCTAGACCTATGGACCAGTTGATGTTTTAGGAATTGTGGTTCTAGAGAGCTCTGCAGATCCTTGTACAGTTTATTACAATAATAAGTTTAGAAAGATTGACAAGATTCTACAACCATGGAAGGGGAAATCATTAACAATTTTTGGAAAAATTTCATTAGTGAAATTGTGAAGGAAGGAAGGCACATAAAAAGATAAATAAATTGTGATAAAACCAAACTATTTGGTTGTATCACAATTTATTTATCCTTTTGTGTCCCTTCCTTCACAATCCTTCTTTAAGCTCTATCAACAGAGGATTTTTGAATTTCTCTGGGGTGAAAAAAAATTGAAAGTTATTTATAATAATTATGAATGTGGTGGCTTACAGTTATTACATTTGGAGGCCCTTTGTTTCTCTCTAAAAACCTCCTCAATTCAAAAATTACATTTGAATGAAGATTGGTATTCATGCAAATTACTGGGGAGCGCTCACAGATTCTTTCAAAGAAGATTATATAATTTCTTACACATCCAACCAGAACATATGCATTGTGTGAATAATTAGGGTCCTCGCCCAAAGGGCAAGAACCTCTCTAGCTGGAGCTAGAGAGGTCCTTGCCCAAAGGGCAAGGACCCTATTGTTCCTGTATCGTTTCTTTCTTCTTCTTATTTTTCCTACACGTCTTTGAACCTTAATTTGACCCCCTAAACATGCTCAAAAACTCACCGAAATTGGCACCCAACTCTAGCGCCACCTAGGCACACTAAAACGGCCGTCACGGCTAGTAGGAATGTTGTAGAGAGATCAAACCAACGCCTAAACGATCATCTCATTGAGACCCATAAATCAAGCGCTGACACCCCTGACCTATCTCAAACAGGAAGTCGGCAATTTCGATTTCAAAATAAGAGCTCACCGGATCATCCCCACTTCGCACCATGATTTCACACCCTTAAGAAGCTCACAGCCATGCCAAAACTGTCACACACGCCACATGGGGTACAAAATTTCAGAAAATGAAAAAATTAACCCAAAACATGCCAAAATGTGTTCTCTAGCACCACCTATGTACAAAATGGTGCACAAAAATGGTCGCCACAGCAACAAGGAATGTCATAGAGAGATCAAACCAATGTCAAAACCTTCGTCTCATCGAGACCCAAAAATCACACTCTGACACCCTTGACCTATCTCAAACAGGAAACCGGCAATTTGCTTTTCAAAATAAAATTACAACTTCCCAGAAAAAAATGATCGCCTCCTAGGCCATAAGGCCCTCCGTAAATGGAGGTCAAACGGGCATGAGGGACGTGTGACAGGGCGAGGACCCGTCCAAAGCTGCTTGCAGCTTGAATTTGATTAAAGATATATCCTGGTTTCAAAAGGAAGCAATCAAATGCTGGCTGTGTTTTCAGTTTCACTCTCCAGAAAGTCAGGAGGAAATCCTGCAGCAAATAATAAGTTAAATTCAAATATATTATTTGAAGGGAAACAGATATTTTGGAAAAAAGTTTTCAATCATGGTGTGTTGTTTTTAAAAGATATTGTAGATGTAAATGGGAAAATTATGTTGTAAAACAGGTTCATTGAAATGTATGGTCCAATCTGTTCTCCTCACTGTTACAACCAATTGATCTCTGCCTTATGAGGAGACTGGAAACAAAAGATTAATAGTGGGGTGAGTACGCTTTTAGTATGCCAGACGACTAAAAAATAAAATACAACATGGCTGACAGGTAATAAGATAAACAAAAGGATTTATGAAATATATTTAAGCTCTAAATCCTTAAGTGTTGTTCCTTATGCTACCCTTCAAACATGGGAAGATATTGTTGTCAGAGCAATACCATGGGAACAAGTGTTAAAGTTATTGTATAAAACAACAAGAGACACCTTATTAAGAGCTTTTCAGTTGTAAATAATACATAACTTTTTGTCATCAGGAAAATAATGTTATGTATATGGGAAGTTTCTGAGTCAGATGACTGTCGTTTTTGTTCGAAAGAAGCACAGTCAGTGGTACGTCTCATTTGGTATTGCCCATTTGTGTCCGCCTTTTGGAGGGAGGTTCAAAGAATGTGTATTGCAATGAAGTTATGTTTTCAGACAGATTTTTTCTCTGTTATACTGTCTTGCCATGAGAGATGGAATAATCCACCACTTCCATTAATCTGGTCAATATTGTCCATGTGCCGAGACGCATCAGGTTAGGATTCCTTTTTCTGTAATGGTATTGGAGGAAGTAGGTATGGTCTAAGCATGATTGACATGGACAGACTGACATGCACACGTGAGGGGGGGCGTGGTGTTGGACTAATCAAGAGGCTGCACCTGGAGATGGGTCTAGGGGCTGGAGACAACACACGCTCGACGACAGAAGGAAGGAGCAGAGAAGAAGGAAGCATTGATTTATTTTTTTCTTGATCCCACAACCTCCACAAGAACTTGTAAATACATCTATTTAAAATCTGAACAACGTATGTGAAGGAGAGCGGGCTGGCCAAGAACTGATCGACGCGACGACGAGGGAGACGGTCGGATCGAGGTCGAGCAGGCCGCTGAGTCCGGAACCAGGGTGACTGCCTGGCTGGGTGAGTTTCAGCACACACAAACCCCCTCCAGAACAGGGAAACTTTGCATTCACCCAGGGATGAGCAGTCTTCACGTTCATGTGAAATGCAACACGCAGGGAAAACGGCAGGTAGGTAACGTTACCCGCTAGGCTAGCCATAGGTTTGGTAAGTACAGGGTTCCCGCGGGGTCTTAAACAGTCTTAAAAGCACTGAATTTATGAATTTGGAATTAATACCTTAAAAAGACTTGAAAAAGTCTTGAATTTTGATATCTGGTCCTTAAAAAATGTGCTGTATGTCACTTCTCTAGGGCCCTGTAAAATCCGCGATCACGGAATCGCGGCCAGAATCACGGAATTAGACATTAAACGCAGAATTCAATATAAACATGAGTGGCACGACGCAAGTGACGCAAGCGACCTTGAGTGGTGCGTAAAAGAAACTCCGAAACTCCTAGCTAACTCCAGAGTACAGGGCAGAGCAGTTTGCCAACGATTATTATGTGTCAGGCAATCAAATGCTCTGCAAATTTTGTCAACATACTGTTGACTGGACACATAAAGATATCTGTGAGGACCACCTGAAGGGTGAGTGTCTATATTTCATTACTTTATACTGCGTCTCTGGGTGAAATTGGCGTAAAATACAAAAAAATTGAATTCTCAAAAAATTAAAACAGAAAAAACGGAAAATGGGAAAAATTAAAACCGAATCTGGGAAAAAATAACACTGAATTTATAGTGCCCTACTTCTCCGTATCGCATTTCTTGTCAAAAGTTTCATTTGTCAACCACCATTATATAAATTAAGTAAATAATGTACATAATGTAAATAAAGAGCAGCGAAACCAATGGGGTTCCACCGCGCTTAATTTCTAAAACCAGTGGGGTTCAACCGTGATTTAATTATGAAACCAATGGGGTTTCATAAATGCTGGATGCCAACCGCCGTTAAATAGAAGAAGAAGAAAAAGAAGAAGAAGAAATTTATGTTCTGAAATTTAATGATTTCATTTTTCTTTGCCGGTGAGACTGACTGTGACATAGGCCAAGAAATAGGTATTCATTTTTGATATACATGGTCTTAAAAAGGTCTTAAAAAGACTTGAATTTAACTTGAAGAAAGCTGTGGGAACCCTGTAAGTAGCTTTTCTGAGTAGCCTAGCAACGTAACACATCAGCAGTGAGATGTTGTCACCGAGGAGAACCAGCAGTGAGGTCCGTGCACTGAAGCACACCAAGAGGCGCACTGCACCTTCTGCAGTCCCAACAAGGCACCCTGAGTCACATCAGAGCAGTGAGGAGACATCCAGTCTTCAAATTTGTAAGTATTCACAATTTTTTTAGTATGGTAAAATTAGATAATTAGGTGATCAGGTGATCTGGAAAATGATGGTGCTATTATGTAATATTTACTTCAGTAGATGTCATTAGATTGAACATGGATTTTGAACTGTTTCTAATCTGCCTTTCTTGTTCATTTTATCCACAGCCCTCTTGCACAATATATTAACAAAGCAGGAAATGATGATGGAGCAACTGCGAATCATCTTTAAGACTCTACAGGGTATGAAAGCAACTGATGAGGCAGAGATCGGCCTTGATCGAAATCTGTTGCCACTCAAAGATGTTGGTTCTCTTCAGAGCCTGGAGGAACAACTGCAGAGTAGCCCTGACCTCCAGAAACAATTGGTATGTTGACCTATCATATATAGTGACCACATCTCATCAAACTGACCTGGCTATCTTCAGCAAGTGCTCTTATCTTAAAACTTTAACAACCTTTCAGTGTCAGTATTAAACTGTTTCTTTGCAAAAAATAATAATGTAGTAATGATGATATGATTTCAGGTAAATACACTGGCTCTCAAAGGTGGGGTGGACATTCTTGAGTGTGTTTGGAGGATTATGCACGCAATAATCACGAACTCCCTGGCAAGGAATATAAACATGAGAGGAATAAATGGAAAGATTGGTTTCCAGTGCCTACAGATACGAAATGCTGCTACTGGTAAGTTGGCTTAGATACCAGCAGTGTCATACCTATGTTTAAGTGTATTCAAGGGTTATTTTTATTGATCATACATTGACATTGACAAGCACAAACAGCTGCTTGTCTAACACACTGCCCATCCTTGTTTTACATACATGAGTTTTAGAAAAAAACTTTTTCCTTGTACAAAGTATTAAACATTGGGGAAACACTTCTGACACCAGAATATCAGTTTTAGCAGAACTGTTCTTTTTAGTAGCCATATTACCTGATGATACAAAAAGTTAATTTAAAACCATGTGTGCACATATGTTTCAGCTGCTGTGAGGCATAACCGCCTAACATCTGGGGCCACGGACCAGGAAATTGATGCCACAATCAAAAGATGGCTACATCTGGCTCCTGATAGGGATGGTGGCAGGAAAAAGAGGATGAGGAGAAAAGAAGGCATGGAGAGCACAACAATTTGATGGGCTGATAAATGCCTTATACTGCGACTTTGTCTCACGATAATACACACAGGGTTTCGACCGGCCTGGTTGCTCATTTAAATTATGATAAAGTGGCACTCTTTTAAACCCATTTACTTGTCTCTGATGCAGCAGTGGGTACAACTTGGGGTTAAGTGTCTTGCCCAAGGACACATCGCCATGTGACACCCAGAGCTGGGCTTGAACCTGCAACCTTATGATTACTGATCAAGTGCACTACCAGACTGTGCCACCAACAAACACAATTTTCAGTCAGGAGTTAGAGCTCACGATAGCACAGAGACTGCTGTAGTTAAAGTAACAAATGTAGCTTATGATAGTGGATTTCTGTCGGTTCTCATTTTGCTAGATCCCAGTGCAGATTTGACACCATAGATCAGAAAATTCTCCTACAGAGATTACAGGAATTACTCAGGATTACAGGGACTGCTTACCTGTCTGATATCAGTTTGTACATGTGAACAATAAGTCTTCTGTGTACACCAAAGTCAGTTACGAAGTTCTTTGAAGTTCTGTGCTGGTCCAATTTTTTTTTTTGCTTATTCCCCATAGAACAATGTCCTTTGTAGCTGATAGCAGATACCAGAATTTCGAACACTCCCCGGTCCAGTTGAACATGTTATGTCCAAACAGCTCTGTGCCCTAGCGCTCATGGCAACTTGACCCACTTCTATTAGCACAACCCTCATTTGAAAAGTTTGTCTCTGACCAAATAGACTTCTTTCTCTTGACAAACACTACCCCAGGAATGTCATATGCTATCATATGGGAGTCGCTTAAGGCATATATCTCAGGGGTCAGATTATCTCATATGCAACTCATAGGAAAGGAGAACACAATAAACGACTCAGGGGGTTGAACCAACAAATACTGAATATAGACAATCACCTGCCCCATAACTCTACACCTGAACTTTTTAAGGAATGGTTTTTGCCACATCAGAACTTGACAACCTTTCTATCAGACAGACTGAATGGATGATGTCAAAAACGAGACAAAATACTATGTACATGGTGAGAGGGCAGGGAAGTTATGTCATCAACTTCAACAAACAATGGCACAAAGCGCAATCCCCGAAATTCGTGTCTCATCAGACTCGACTTATGCACATCCACAAACCATTAATGATCGCTTCAAAGCATATTATACTGAACTTTACAGATCACCGGCTTCTGCAAATGCGAAGGCCATTCAGAATTTTTTTAGACAGCCCAACTGTCACGTCCAGGCTCCTAGGAAAGAACCCAGATGCGAAGCAGCAAGCAGATATAGTAATTAACAGTCTTTATTGAACACACAGGGAAAAACTGCAACTGCTTTAGCCAGGTTTCAAACCCACGCTGCCAGAGGGAGAGTCAGCGACATTACCTCTAAGCCACGAGGCGGTGACATGTTCAGACGACAGAAGCAGAGTCTTAATGTTACTGGTACAGCTAGGGCTCGAACCCACGATGCCAACAGTAGAGTCTGAGACGTTACCTCCAGGCAACAAGGAGGTGACGTGCCTTGCAATCCAGATGAACAGAAACCAGGGAGCAGACAGTTTGAGAGTCAGGGACAGGCGAGGGATCAGGTAGCCAGCACAGCCGGGATTTACAGACAGCAAACTTGGTGTCAGAGACAGAAGGCGAGGTTGGTAGCCGGGGATCAGACGAGCAGGCAGGGTCAGAGCAGAAACAGGTCGGGATCTAGCAATCAGTCCGAGGGCAAGGCAAGCAGGCAGAAATGGGGACGAAGCAGGTCGGCAACGGGTGATCAGTCCAAGACAAACAGATGGAAAGGCTTGCATGAGAGCAAAGACAATCCAACAACTGGTGTGTGTGGAGCTGGAGCTTAGGTATGCTGGGCTGATTGCATTGGATGAGCTGCAGGTGTGCTGAAGAACAAAGGTGAGTGGAATTGCCTGATGAGATAGGTGTGGCGAGGAAAAAAAGAGACATGCTTCAATGTGCTCTATTCTACCCACTCAACCCGGCAGGCAGAGGCTGTACTCTTACTTGATGCAGAAAAGGCCTTTGACAGGGTTGAGTGGGATTATCTGTTTATGGTGCTTGATAAATTTGGATTTGGTCCCGCTTTTACCTTGTTGGTTAGGACACTATACGCATCGCCAACAGCCTCAGTGTGCATGAACTCCATCAGATCTAATTACTTTAGGCTACATAGAGGTACACAACAGGGATGTTGCCTCTAACCATTTTTATTTGATCTAGCTATTGTTGAATAGCTAGATCCTTGAGAATGCAACAGTACATTGCAGGTATCATTGCAGTGCATCACTGTGTTCACCAATCTCCATCCTAAGTAGCTCTCTGCCCAGTAATCTAAGTCTTCAACACCTGGGGCCAGTTATTAGAAATTCCCTAAAAATATGGCTGAAATTTAGGAAACATTTTCACCTCAATCAACCAATTACTCTCCTCCCCCAGTACAAAACCATCCGTTTCCACTGTCCAGAGCTGACACTGCTTTCGAAACATGGCATCGAAATGGGTTGGTGTTCTTCAAGGACCTCATTATATATGGCACATTCACTCCCTTGACCTACTGCAAAATGACAACAATATTCCCAAGAGCCACTTCTTCAGATACCTGCATGTGCGCAGCATTGCCAAAAAGCACTTGCCATTCCTTACTTGCATGGGGAAAGGACTTAGACATTGCACTATCTGAGGAGATATGGCAAAAAAGTTTGAAGTGTATACACACCACACCTTTTGCATATGTCATGGTCTTATCCAAATTAAAATTGTACATAGATTGCACTATTCAGATGAGAAACTAGCCAGAATATACCCTAACATCAATCCTGAATGTCCAAGATGCAGCCATAACCCAGCTACGGTGGATCACATGTTTTGGCCATGCTGGTCCCTGATCAGTTTCTGGACAAAAATTTTCGAAAGCTATATCTTGCATACATGGTGTTAATGTAGATCCTGACCCAGTAATCACCATCTTTGGGACAATACCTTCAGAAAATCATTTTACTACCCTACAGATGAATGCCATAGCGTTTCTAATGCTGATGGCACGGAGATTGATTCTCATGCAGTGGAAGTCGGTAAGGCCTCCCACGTTCAAACACTGGGTTAAAGAGGTGCTCTCCATGATTCAACTTGAGAAGATGAAATACAGCCGTAACAGTAACAAAGACACATTTATTATAACCTGGACTCCCTTTATAGAGTTTATTGAGAGCATATCTTTCACTTGACATTTCTCTGGTGTGCCAGCTTTTGCATAATAGAATGACCAGCTGGATTTGTTAAATGGCTTGGAATGTCCCCGTCATGTCTTCTGTGCAGGATCGTGCTTTATGGGAGCCTGCATTTGCTAAGTGTTTATTTTTTTCCTTTCGGGTGGATGCATATGTGCTTTCAAATATGCACTAATACAGGTACATGTATAATATATGTGTATGTATGTGTTTAAGTATGGATATATGTATGTGTGCGTGTGTGCACCTGTATACATGTATGGTTATATGTGCGTGAGTATCAGTGCATCCATGTTATTATGACTTTGCAGGTGTAGGAATGTGTGAATGTTTTAATTATAATTGGGGTTGTTTTCTGTCTCGAAGGCCTTGTGGGGTGGGTGGGCAGGGTTGATGTGTTGTTTTGTGTTCTGTAAACTGAAAATATCTATAGACAAAGTGCTTTAAAAAAAAGGATGAGTTAGGTACTCGGGACGAATCTACCTCCCTCGAGGACCTCATTGTTTATGTATTAGATTAGATAATAGAGAGAGAGAGAGAGCTAGAGAAAGAGTAGATAAGCCCCGTAGAATAGCTCCCTCCCCTGGTCACTTCAGCTCCCTCCGCTTCAACATCAATCAACCCCTCCTTCTCCAGCGCCCCCTGCTGCGTCAGGGGACCCATGCTGTTGGGAAAGATCTGACTCAGTGCCGCCGAGAGACACACATGGTGGAAGGCTCTGCATCTACTGCGGTGAGAGAGGCCACTTCATTGCCAACTGTCCTCAGGCGCCAAAAGACCTGGCTCACCACTGATGGAGAGCGCCTTGGTAAGCCAAACCTCTTCTGCCTTAAGCTCTTCCCTCCGGATCTCAGTTCCCTCTACTTTCTTCTGGTCCAACGAATCCATATCCACATCCGAGCTCATTGACTTTGGTGCAGTGTGAGACTCTTCAGTTTTTTTGTCATTCCCACTCCACAATCGCCTCTGGTGCTTAGTCTCCCCTGGCTCAGAAACACAATTCCCACATCGACTGGATCGGCTCCTCCATCACCAGCTGAAGCATACAATGCCATTTTCTCTGTCTCTCTGTCTTTTCACTGTTTCTTCTGCTCACCCTATATCCAGCACCCCTCCTGACACCCTCTTCCTGACTCACCTCACTAATGTTTCATAATATACCACAATTTAGCTAGTGTTTAACAAGGACCTGGCACTCTCCTTACCCAACTGGGTCACCTTGAATATCTAGTCATGCCCTTCGGACTCACTAATGCCCCAGCTGTCTTTCAAACTCTCATGAACGACATTTTCTGTGACATGCTCACATCTTTGTTTTTGTGTATCCGGACCTCATCCTTATTTTCTCTAGCTCCCTCCAGGAACACCAACAACACGTCCACCTGGTCCTACAGCGCCTCCTAGAGAACCAGTTCTTTGTTAACCCTGAGAAATGTAAGTTTCACTCATCCTCTGTAGCCTTCTTAGGTTACATCATTGCTGCTGGGCAGTTCAAACCAGACCCAAGAAAGATCCAAGCCATTGCTGAAGGGCCCACCCCTACCTCCCGCAAAGGGACTACAGTAAGGTGGCTTCCCCTCTCACTCTCCTTACTTCTACCAGTTCTCCCTTCAGCTGGTCTTCTGAAGCAACCCAAGGCCTCTCCCTCACTCGACTCATCTTTACACTTTCATATTGACCTGGATCTCGGAACACCAAACCAGACGCTCTCTCTCACCTCGTCTCGTCCTCCTCGAGCTTGAGTGAGCCCAACCCCCTCATTCCCTCCTCCTGCATAATCGGAGCAGCTTCTTGGGACATAGTAAGGATTGTTAGGGATGCCCAAAAAGAACAACCTGATCCTGGTAGTGGACCCGCTAATCGCCTTTTTCGCGACCTGCACTGTCTGCGCCAGAGGTAAAACATCCTATCAACCCCCAGCTGGCCTGTTGCACCCTTTACTCATCCCTAGTCGACTCTGGTCCCACATCGCAGTTGATAGACCAGTGACTTTGTCACTGTCACAAGGTTACACAGTCATCCTTACTGTAGATAGATTCTCTAAAGCTGTTCATTATGTGCCACTTCCAAAATTACCCTCTGCCCTTGAGACAGCTAATCTTCTGGTGCTTCATATTTTAAAACTACATGACTTCAGTTCAGCTGGACCGAGTTGAAGCTGTTATATCCCTTTAAGAAGCGCATGTAGTAGGCGTGTCGCAGAGTGACGTCAGTTGACGTCACTCTGCGACACGCCTACTGTACTCTGCGACACGCCTTTGTCTTGCGGCCTGCAGTCGGATACAGTTGCAACATCCCGCCTCTTGGAGCGCCCAGTTACCCTGGATCGGATATGAGACTTATCCTGGATGGCTCTCTCCACAGGATTATTACACTGAGCATCCTCACAAGCCTGGGAGAATGTCAGGAGACGTTCCTTGATGGGAAGGTACTGTGACAGTTCTATTGGATATTGTTTCTCAGGATTGCTCCGTCACCACAGCCCCCTCACTACCTGGATCCCCTGTCACTCTCCTGGACCTTGGATTCCCCCTCCCCCTTTCCCCTTGGACTCCCATCAATAAAACATCCTTTGAAACCCGCTTAATTGTGTCTTGCTGTCTGCCTTTGGGTCTAAAATCTCAATATCGGGATTGATACCCTAACATAAATACCTATACAACAATATAGACATGAGGACCCTCCTGAAAACCAGATGCCACAATTCAAGGGGCTAACCTTGAATAAATTTATATACAGTAGAGACAAATATGATTAGGACAGTTTTATGATCTGGGTGTCCATAAGTTTGTCGAAATCTTAAATTCTTCTTTTTAGTCCATTTGTATCTGCCTGAATGGAGACATCTATGGATATATGTATCTTCACTCACCTCACTGTCAACCCCAAAGTTGATTGTAAGCAAATAATTTAAGTAAATATTGCTTAAAAAATAAGTTTTGTTGCATAACTTAAATGATTTAGGTGTATTCTACTATTATTACATGATTGCAGAGTGTACTTGTTGTTCTGAACTGAATAAACTTAAAATTTCAAATTTTTAATTTAAACTTTGGGTTTACTGATAATTTTAAGTTAAGTTGACTTAAAATTTCAACTTTGTACTAAAATGCGGCAAGATGTTGCATTCTGATTGGCTGGTTGCTTTTCAAAACTTGTCTGGGCTTATTTGAGACAACACTGCGCCTTTTCCTTGTTTGAGTCACAGCGGCAAAGAAGATAGTTTCTTCCTCAATCGACTGTTAACATTCTGGAACTTGGTAAGTTTTTATTTGTTTGTTTTTTTACTGATTAAGACAAATCATTTTATCTTTATTGTAGCTTTAATTACTTAAAAAAGTACTGTTTATTTTCCTGTGCTAATTTTATTGAGAACCATTATCCACATTTAACTGTGGTTTATCTCAAAGGTTTTTTGTCACTCCTAACCAGTTCTGCTAAACATGCTTAACATTGTTGATAATACAAAAAAATGTACTTTGCTGAAAGTAGAATAAATGTGAAGAGCAGTTGTAATGCCACTGTTCTCTTCTCAGACATGAGAAAAATGCTTTGGAAATGCAAGTAGTGTTCTGTTAGATACGAGAAAAGAGCGCTTACTTTCAAACACTGTAGAGTATACATTTACACCATTGCTATAGCCTATTTGATGTTATTATAAATTACTCTTAATTAGTACCAAACTGGTTTTCTTTGCATTTCTTAGGTCTTTTAGGAACAGAGTTGTTCGAAGAAACCTTAAGGAAGCCTTCTTTAATTACCTTTTTGGCCTGTGCCCAGGCTTGATGGAAATCTTCAGGAAGAAGAAAACTCTAGCTGGTCAGTTGTTATTTGACCCATTAAAAAAAGGTGGGTTGAATTTTGTGGGTTTTTTTGTGTTTGGGAAGAAATTATCATACATAAATGGTTAGTTAAAAACATTACTAAAAAAACCTTGTCCTTGTGATATCCATGCAGACAATTTTGATTTTGGCTAAATATGGTTAAAATTTTAGTCATTTGAGTAAACTAATGATTTTCACTTTTTCCCCAGATATTTACCTTTTTAAATTCATGCATTTGACTTTTAACTTTGTGTTTTGATATTTTGGATTAATAAGTTGGGAATTTTATCTCAGGTGTTAAGCCTGTATATATACCTTTCTTACTTTTTACATCTCAAAATGATTTATCATCATTGCTACATTTTTCTCATATTTTTTTTTCTGATGAATGATCTGTTCTTTTCTCCACATATAAAAAATTTCTTGAATGGGATGTACAGTTGCCCAAAAGCATGAGACAAACTGTTGACATGCATATCTTTGTTTTCCTCGTCTCTCTGTAGGATCTACAGAGAGACACTTCGACCATTCCAGTGGGCATCTTCTGCTTTCAAGACAGTGAGGGCCAAAACCCATCGAAAATGCAGCTGACAAAAGGTCCTTGCCTAGAAAAAAAAACTGAAAAGTTTCCCATCAATATGGGTAATAACATCTTTATTGGACTCTTTGATATAGTAATTCTTCTGTACATCAGATATGTCGGTAAAACAGTTAATTCAGTATGATTTAAAAGTAAGATACATCAACATAAGTGTAAATTGTAAATTGATGGTTTCTATTTTTATTTAATAAAACAGAATATAATTAATGCCCTGCATTTTTGTATTTCTTTGAATGTATATATTTTACCGACACAAATTTTTGGAAAATTAATTTTAAGTTTAAACAACTTAAATATTTGAGTTAAATGGTATAAATTTTAAGTTTTAACAAGTTAATAAATGTAGTTTAATGGATGACAAATGTGTCTGATCGTAATTAAGAAAATAAGAAGATGTTACTTAAAATATTGAGTTGTCTGGTTCACAAGGGAAGGTTGTTTTTACAACAAATTTCAAGTACAAATAACTTGTCTTTTAGTAGATTCCACTTAAACAGTTAAGCCCTGACCATTTGAAATTGCAGTTGAGTTTACTTAAAATAACTGATTAGTTATTTCATTACTTAAACCATTTAAGTGCAATCACTTGCCTCAAATTTTTTGAGTAAAGTCAACTTATCTGGGTTAACAGTGTTGAGAAAAGCAACTCCTACATCAGAATGCTGTTTGTTTTTTTTCAGCTCAGCGTTCAACGCAATCTCCCCCATGAAGCTGGTTGAAAAGCTGAACACTCTGGGCATCAGTACCACTCTCTGCAACTGGATACTGGACTTCCTCACAAACAGACCCCAGTAAGGTAGGCAGTCTCTCCTCCTCCACTCTAGTGCTCAACACTGGAGCCCTTCAAGGCTGTGTGCTCAGCCCCCTCCTGTTCACTCTGTACACCCACAACTCTAACACCAACATGGAGAGTTCTCCTGTGAAGTTTATGGATGACACCATCATCATAGGCCGGATTTCCCACAATGATGAAATTTCATACTGGGAGGAAATCAACCATCTTGCGGAACCATCTGAGAGTAAGGATTAGTAGCTTAAATTTGTAAATTACCCAAAAGGAATGTTTTCCATGTCTTCCATAATAACAAGTCCTACTTCCAATAGCACCTTTTTTTTAATAATATTTTCCTTCTAATATGTATGTATGTATGTATGTATTTATTTATTATTATTATTCATTATTTTTATTTTTTACTTATTTTTCTTGTACTCATTGCTCACTCCTTGTGATTTATACACAGAAATTTCTTTGAGTGCGTAAACTTTTTTGAAAAATAAAGTTGCGCGGAGGAATATGTGATGTGAGTCGGTTAGTTAAAGATAAACCTTATTTTTCCGAAGTTAATGCACTCAAAATAATTCCTAGGTAGCGTACTCTTACACTGTGGTATTATTTTTTGATGGGAGTTCTTGTAGGGGGAGAAAATACCCTTTGTATTTGGTACAATACTTCCCTGTTTGTGGCTGGTTCTGCGTCACAAACTTTTACAAATTGTGGCTTACTGAGGGAGGGGAGAGTACTTTCTACTGCATCTAATGTACTTAGTGGTCATATGGAGCTCATACAACCCCACTTCAAAAAAACTGAACTATCCCTTTAAGTTCCTAGGAATCAACATAATAGAGAACCTATCATGGACTTTACATGTCTCTACCCTGGCTAAAAAAGCTCAAAAGTTCTTGTTAACTTCTTCAAAGGAGTGATTGAAAGCATCCTGACTGGCAACAGCACAGACAGGCATGGGATGTGCATGGCCCAGGACAGGTAGACTCTGCAAAGAGTGATTAAAACTGCCCAAAACATCATTGGTACCCATCTACTGAGCATCAATGATATTGGGGGGGTTAGGCGCCTACACAGAACCAAGAGGATACTGGAGGACAACACACATCCCAGCCGTAGCCTATTTACCCTGCTGCCATCAGGCAAAAGATACAGAAGTATCCGCTGCTGTATCACCAGACTGTGGAACAGCTTCTTCTCTCAGGCTGCGTGATTACTTAATGCACCATCTGCTCAATGTCTAATGGTTTTGTTTTTGTTTTTGTTTTGGAGCTATAATTTAATTTCAATTTGCAAACTGTTGCACAATGACAAATAAACTTCCTTGTATCCTTGTGTTACACACCCGTCTAGGAGGAAGGTGCATAACTTATTAGTGAGGAAAAGGGAGTATCACTTCTCTGTCCCCAAAACCAAACACTAAACCAATCTTCAAATTTACAATATTTATCAAAAACAAAGGCAACAGGTATCTACAAAATTAACTGGAAAAGAAGTTCCTAAACAGCAAGGATACAAAAACAAAAAGTAGCAAGAGCTAAGAGCAAGAGCATAATAAGGAATCGCCCAAAAAAAACAACTTATGCAAAAAACTACAACACTAACAATTGCACGGTTCACAAAGTTATAAAGCACAGTTTTGGAGGCGGAGAGCGGTGTGGTGCCGCTGTCAGAAATGCCGCCGTCTGTGTCCCGGCCATGATTAGCTCTTGGGCCAATGGGAGGGCTGCTTCTCCCTCAGCTGGACCCACCTCCCCAGCCATTCACAGGAGACCACCTGAATTTCAGCAGAGATCCTCCTGCTGAAAGAGCACTCACTCCTCACAGGCATGCATACACACAACAGAAGAGAGCATCTCCACAATATAATCACAATGTACGGCCAGGGCCATAACACCTCCATTCCTAAAAGAGGAAACATATTCCCAAAAATTGTTTGTTCTAATCAAAATTTAAGTAGATCTAGAGCAGGGGTCTCAAACTCAAATTACCGGGGGGCCACTGGAACTACAGTCTGAGTGAGACTGTGCCGCACAAAGTATTTCGCAACAAAGGGTCCCAAGTATTCAAAAAAGAAAAAGAAAGATCCATTTTATTAACATCCATATTATTAACTCTTTCCCTGCCAGCATTTGTCAAAAAAGTTGTCAGCCAGCACCAGCATTTTCACTGAAATTTTGTAGATTTGAACTGACTACTTTTTTTCTGTTTTGTTTCAAACCCAGCCCACCCCTATCAGCCAATGTTTAGCTTTGTTTAGCTTTGCTGTTTAAGCAAAGTTGTCTGAAATTAGAAAGAAAAAAATGCATTACATTTCCCTGAGAGAGAACAGTTTCAGTCACAATAAGTCCTAGAACTAAGCAAAATGTAGTACATTTCTTATTTAACATTATTTTCTTTGTCCACATGCAACAGTTTCTAGCCTTGACAGCCCCTGTATGTGATCAGGGAGGAAAAAATGAAATCACTATGTGACCCCTATCTTATACCTGACAGGAGAAAACTATGGCGTTTAAACTCTTCTAGTGTTACAACAATCCCCGGTCTCCCCTAAATCATTATAAATAAATCAGTAGTGGGCCTATTTGAATAACTAGTGTTTAATTCTTTTCTTACATAAAAACTTGAGGGAAACACTTTTATCTGTGTAGTTATGGACAGAGTCAGACATGTCCACACAAACCTGAAGGTGTGTGCGCGTTAGGACGCACAGCTGTGCCGTTATGGAGCGCACCGCGGTGTCTGCTGGTTCTTTTATGAATCATATTGAACTCTGTTAGTTCTCCCGTCCGTCTCTGTCTGTTTTATCCCAGCCCTGTTTAACTTTTCTCTAGTTTTGGGAGCTCGCAGTGGCTTATGTGCGCTTTCTCCATAGGTGTGTAATATGTGTGCCTGTCGTCCTGATCAGACGGGAGAGACTAACAGGCGGTTTACGTCGTGTTATCAATACGTTTGTAAATATAAGTGTAGCATCAATTTCATAAACTGGTATTGATGTTATCCATCGATTAATTTAATCCACATAAAAAACGAGATCCTACCACTGAATCCCAAGCGGGTGGCCTTCGCAGGTTGTCATCTTTCAGATGGACACAGAAAGGCTTTAACAGTAAATCCACAGTTATTTAGATAATATTCTGAGAAATCATCTTCCCGATGAGCAGACAAGGAATGAAAACGTCACAAATAAGTACAGGATCGTCCGTTTTGGTTTTTGCGCAGCGTCAGCGCTTTTTTCTCTCTTTCATCTCAACGTGCACCTCAGCTCTGTGGTTCCCTCAGTGAGGTGTCTTGTTTACGGTCACAGGAGAGCAGAACTTCTCCACGAAAGAGTGCCAACTACCAGAGTTCAATAAAAACACAGAATGACGGAAACTCCTCAGTGACGGGGAAGCATTCGGTCCAAAAGACGAAATAACTTGTGCATGAATGGGTTCTTCAGAACATGAATGGAAATTTCAGTGAAAATGCTGGTGCTGGCTGGCAACTTTTTTGACAAATGCTGGCAGGGAAAGAGTTAATAATATGGATGTTTATAAAATGGATCTTTCTTTTTCTTTTTTGAATACTTGGGACCCTTTTTTGCGGAATACTTTGTGCAGCCCAGTCTCACCCAGACTGTAGTTCCAGTGGCCCCCCAGTAATTTGAGTTTGAGACCCCTGCTCAAGAGAGTAAGTCTTTCGCTCAGGAATCACAAAACTAGAGACAAAAATGATGGCCAACAAACCACAGTGGAAGAGGAAATCCTCTGGCACTGGAGAGGAGTCAGAGTGCCAGTCTTGCAGGTGCAGGTGATCTGGGTGATTGCAGGCAGGTGCGGAGCTGTAGTGGATCAGTGCAGGGGGAAAACCACACCCACTCCCAGAGAGGCACAGGATCAAAAAAGCCTCACCAGAGGCAAAAAAACAGTCCAAAAAAACACCAAAACATGCAGCGAAGGGGGGATCCTCACATGGTGAGTCTAATTATTGTATACAGTCAGTTAAAGACACCAGCCCATCCCTGATGTTATGGTTTAATTTGAGACCATGGTAACTGGTGGCCTGTGGCATTTCTTTTCTAACATTTCTGTTTTGTTTTCCCACAAGACATGCTGGATGAGGTTTTGTTGATGTTAGAATTAAGTTGATGAGATTAAGAGTCGCTCCAATGCTCTTGCATCTTTGAAATGCTGCTATAACAACAACATAAGATTCGGGTCGCCATAAGTCACCAGGTACCATAGTCACTCAGTATACATGTCTTTGGCTTGCTCTTTCCGTGGGTGTACTATTAATGTTATTGATAGTAAGCAGCTGCTGCAGAAAAAGATACATGTGGGGAAAGTAAGCAAGTAAAGTTAAACGTGTGCAGCCAGAGTATTTGGAGCCAGAACAAAGCTCCTAAACTTTTTTCATTGATACCAAAGAGAAATGCTGGTGGAATAATTGATGTTGAAGTGTAGCTTCAGAGACTGTCCCTGGTCGTATATATAGCATCTGGCATAATGAGAATGAGCTAATGCAATCCCTAGAATGAACAGTTGATGTAAACACAGTTCAAACCATAAAGGTGACACTTTTAGAATCAGTATGTGAGAGAGGTTGTTATTTTTTAATATGTTAAATTCTGCTGTTATATCTTCAATATTTGTCAATACAGCTCTCATAGAATTATTAATGGCTACCCTGCTTGTCTTCTCAAGCCTGCACCTGTCTGCTACACATTAAACTGAGAAAACCAACTGCCAACAGAAGCCAGCAGACAGTCAGCTGCTCCTCAAGATCCATTTCACCAAATTTGAGAACGAGAGCCAAGCCAATAGAAACCCTTGGGTCAAAGTTTGTATGTGATACTGTCTTAAACAATTATCTGCTGTCAGCATCAGGGACTCTTTATAATATCTTTATAATAATGATCATTTGTAAGACATTTATGAGCTATTAGTAGATTTTAGTAGATAGTTAACTAATCATGAACAAACCACTTATATACATTTGTAAATGATCACTAAATCATTTGTAACTGATTATTTACTTTAGTTACAAGACATTTATAAGCAATTAGTTGATAATGAACTAATCATGAATAAACCATATATATATATATACATTTGTAAATGATTATTAAACCATTTATAACTAAAGCTGCTCAACATTTAATTATGATTTAAGCATTATTAAAACACTCAACATTGTAAATGATTTATTCATCATTAATCACTGTTTTTTATGTATAGGAAACATTTTTAATAAAGAAAATATTCTTTGATTGACTACATATATTGTGTTTTTCATGGTTAATAAATGATTTGTAATAAGTCAGAATAAATCACGTGTTAAGTCTTTGTTGCAGCCCAAGTATTTGTGGAAAAAATCATTAATACCAAACTGTTCATTATCAAACCATTTCTATACATTAACAGCTTACTTGTACATTGTAAACGTGCAACTTTAAGATTCATAAGTGATCTGTAGATCATTTTGTTCAATATGGTCAACCTTATTAGTAAATTATTAGTGAAATACATTAAAAGTGTTTAAAAAAAACACTGTACCATGTATTCATGTTTAACAAATGATTTGTAACATACAAACATCTATAAATAATTTGCAGATGTTATTATGTACCCTTGTCTACAGTGAAAACTATTCGCTATTTACAAATGTTGGTTAATGTTTATAAATGATTTCTGGACTTTTTACCCACCTTTTATGAACGATCTGGCTTTTGTGAAAACAGATACAAAGGGATTACTAACTTGTCTGGTTTAACAAATGATTTGTTAGACATTCATAGAACATCTATAAATCATTTATAGATGTTATTATGTCCCCTAATCTAAAGTGAAAACTATTAACTATTTGCAAATGCTTGTTAATGTTTAGAAATGATTTCTGGACTTTTTACTCACCTCTTATGAATGATCTGGCTTTTGTGAGAACGGATACAAAGCTATTACTAGTCTTGTTTAACAAATGATTTGTTAGACATTCATAGAACATCTAAAAATAATTTATAAATGTTATTATGTCCCCTAATCTAAAGTGCACCCTGTTCATCATTAAGAAATATCTAATAATGTTTACTGAAGATTTGTAGACTTTTTCATCATGTATTAAATGTTGTAGACGACTTTGGGATCCATCCTCCTTTGTGACATCAAACAGTGACAGAATTAGGAGTACAGAGTATAAAAGTATAAAACATTTGGTAACACTTTATTTGAAGGGGTATACATAAGACTGACATTACACTGTCATAATCATGGCATGACACCTGTTATTGACATGAATAAGGCTTTATGAAGGTTGTCATAATACAATAACCTACCAATTTTGTCATTATGACCCCTTGACATCAATATGTCATAACAGACCTGATCAAACGTAAAAACACAATTAGGTATAATCTCTTAACTTTAAACTAATGGTTGGACTTGACATTAACTGTCATTAGATAATTTTAATGGACCATTGTAAAATCCCAGCATATTTTTAACCATACTTCAGATAAAACAAAACAGGATCATAAAACATTATTTGAAAGTTCTCCCTACTTGACCTGATTTTGAACATCATGGAAAAGTCTGCCCAAAACACCATCATTATGGCGTATACCTATCCAGTGGTGCCACGCTATTATGTCGAGGTGAATCTTCAGTGATTCAGGGTGCGATTACCTCTATGTCGCCAAATTTCACACTTGTAGTTCTGCCATGCACGCACAATATGCTCAGTATGAGCACCAGTCTCTAGGTCAGAAAGTTATTTTAATGTTCATGTAATGGACAGAAAACTGGACATATCCATATTGGGAAAGCTGGCCCTTGTAAGCATGCCATTCATCAATGAGAATGGATGTTCTGGGTCTGATATGCCTTTGGATGTGGCTGTTTGCCTTGATGAGTCTCAGAATGGGTCTTCTGGGATTACCATCAACCGCCAGCATCCCAAAAACCCACCGGCTATCACAGTGCCAAGTGTTCCCACAACGACCACGATGGTACTGAGAAAGGGAAAGAACATTTCGAAATATTTGAATTATATTCTAATGACTTTCTATTTCTGAAAACTGTTACCTGAGCATGAACTCAAGCCATGTTGCCAAAGGGGTGTGAGACCTGGCAAAGAGCGATCCTCTGCGTACAGATAGAGGGGAAGTTTAATGATGCTTACATATCTATCATATGAGAAAAAAAAGACAAGGTGCTGAAAAACAATCACATTTACATCTCAAGGGGCTAACCTTGAATGAATTTATATTCAGCAGAGACAAATGTGATGAGGATAAATTTATGATCTGGGTGTCCATTGGTTTGTCACTATCATAAAATCTTATTTGTATCTGCCTGGATGGATACATCTCTGGATGAATGTATATGTATGTGTATATGGACATTTCATATGTATATGTGTATTTATGCATATATGTTTATCTAAAGTGCAGAGTATGGCTTCTGCTTAGTATTGTAAAAGTGACTTGAGATAACACCTACTATGAATGGTGCTATAAAAGTGAAGATTGATTGATTGATGTAGTAGTGTAGTGGTCTTTGCAAATACACCTGCATATCCCCTGCACTACACTACTGCATTAAATATCACATTGATCAAGTTTAAGCAGTGTTTTTCATCTTGGGGTCGGGACCCTATGTGGGGTTGCCTGGAATTCAAATGGGGTCGCCTGAAATGTCTAGTAATTGATAAAAAATAAATAAATGAGGCTACTGATAAAAAATATTTTTTGAACTAATTATTATTCTTTTTAAAATGAAAACACCACACACAACCTTAAACAATTGTATTCTGTAATTTCACTTTCTCAAATATAATTGTAATTCAAATAAAATGCAGCATTTATAAATAACTGAGCTGGTGCAACTTGATCGAAGGCCGCGATCATGTGACTTTACAGTAACTGGTGCTTCAGTTCCCTCGCTTCAACTTAACACACAAACTTGCAGTCAGTGGGAAAAAACAGCATAACAAACCTCCATGGTTTGTACAGTATAGCAAATATGATGAAAAACTAACTCTAGAAAAAAAATGTCTCTGGGGTCCCCAGAAATTTGTGATGCCAAAATGGGGTCACTGACCAAAAAGGGTTGGGAACCACTGAGTTAAAGAGTAATGCTAATTTTCAGCTTCTGGCTCCTTAATAAAACAATGAACAGTGAGTACAGCAGTGAAAACTGAAGCAGGTACAATCGTCCAACCCAAGGTTAATGGTATGATGAAAGCCTTGATAACTACAATATATTTAAATAAAAACAATACACAGTACAGCTAGCTATTTAGCGCCGAGTTTCTGCTTATCACTGTAGCCCATCCCTGTGATACTAGGTTATCAGGTCCATGCTTCTGTAGCATTTTCATCCTCCTCTTCAGGATACTCCATCCCTGCATCCATATGACTATTCTTCTTTTGCTCCTGGTAGTATGTCTCATATTTTCAAGAAGTCGTAATTATCAACCCATAGCACCAGTAACTGCTAAGTTTCTAAGCTTACAGCCTGTCTCTTTAGTTTCCCTCAGTGTTGAGCTGCTTTTGTTATTAGGGTGGTTATTGAGCTCTGAAACGTAATGGGTTAGTTTAATTTATTACCATGTACATTGTTATTGATGTTTTTGACAGGTGGGGCAGTGAAAATGAATGATATACACGTGTGCCAGAGGTAAACAAATCAAACTCACCCCACGCAACTTTTGAGCACGAGAGGATTGAGAAACTGGAGACGTACAGGCAGCCTTGCAAAGCAGACAGACATGCTAGATTCATTGTCTGGAATCCTGCATGTCCGTCTTGCCAACCTCCATTGTCCAACGACTTCACTCAGCTAAATGCTTAACGGCCCAGTCAGGGAAGAGAGGCGGGAGCTGCGGACGTTGTAAAGACCACTTAGGTCCATACATAGCCCTGTGTCACTCAGCAGGGCGAAACTTATCTGTGGCCATTTTTTGTAACTTGTCCATGTAGTGGAGCAGTAGTGACGTCACATGGCGACTTGGACCATGCCAGTGCTGACAAGGCTGCGGAGAAAACTTGGTGGAATATATTATGTCTTGGGATTATAATGCGTTTTCCATGCGTTTGTGGATTTATACCCTCCGTGGAAGCTGCTGGGTACATGGATCATCTCCAGGTGGACCGAGGTGTCTAACGCGTGGTGCCGTGAGTACAAGCTGCAGCACCCTACAAACTCTAAAAACAGTGGCTCTTTGCTTGCCGTGCGTGGGTAAACTTTGGGAACTTTTTGGGAAGGTGTGTGGGGATTTGCTTGTTGTGAGAGGGACACTTGGGGATGAAACTGTGGACGGTGTGTAAAATGGGGATGCGCTCGAGCGTGGGGTGGTGTTAATTGTGGGCTTTCATTGTTACCCGGCGTTGGAATAAAAAGCTGTTTTCTTGAGGCCAAAAGCATTTTGTTGTACATCATTGTTTCACCCTGCTGATGTGATGGGATTCTCCCGTGACCTGATTGTTTGTTGTAGCTTTAATCTCCCTGGAAGGAACAGGTGAACTGTTACAACGGGACAATGACAGGAAGGGACTGCATGTTTGAAAACAATGGCAGCCTCTGAAGCGGTCTCAATATCTGCGTTTTTTTTTTTTTTTTAGAAATAGACTCAATTTATTCTTTGAAAGAGGAGCAAAGAACATCACTTGAAGCTTGTCATACGAGAAATCATGTTTTTGCTCTTTTCCTGACTGGTGGTCACTGGGAGAGAATGCGGAAATCCTCCACGGACATGCCGGTTAGTCTATGGTCGTCATGGTTACTCAGTGATACTTGGCGAAATATGCTCTCCTCAGAAGTTTACCGGGAGAACTTGGTAGATATTGTCTTTGACGAGGTTCTTGTCACATATAAGTGTTAAATGATATATCTGTGGGGTATAATTTAATGTAAGACAATAGTCTAAGGTAGTTTAAGCTAACGGCTAACAACAGCGCAAACTGCTACATCATACGACGCAGCGTTGCTTGATATGGATTGGTCTGTGATGAGTGTGACGAGCCGAATGATCGTCCAGTCACAAGCTGATGTTTTTGAAGGTTCTGCCTCTGAAAGCATTTTCGAATGGCTCTTTCCCAAATGGATTAGTGAAATATTTCCGTGGTGGATATATGAAACTGTCTGTCTGGCGTGTCAGGTTAACGGACAGGTGCCAAAGGAAAAGAAAAGAGCAAAGTACTGACAAAGTCATCCATTCAAGGTAAGTTAAACATGTAAGGACAGTTTAAGGACAGTTATTTTCATGCAAAACCACAACTTTTTTACAAGTCTTAAAAACCCTGTTTCCCTTTTGAAATGTAAGGGTGTGACTAATACCCGGAAAAATCATCACCTTCCCTTGAGGTTCTTATGCAATGAAAAGGTTTGCTGCTCCAAAAAGAGGTACGACTTGACAAGGGGATGATAAATAATCTGCTTAAAATATTAAAGTGTACGATCTTTTAGTGAAAAGTAACCCCATAGCCAGAATGAAAGTATATTACATTGCATACAATTGACAAACACTGAATAAAATTTGAAAATATGTCACCTGAGCTAGCCATATCCCAGAATCAATGTTTCTCACACGCAGTTTCATACCAGTTGATGGCAAGCAGTAATAAATTTGTGATAAAAACACTCTTATCAGTAATTACATTTTAGACATCAATTAAATATTCCTCTTGTATCAATTTCAGTATAAGATGTAAAATTGTTACTAATACACTGCCTGGCCAAAAAAAAAGTCACCACCTGGATTAGGTATGAGCCTCCTACTGGATAGTTACTGCATGGGCGATTATCTTTCAGCTGGCAACAAGTTATTTAATCTCAGTTGATGCAATGAGTAGCTTCTCAGTTCTTAAACAACCATGTCGAAAGACACATCCTGTGGTCGTGGAAAAGATGTTAGGCTGTTTAAGAAGGGTCAAATCATTGGCATGAATCAAGCAGAGAAAACATCTAAGAAGATTACAGAATCTACTAAAATTGGGTTAAGAACTGTCCAATGCTTTATTAAAAACTGGAAGGATAGTGGAGAGCCATCATCTCTGAGGAAAAATTGTGGTCGGAAAATAATTCTGAATGATTGTGATCACTGATCACTTAAACGTTCAAAATCGAAGAAAAACAACAGTAGAACTCAGGGGTATGTTTAAAAGTGAAAGTAAGACCATTTCCATACGCACATTGCCAAGGGAACGCAAGGGATTGGGAGTGAACAGCTGTGTAGCCTTAAGAAAACCACTAATCAGTAAGGCTAACCGGAAAAAGGACTTAAGTTTGCTAGGGAGCATAAAGATTGGACTCTGGAGGACTGCAAGAAGGTCATGTGGTCTGATGAGTCTAGATTTACCCTGTTCCAGAGTGATGGGCGCATCAGGGTAAGAAGAGAGGCAGGTGAAATGATGCACCCATCATGCCTAGTGCCTACTGTACAAGCCTGTGGCAGCAGTGCTATGATCTGGGGTTGCTGCAGTTGGTCAGGTCTAGGTTCAGCAACATCATGTGTTCAAAGAATGAGGTCAGCTGACTACCTGAATATACTGAATGACCAGGTTATTCCATCAGTGGATTTTTTTCTTCCCTAATCGCATGGACATCTTCCAAGATGACAATGCCAGGATTCATCAGGCTCAAACTGTGAAAGAGTGGTTCAGGGAGCATGAAACATCATTTTCCCACATTGATTGGCCACCAGAGAGTCCAGATCTGAACCCCATTGAGAATCTTTAGGATGTGCTGGAGAGGGCTTTGCACAGTGGTCAGACTCTCCCATCATCAATACAAGATGTTGGTGATAAGTGAATGTCAATGTCAATGTCAATGTCAGCTTTATTTATATAGCACATTTAAACAGTCAGCGGCCTACCAAAGTGCTTTACAGTAGAAGAAGCAGGCACAATAAAAACAGTAAAAAAACAATAAAACCATTAAGAGTAATAAAAACCAATAAAAGCAATAAGAACAAAAACAATACAGTATAAATATGTTTAATAACCAGTAAAACCTAAAAGCCCAATAAAGGTGGCTATACTCTGCCAAAGGCCAAGGTGAACAAGTGTGTCTTTAGCCGTGTCTTAAAAGTGGACAGGCTATTTGCAGTCTGCACATTTAAAGGTAGCGTGTTCCACAGAGTGGGAGCAGCAACCGAGAAGGCTCGATCTCCTCTAGTTTTTAAGCAGGATCTAGGAATATCCAGGACCATCTGACTTCCTGACCGAAGTGCTCTGGAGAGCTGATGAACCTTAATAAGGTCAGACAGGTAGTCAGGGGCCGGCCTATTCAGAGACTTAAAAACAAATAAAAGAATCTTAAAATCAATCCTGTACTTTACTGGAAGCCAGTGAAGGGAAGAGAGCACCGGAGTTATGTGCTCCCGTTTCTTTGTCCCAGTCTGGAGATGAGCAGCAGCATTCTGAACCAGCTGCAGGCGGTTAAGCTCTGACTGTTCAATGCCGACATACAGGGAGTTACAGTAGTCCAAACGTGATGTGATCAGAGCATGGACAACTTTCTCAAGGTCTTTCCGGTCCAGATAAGGTTTAACCTTGGCTAAAAGCCTAAGCTGAAAAAAGCTGGACTTAACAACAGAACTGATCTGCTTGTCCAATTTAAAAGCACCATCAATGATGACCCCAAGATTCCTGGCATGGGACCCAATATAAGGGGCTAGTGGGCCAAGGGAGCTAGCAAGGAGCTGGACCAGATCAGGGCGACCAAACAGGACAACCTCTGTTTTGTTTTCGTTTAACTTCAAGAAGTTTAAAACCATCCATTCCTTAATATCACTCATGCAGTTGAGCACGCACTGAAGAGCATCTTTGTTTGGGACCTTTAACGGCAAGTACACTTGCACATCATCAGCAAAGCAATGAAAGGGGATTCCATATTTCCTAAAAATCGTCCCCAGAGGTTGCATATAAAATGAGAACAGTAGAGGGCCCAGGGCTGATCCCTGAGGGACCCCGCATGTCAGAGGGGCCACAGGGGAGGAGTACTGGCCCATGTGCACGGAGAAAGACCTCTCAGAGAGGTACGATCTGAACCAACTTAAAGCAGTGCCCTTGATGCCTATACAGTTTTCGAGGCGTGATAGGAGAATTGAGTGATCTACTGTATCAAACGTCACTATCAGGTCGAGAAGGATTAAAAAGGCACAGTTACCAGTACCAAGGTTTGACAAGAGATCATTAAAAACCTTTAAAAGAGCAGTTTCAGTGCTGTGAAGAGACTTAAAACCAGACTGAAACACTTCACAAACATTTGCCCTTTGCAAATATTCCTGGAGTTGGTTAAGAAAGGCTTTCTCTAAAACCTTGGAAATAAAAGGGAGTTTGGAAATCGGCCTATAATTAGATAAAACCAGGGGGTCCAAATGCAACACTGGATGGAAATAAATCTTGTTACATTGCAGAAGCTTATTGAAACACTGCCACAGCGAATGCATGCTGTAATCAAAGCTAAAGGCAGTCCAACGAAATATTAGAGTGTGGGACCTTTTTTTTGGCCAGGCAGTGTATATTCCAAATAACATACTTGTAGAAATTGTATTCAAGTTATAAAAATATGATTTCTCCTTGTCAGAATCCAATTTAAGATCTATTTAAATCTTTAAAAGTTTAAGGAGCTGTTTCATCAGTTTATAGCTGGACTGGATTTTCATTACACACATCTGTGATTCATTTCTTCTTGTCAAAATTAGCATTTCACATATCTGGAATAATTTATATATCAAGTGAAGACATTCAAAACAAATTAATGTATGTAGGATTATATATGTATAGACACATCATATGTGCATCTGCCTATACACGGATGCAGGTTCATACATACAAACATGTATGCATTAAAAAACAAAACATTTAAAGCTAGGGTCGGTATTTTTGTAAAACTAGCATGAATTTGAATATAGCATCTCTACAGGACAGGTCTAGCCCCTCCCCCACCTCCCTGGAGCTTCTCCAAAACAACACCCCCGCTCAAATGCACAAGCGCCGGTGATTCGCGACCATATGACTGATTCAACTCAAAACCGGTCCTCAGCACAACGTTTTAGATTTGCACTACACCAAGTCATGTCTCACTCAGCGGTAAGAAAACACCAAAACATTATCATAGTAAAGTAAAAAAAAACAAATATGGCAAGTTAGTTAGTACTCACAACCCGATGTTGACTCTCATTTTTGCCCTGGCTTTGTCCAAATTCTTTTTTGTTTCGGCCTTCTCTGCCTCCATCTTTCTTCTCTTCCTCTGTTTAGCAGGAGGAGCGGTAATCGGAATACAGGTAGTTTCTCTGCCATTCTCCACATAGCTGTCATGCCTCCTGTTTTGGCCGGGACAACATTCCTCTGCCTCTCCGAACTGAGCTATGTCCCAACTCAAATGGGGCAGTAATGCACCAACATGACGGATGCCAACTGCCATAAAACCAAAGAAGAGGAAAAAGCCTCTCGAGAATTGCCACCCGCAGTAGCCTGGGTGGCAGTTGTTGCAATATTAGAGCCCAGAGCAGCAACAAACCAAGAAAAACAAAGTGTTTATTTTAGATTTCTTGTACACTTTTCTTAAAATGTAAGGGATACTGGAGCTTGGTTGGGGTTGTGGGATGGCTCGCAGCGGGCTTCCCTTATTTTCAAAGCCAAAACTTGACAGGTATGCATTCTCCAGCATACTAGGATCCCTCTCAGCTCGGCTATGTGCATTGAATCAGGGTCAGTGCACGCCGGCAAAATGTACACGCAGAAGGTGGGCAGAAGAGCAGTACGGGATTTAAATGGTTTAATAAATTTGGTACAAATTGCTGTGATTGGTTGGTGTTTTCCCTGTTTTACTCCTGCTGTAGACAGTGGCCTTTTTTGCGCTCTCTTTTAAGAACACATCATGCACTGATTGCCATTGGGACATAACGATCATTTTAAGCAGTATAACATAAAGTGTATCTAAGTCAAATTGCCAACCCTTGCTTTAACAAAATAACAACTTAAAACACTGGCAGTTGCCACCCACCCCATAGAGTTATCTCCTAAAAGGCACAGAAGGGTGTTCAGTTATTGAAAAATGTCAATTAATAATAATGGACAATATAATCATTATGAGAGACAATATGATGTATCTGTTCTCATGATTTCTTAAATGTTGCCCCGGGCTCTTGTCCAAGAACTTGTAGTTTCCTCTTTAGTACTACATATATCACAACAGTGACAGTTCCAAACTGGGAACCAATGTGACTAAGTTACTTAAAGTAACCTGCAGAGGTGAGAGTTTACTAATGTAGCAGAGATGAAATGGTGTTTTTTTCTTTGCTTTTTCCTACTTTAGGTAGATGGAAAATCAGAAACCCTACTAACTTTTACATTATGTCAGTGTCCCTCATTAATAGTTATATTTTAATTTTTATTAAAAAATCACTCTAATCTTCTTTGCTTTCCTCAGGCTATGCTGTGCTTTCTTCTTGATATGTATATTCATATAACTCCTGAAGTAGATAAGGAAGGATCCTACTCACCTTGATGGTTCATGTGCATTGTCCACCCAGGTTGTTTATGTTACACTAGATACATCCTCAGAGGCAGGTAGGAAAAGTTCAATACTTGTTGTGCTGGCCTGCTGTGCATCCCTTTTCCAGGCTAGAAATGGTAGATATTGCTAGACTCAAAGGCAGACTGAAAAGGAGATCCATCTAATATAACTAGCCTGGAGGGAGGATGTACTGCTAACCAGCAGGGTAAGTAGAATCTTTTTTCATCAGCTAGTTAAGAACCCAGTTAAGAATAATACAAAAATGTAGGCCTCAAAACTTTTTTTTCATTTTGTTTCTCTTAAGTTACTACAACTGATGGGAGTCATTCACTGCTATGAAGAAGCCATGAGGAAATTCGTTAAGTGTGGATCCATGAAAAGGGCCTTCACCAAGATGAACATTGACCACAACACAATTGCGAGAACAGCAGAAATTGCTGAGCTTGCTATCACATTTCCAGACACCTTCAAGGAGCTGCTCCCTAGTAATGAAGATCACAATTCAAAGAAGGTCTTTAAATTTGCAGAACGCTGTAGGAGAGCTATAACCAATGAGATGGCTGAAACAATCACAGCAAAGAAAAAAAGGGGGAAAGTCCTGCCAATAGTGTTTAAGTACACTTAAGTGAACAAACATGATCACAAATGTTAGGACTTTTTTTTTCAAAGAATAAGTGATACTGCTTTGTTTTTATTGAGTTGCATTATGGTAAGTTATATACCATTAGAACGGTGTCTTGGGCAGTTTTATCCCTAGTATAGTTTGGAAAAAGTCGGGGCCCTTTGTGGAAGTTATCATGTGTTTTTTGAATAAATCTAAAAGAAAATTAAAAAAAATTCTTGACTTTACTGTTGCTTTGTTAAGGTATTATTGTGATTTCATCTGTATTGTTACGAATGTGAGGAGAGATGGTTCCTCTTCTTTTCTTGGGTTTCTTTTGTTTTCTAATGTGCTTTGGACTGGTTTTCATCTTGGAAATAAAGAGTGGATTAAGCTGTGTTAGGATAACTGTCTTTTCTGATGGACTTGAATGCATCATGCCTGAGGTGTGCTGGGAGTGGACGTTTGTCTCCTTTTAAAAGACGTCATAAGCCATCAGATAAGTGTGGCTGCAGCTGGGAGCTTTTGAGATGCCAATGGGCAGAGGCCTTTGCACGCAGCACGGCTGCCAACTGAAATGAAACCAGCATTTGTTTTGTTTAACACCCCAACCAAAAAACTTCACTGAAAGAAGCTGACTGGGTTCACTGTTCACCGCAACGCAGACCGGAGCCATCCTCGCCAGAGGTCCAACCGAAGGACGTGTTGGTGACCTTATCCCGCTTCTGTTGTTTCTGCGTAAAAAAACAGTCCCTTTTTTCTCAAGGCCATCTCGTCTCGTTTGATCCACACTTCAGGTTAGGGTTAGCTGTCTGTGTTTGTTTGCTTTGTATTGGACTCGGATACTAATCTTTAACAGTATCATGACACTTAAAGACATCTTTATAACTGGGTTAAAATGTTTCACTTTACTTCAAGTCAAGGATACAAGTAATTTTACAATGGTCCATTAATAAGTGTCTAATGACAGTTAATGTCAAGTCCAACCATTAGTATAAAGCAGGGGTCTCAAACTTGCAGCCCGCGGGCCAATTGCAGCCCGCAGGACGATATTTTGTGGCCCCCTACTTGACATCAAACCTTAGTGTTAGTGCGGCCCCTGCATGTTTGTCAAATGCACATTTTTGCTGGGCTTTTTTATAATCTGTTTATCACTTATGGCAGGGGTCTGCAACCTTTTTAATCAACTGAGCCATTTGCCATTCATGTTCTGAAGAACCCATTCATGCACGAGTTATTTCGTCTTATCGGACAGAATGCTTCCCCATCACTGAGGAGTTTCCGTCATTCTGTGTTTTTATTGAACTCTGGTAGTTGGCACTCTTTCGTGGAGAAGTTCTGCTCTCCTGTGACCGAAACAAGACACCTCACTGAGGGAACCACAGAGCCAAGGTGCACGTTGAGATGAAAGAGAGAAAAAAGCGCTGACGCTGCGCAAAAACCAAAACGGACGATCCTGTACTTATTTGTGACGTTTTCATTCCTTGTCTGCTCATCGGGAGGATGATTTCTCAGAATATTATCTAAATAACTGTGGATTTACTGTAAAAGCCTTTCTGTGTCCATCTGAAAGATGACAACCGGCGAGAGAAGGCCACCTGCTTGGGATTCAGTGGTAGGATCTCGTTTTTTATGTGGATTAAATTAATCGATGGATAACATCAATACCAGTTTATGAAATTGATGCTACACTTATATTTACAAACGTACTGATAACACGACGTAAACCGCCTGTTAGTCTCTCCCGTCTGATCAGGACGACAGGCACACATATTACACACCTATGGAGAAAGCGCACATAAGCCACTTCGAGCTCCCAAAACTAGAGAAAAGTTAAACAGGGCTGGGATAAAACAGACAGAGATGGACGGGAGAACTAACAGAGTTCAATATGATTCATAAAAGAACCAGCAGACACCGCGGTGCGCTCCATAACGGCACAGCTGTGCGTCCTAACGCGCACACACCTTCAGGTTTTTGTGGACAGGTCTGACTCTGTCCATAACTACACAGATAAAAGTGTTTCCCTCAAGTTTTTATGTAAGAAAAGAATTAAACATTAGTTATTCAAATAGGCCCACTACTGATTTATTTATAGTGATTTAGGGGAGACCGGGGATTGTTGTAACACTAGAAGAGTTTAAACGCCACAGTTTTCTCCTGTCAGGTATAAGATAGGGGTCACATAGTGATTTCATTTTTTCCTCCCTGATCACATACAGGGGCTGTCAAGGCTAGAAACTGTTGCATGTGGACAAAGAAAATAATGTTAAATAAGAAATGTACTACATTTTGCTTAGTTCTAGGATTTATTGTGACTGAAACTGTTCTCTCTCAGGCAAATGTAATGCATTTTTTTCTTTCTAATTTCAGACAACTTTGCTTAAACAGCAAAGCTAAACAAAGCTAAACATTGGCTGATGGGGTGGGCTGGGTTGGAAACAAAACAGAAAAAAAGTAGTCAGTTCAAATCTACAAAATTTCAGTGAAAATGCTGGTGCTGGCTGGCAACTTTTTTGACAAATGCTGGCAGGGAAAGAGTTAATAATATGGATGTTTATAAAATGGATTTTTCTTTTTCTTTTTTGAATACTTGGGACCCTTTTTTGCGGAATACTTTGTGCGGCCCAGTCTCACCCAGACTGTAGATCCAGTGGCCCCCCGGTAATTTGAGTTTGAGACCCCTGGTATAAAGTAAGAGATTATACCTAATTGTGTCTTTACGTTTGATGATCAGGTCTGTTATGACATGTTGATGTCAAGGGGTCATAATAACAAAGTTGGTAAGTTATTGTATTATGACAACCTTCATGAAGCCTTATTTATGTTAATAACAGGTGTCATGTCATGATTATGACAGTGTAATATCAGTCTTGTGCATACCCCTTCAAATAAAGTGTTACCAAATGTTTTATACTTTTATACATTGTACTCCTAATTCTGTCACTGTTTGATGTCACAAAGGAGGATGGATCCCAAAGTCGTCTGCAACATTTATTACATGATGAAAAAGTCTACAGATCTTAAGCAAACATTATTAGCTCTTTGTGAAAGATGAACAGGGTTCACTTAAGATCATGGGATATAATAACATCCATAAATGATTTATAGATGGTTTGTGAATGTCTAACAAATATATGTTAAACAAGACTAGTAATAGCTTTGTATATGTTGTCACAACAGCCAGATCGTTCATAAGAGGTGAGTAAAAAGTCCAATAATCATTTTTAAGCATTAACAAGCATTTGCAAATAGTGAATAGTTTTCACTTTAGATTAGGGGACATAAAAACATCTATAAATGATTTATAGATGTTCTATGAATGTCTAACAAATCATTTGTTAAACCAGACAAGTTAGTAAACACTTTGTATCTGTTTTCACAAAAGCCAGTCCGTTCATAAAAGGTGGGTTAAAAGTCCACAAATCATTTATAAACATTAACAAACATTGGTAAATAGAGAATAGATTTCACTTTAGATTAGGGGACATAATAACATCTGCAAATTATTGATAGATGTTTTATGAATGTGTTACTAATCATTTGTTAAACATGAATAAACAAATGGTGGTTTGTGGTGGGTGGATCGATCCAAAAATATCGATATATCGATTTAACGTTGGTATTGATATTAATCGATACCAGCGTAATGGTATCGATACTTTAGTTCTCTGGCAGCTGGGCACAGTTCAAGCAATGTACTCCATCAACCCAGCATGCATTGGCTGCACCCGTAGGTTAGAATGAATTGCGAATCCAGACCACATCCATTGCTGATAAAATTGCTCAATTTTCCTGATAAAGTGAAGATCTTCCGTCTAGCCAGAGCAAAGAAAGATCTGTTCTCCATTTTCCCAGATTACAGTGCTGACCTGACGAGGAGACGCCGGTAATTTGAACCGGTCAACTGGAGACTCTTTGAGTTGGATCTAAAGTTTTCTCTCCATTATCCTTGGACACCAGTGGTCATGGTGGATGGAAAAGAGCTGCTATTCCCTGTCCACAAAGCAGGTGAAGCAGTTTTTATGTCCTCGACAAACTCTTCTATGAACTCTCCAATGTAACTCCGCTCTGCAAAGGCTAACACGGGCTAGCCAGCCAGCTAGCCTTCACGATCCAAATCAACTTCATTTTAAAGGATGCTGGCCTAATGACGTGTGACGTGTAGAATTTCAATGCATGACTTGTGGACTGAAGTTAAGACATGTTCCCATTTTCTTCGTTTCATCTACTTTTTTTGTACTCTGGCTGCAATGCTTGTTTTTGTTTACATCATTTCCCTGGTTACCGTGAGCCATATTCGAGTTTCGTGAACCCATTACCTCTGTGTGACCTGCAGCAGCTCGGAAGGAGAGCAGGATGCTGCCACATCCTTAGCTGTGAGGCCACCTGTGACATTTTTTCAAACATTTTATGCAGCTTATCCAGCCAATCTTTTGATAAACTCTCTTACTTTTAAGACATCAGCTGATACTGTGAAGAGATGGAGAGTCAAACTTTTTAAAACTGAGGTGTGTTAGGGATAAAGCTTTGTCAAAGAAGAGAGAAAAACTGGGGGAGATGATAGCTTCAGCAGATATGTGACCTTGTTTTTGAAGTGGGTTTTTTTTTACACAAAGATATCAGGTGGATGTTTATTCATTACCGTGTGTGATGTGATAGCTGACAGTCTCTCTCCCTCTCACTCTCTCTTATTCAGTAACTACAAACTCAGGTGTTTGTGAGTTACTGTGTTATATGTTCATATGACATTTTTGAAAAGATTTAAATACTGACATGAAACTAAAAATTGATTATTTAAGTGAGATAAGCTTCAAAAGCATTGATAAGAGATTTCAAAAAGCACCTCAAAGATCACAAGACTACCTCATGATTATTATAAAATTGTGCATAAAAAGTGATCAGAACGCAGGAAAGTAATTATTTAAGTTTAAAAATGTCAGGGGAAGACCCTCTGACCCCCATCTCACCTGATGATGTCAAATAAATAGTAATGACTTCCCCACTGCAAGTAAAACCTGATCCTGTGGAAAAAAAAAATGAGTAACAAAAAAGACAATAATAACAGTGATGACACAGACTCATATTAATTGACTTATTTTTGTTGCAAGCCCTATTATCAGAGTAAACACACCATTGTTGTCATTTTAGTTCCAAATTAAATAATGCAATATAATATGGTATAACAATAATGCCAAGTTAAAGCAACGAAAAACTGAAAACTGTTCACGTTTTGTTTGTTTAAAAGTAGTGTACCATATTTTCTGGACTATAAGTCGCTCCTGAGTATACGCTGCATTTATTTAGTGCTCTGAGAGAAAGGTGGTTGCCTTGTATGAAGTGGTAACACCAAGAAGGCCCACTGTGTCCTTTCTGTTGGCATTGCTGTGAACCAATACATCCACTGGGGGGGGGCTCAAACAAATCTGTCTCACACAGACCTCCACTTCTCCTTCGCTACTGGCCAACTGATATTTCATTGCTCCCTAGTCTTCGCCCAGCTATTTTTTTTTTTGCATTTTTGCATTTTTTTTTTTGCATTTTTTGCATTTTGTTTATGTCTAGCCTAGCCTAGAGCACCTTCTCACGGCTGTAGACAGTAATGTTTACTCCTTGGTTCATGTCCGTCAGTATGAATTAAACGTTTAAAAACATGTTAAATTATGTATATTTTGACATATAAGTCGCACCTGACTATAAGTCACAAGACCATCCAAACTATGAAAAAAAGTGTGACTTATAGTCCGGAAAATACGGGAATAAAAATACAGATGATTTCCCTAACATGATGAATAATTGTGATTAATAATTGTGATTTCAACATTGATCAAAATAATCGTGACTATCATTTTGGCCATAATCGTGCAGACCGAACAAAAAGCGAGTAATTATAAAGTGGACATATTATGCAAAAATTGAAAAGCCTTTTTGAAGGCTTTTGAACATAGCTGTGGGAATCTGGCCTGCCTCCCAGCCCACAACATGTGACAGTAGACAACAAAACCTGTATTTAGCAAGCTGCATAAATGTAAATACATGGTATTTGGCGAGCTGTTGAGTCTGTGGATGTACAGTTACGTAACAAACATTTACATTTGCATTAGCCTACCTCTACCTGAGTATCCCCAACCCCCCGGCTTGAGGACTTTCTTTGTAAAGTGCCGCCATTGTTGTTTTCACCATTAACAAGACATCGGTGTACACCATGCCTTAGACCCAAAACCTATCACTGCTCAGTCGTTAGCTGTGAACAGCCAAAGATATCTTCATATGTAGACTACCAGTCTTGGAGGACCAAAGGACCCAGTGGACTAATTTTATTTTTGAAGGGAATGTGTCAGCTACAGTCGGCAAAAACCTGTACGTGTGTGCCAATCACTTAATGTTCAACTGCTTCTCCAACTTCGGTCAGTTCAGCACAGGACTGGCAACTAGACTTTTCCTGAATCCGGGTTCAGTACCAACAATCCATCGCCAAACCTGATGATTGAAATGTGAGTATTTTAATGCCATGTACTACTTATTTTGCTCACGAGCTAATGCTAACAGCAGGGGGAAGTGAACCAGAGATTATTGCACAACATGTTCTTCAATGTTAACATTACTTGTTGAAAGTCTGAAGGGCAAATTTCAAAGTATGAACATTCCTACATTAGTCAAGAGAAGTTTAACAGCTGGCTGAATATAACCAGTCCATTACCCACCCCATTACCCCTTCATTTCATCTAACGTTAGCCCTGGGTAGGCTAAGTTGCGGCTGTGTCCCACTGCGGTGACTAGGCCGAGGTTAGCATGTTGTGCTTTAGCTGTAATGCTTGGGGGAAATGAGCTTTGCTGTTATCTGGTAACCGGCATGAATTTGTGGTTTGTGTGTGTTCAGGATTGTAACATTAAGTCCCCGTTGTATGTTACTGCGTTGGCCGCTGTTAAAATGAAGAGATCTGACTATGAGGCAAACTATGCTATGGCCTGCTGCTATGGCCTACTGCTTTGGCGCTTTAGCATATGAAGGAGACCGACCTCAAAACCAGCTGTTCTGAACAGAGAGGTTATGTGAACGTGGAAACAATGCAGCTGTGCTTGATTCATGGGTTTTTTTGGACCAAAGCATGTTACTAATGTTTCATGAAGACATCAAGGATCCATGTTAAATTGCAGAAAACTAGCAAAATATGTCGCCTTTAAGTGTTGAAGATAAGCTGACAGCCCCATGGTGTAGATGCATGAGCTTTTCTTTTTTCTGTCCCTCTACAATGGTGATAGGTATGAAAAATACTTATTTTGCAATATAAATATTGTTGTACTATTTTGTGCATCTATGGTTTAGCTATGGTTTAGCATCCTTCCTCTTGTTTTTTATTTTTCCTTCTCTCACTAAGATGTGTATATTTGCCAGTTTACTCCAGATCAATTTTTCATAAATAGTATGTAGCAAGCATTATTGGAATTCTCATCTTATGATAAATGATCTTAGTCCCCCCCCCCCCACTGATGCTGTAAATATGGCTGCCTCAGAGGGTCGGACTGTGACTGAAATAAAAAAGAAATGATCTGACATAAAAGTGGAAGTGAAAAGGTGAATCGCTCTCCATAGTAAGACTGTGTGAGTGACAGGTAATAATAATAATAATACATTTTATTTAAGGGCGACACTCAAGGTCACCTTACAAAAGTACAAATAAAAAGTGCATTAAGACAAGCATAAGAACAGGCATAAAAACAGGTGTAAAAACAAGCAATACAATACAACAGACAGTGCCAATGATCAGCGGGAGTAGGAGAGTCTGAACAGATGAGTTTTGAGTCTTGTTTTAAAGAGGGGTAAGGACTCAGTGTTGCGGAGATCAGGAGGGAGTGAGTTCCATAACTGGGGAGCCGAGCGGCTGAATGCTCGGCCCCCCATGGTGACAAGGCGAGTGGAGGGGACAGACAGATGGACAGATGAAGAGGATCGGAGGGTACGGGCAGGTACAGTAATGTTAATGAGGTCAGAGAGGTATGGAGGGGAGAGGCTGTGGATGGCTTTGTATTTGTGGAGCAGGATTTTGTATTGAATGCGGTATGTGATGGGGAGCCAGTGGAGCTGCTGCAGGATGGGTGTGATGTGGATGGAGCCCTGGAAATGATACGAGCTGCTGAGTTCTGGACCAGTTGAAGTTTATGGAGGATTTTCTGAGGGAGACCAAACAGAAGGGAGTTGCAGTAATTGAGTTGGGAGGTGACTAAGCTGTGGACCAGAATGGCAGTGGTATGAAGGGTGAGGGAGGGGCGGAGGCTGTTGATATTACGGAGGTGGAAGTAGGCTGACCGGGTTATGCTGTTGATGTGAGAGGTGAAGGAGAGTGTGCTGTCGAGGATGTCACCCAGACTCTTTACCTGAGGGGAGGGGCAGATGGAGGAGTGGTCAAATGGAATAGTGAAACTGTGGGGGAGAGGGCACGCTGGAGCTCACCCCACAGACAAGTAGCTGTCGGGGACCATCGAGGAATCCCTCCGCCTCCTGAATCGTGTGGTAACGGAGGCAGAGGGGGACACGGATGCACCAAATGTGCCGGAGTCTCCCCGTTCTCCTCCAGCAGTGGCAGATATGCCACTGTGTGTCTTTACGCATTGTGAGTGTGCGCCTTTTTTTATTCAACCATCGCTTAATTTCCTGAATAGCTACAGGTGTTGTAGCCTAACTGATCGGCAGTTTTGTGCAACAATCAGGTCGTTTTAATTACAGTTATTATTAATATAGAAATGTATTTGTATTGCACACTTTGGGAACACGGGTACTGTCCGCCTTATAGTTTATGTGAATGGATTTTATAAAAATATGTAAGGTTTGTTTCACAAGGACAGAACATAATTGATTTAATAATAGGCTGCGTGTGTGGGAGAGCGTGTGTGCATGTGGGCCTGCACGCATTCATTCATGAACTCCCTGGGGCATCAATTTAAATTTTCCTCTTTCTTTGTTTTTGCAAATATATCCTTCACATATGATATATGTTGTGAAATGTGTAATTGATTATTTTATATAAATGTATCAGTTTCACAGATCTGTCTTTAATTTCATCCTTCTGCTGTTGGGGTTGCAGTTTCCCGTTTGTCCAGATTTTTAGCGTACGGCAGGGTCAGAACTGTCGTGGAGATGCGCACTCAGTTTTAGTCCTGCTAGATCTGAGTGCTGCTTTTGACACTGTCGATCATGAGATCCTGTTACGGAGACTAGAGAACTGGGTGAGCAACTCTGGCACTGCCCTAAATTGGTTGAAGTCCTATCTAGAAGACAGGAAGAACTTTGTTGAAATTGGTAACTGTGTCTCAGACCACATGGCCTTGACCTGTGGGGTGCCCCGAGGGTCAATCCTGGGACCCCTTCTGTTCAATCTCTACATGCTGCCTTTAGGCCAGTTAATACAAAGTAATAATGTGTCCTACCACAACTGTGCAGACGACACTCAGATCTATGTCTCACTGACAGCAGGTGAATATGGACCAGTGGATTCACTCTGTCACTGCATCCAACAGGTCAGTGTGTGGATGCAAAACAACTTTCTCCAGCTAAATTCAGACAAGACTGAAGTCATCATATTTGGTCCACAGAAACAAAGAGAAAGTGTCAGCAGTCACCTCCAGTCTCTCTCTATAAAACCTACAAATCAGGTTAGAAATCTCGGGGTAATAATGGACTCAGACTTGAACTTTAACAGCCACATCAAATCAATAACATCAGTAGCCTTTTACCATCTAAAAAACATCGCCAAAATCAAAGGTATAGTGTCTAAACCTGACCTGGAGAGACATTTCCATGCGTTTGTCTCTAGTAGGTTAGACTACTCTAACGGCCTGCTCACTGGCCTCTCCAAGACAGCTGCAGTACATCCAGAATGCTGCTGCTCGGGTCCTGACCAGAATCAGGAAGTACGAGCACGTTAGTCCTGTGCTCAGGTCCCTACACTGGCTTCCTGTGGCTCAGAGAATAGACTTTAAAGCAGCTCTGCTTGTGTACAAGTCTCTCCACGGCCTAGCACCAAAGTACATCTCTGACATGTTAGTGCCATATGAACCATCTCGGACTCTGAGGACCTCAGGGACCGGCCTCCTGCTGGTGCCCAGAGTCAAGACTAAACACGGGGAATCAGGGTTCCAGTTTTATGCAGCTAAAATCTGGAACAGTCTTTCTGAAGATGTGAGACAGGCCTCTACACTGACAATGTTTAAATCTAGGCTCAAAACAGCTCTATTTAGCTGTGCATATGACTGAAAGGATCTTATCTGCACTCTTCTCTTTCTTTAAAGTTCATTTTATAATGATTATTTTTGTTTCTATTTTGTATTGTGATTTTAATGCATTTTTCTTGTTATGTAAAGCACTTTGAATTACCTTGTGTACGAATTGTGCTCTACAAATAAACTTGCCTTGCCTTGCCACATTCTCCCGTCAAGTTTGTTTTTTTATAAATCCCAAATGTTGCCTACAAGTGGCATACACTTTCTTTTGTGTGTAAGCAAGCTTTATAAATAAGATCCCTGGTCAGCGAAATCTTCCATATGAACTCAATGTATTAAACTGGATTGTGTTAGAGGTCTAAAAATCATTCACTTGAATGTAAGAAGCCTTCTACCAAAAACTGACTCGTTACGAGTATGGGTCAATCAACATAAACCAAATGTTGTCATACTGT
This sequence comes from Cetoscarus ocellatus, assembly GCA_037902135.1. Taxonomy (NCBI): domain Eukaryota; kingdom Metazoa; phylum Chordata; class Actinopteri; order Labriformes; family Labridae; genus Cetoscarus; species Cetoscarus ocellatus. The sequence continues at coordinate 391,217 of JBAMNC010000450.1, read as the reverse complement.
CTGAAACCTTGCCCACTTGTCAAACAGCTGACCATGAAATTTATCTCAAAGGTTATATCCTTTACAGAGCTGACAGAAGTACCAGGGGTGGAGGCGTTGCCATATATATTTCCTCCAACTTGACGTCTGAGTTCATTATACCTGAAGTCAAGCCTGTACATTTTGAAAGTATTTTTGTCAAAGTGACTCTGCGTAAAAGCAAATACATTACCACTGGAAACATCTATAGAACAGCCTCTGCGCCCTCAAGAATCCTTTGACTGTCTGGCCATAAATTCAATTACATTTAGTAATTAAACTATTTTATAAGGAGATTTTTATAATAACTGGACCAAAAAACCCTCTAAAGTTAGGACAATAATTGGACCTTTAAACCTTACTCATCTTGGCATTTCTGGTGGAAACGGAGTCGTGTAAACAGCCTCTGACACCTCCCCCTCCTGGCAGCCCCATACCTTCACCTTCAGATGAGGAAACCACAACTCCCCCCTCCTCCTCCTCTGATCCCCAGTCTGACAGCCCTCTTCCAGCATCTGCATTTCCACTCACTTCCACAATGTTCTTCACCACCAAACATATGAAAATACAGCTGATGAAGCTTCATGCAGGCAAGGCTGCAGGCCCTGATGGAGTGAGCCCAAAGGTCCTGAGGGTCTATGCCCCCAGCTCTGTAGAATACTTCAGCATGTCTTCAGCATAAGCCTGAGCCTCCAGAGGGTCTCCGTGCTATGAAAGATGTCCTGCAATGTCCATGTACTGAAGATGCCATGCCCAAATGATGTCAAGGACTACAGACCGGTGGCACTGACGTCCCATATCATGAAGACCCTCGAGAGGCTCGTTCTGTAGCAGCTCCGCAGCCTCCATTGGCCACTCTCTGACCACTCCACTGGCCAACCCATGGCTGTGGGATTATTTAACAGAACGCGGAGCAGAACATTTGTTCTGCCTAACCGACATTTCCGGATGCATTTCACTGCAGCACCCAACAAAATGTCAGCGAAAGGAGAGCAGTGACTTAACATGGACTTTGGCCTAATGGCTCGAAAGTTCTTGATGTTGTACTGTGCATATTAAATCCATGCCCAGAACAGTTTTCTGACCCTTCTCTGACCTGATGTCTGACCGTTTACGTTGGCTTCCCTGCACAAGCTGTTCTCTCACTCCTGCACTAAGTCTGATCATTCACATCAAACATTGAACAAAACAAACACCACCTCAGTTAAACAGCACTTAACATGAATGAAACATTCACTGATTTAAGTCATGCGTTCACAAAAAGCAGAAAAAGAAAGGAAAAGCTGAAGAATAAGAGAGATTTTCATCATCATCATATCCAAAGTGGAGCCTCAGTCTGATGCAGCCACCATCTGCTCTGTGGACTACAGGCCTGATATTTTTTATTTAAAGTGTGGCTGTTACAGCTGTTGTCTGTCAGTTATATCTTGTTGTAGTTCAGCCAAAGTGCATGTGAACATTTCATCTAAATAACTCTTAAATTACTCAGCGTCTTCATGCACATGCTCAGTGTGCCAGTGAGCGTAAAGACGCGCAGCGCAGGGGATAGTGAGGAGTCATCAACCACTTCATGTGATTTTTGTTCTTTAAACAGTGTGTCGTTGACTCATGTGCATGGTTTTATCGAACATAAAGGGCTCTATTTTCGGAGACCAGGCACGGCGCAGGCGCACCTGCCCTGCGCTGCTCCTGCGCCACGCCAACGGGGTGTGTCCAGGGCATTTTGCAGTTTTGGTGCACGGTGCAGTCCGGTGCAGCGAGGCACACTCATGCCTCCGTCCCTCCCACTGGCGCAAGTGGAAAAGAGGGAAGAGAGAAGGCGTGAGTGGGTTTAACACAGCCTAGGGTAATCTTCACCAATCAAATGAACGTCTCTCCTTGCCTTTAAATGCGCTGCGGGTGAGGCGCAGTGCCAATTTCACCTCATCATGGCCAAAGACAGCAGCAGCTGCAGCTCCAGGCAGCCAAACTTCTCCCAGGAGGAAACTGATGTGTTGGTCAGAAAGGTCCAAGCTCGCAGTACCAGAATATATGGTAATGCGAACAGACCTCCACAGGCTGATGATACAAAAACAGCCTGGGAGGAAGTTACTAATATTATTAATCAAGTTTGCCCAGATATTCTGAGAACTGCTGCCCAATGTAAAAAACAGTTCAATGATGTAAGGAGGACGGCCAAAGAAAGCTGTTAGATCAAAGAAGGCACACTGTGGCCACCAGGGGCGGCCCCTCCACCAGCCTCACGATGAGCTCAGCGGAGGACAACGCAGAGTTTCCATTATGACAAATGTATTTGATCTGACTTCAAATGTGACGGGACAATTAATATAGATACAAATGTATATGCTGGTTCAGAAGGTTACATTAAATAGTGGTTGCTGTGATTGTTTATTGCATTGAAATGTGCCTGACACTCTGGATACCTGCCTGTGAGGTTTTGGTGACGTGTGCGCACTGCGCGCCTGTCAGTCAAATTACCACTGCATCTACCATTGTAGGAAGAATAGCAACCATTAAAATGACAGTACTCCCAAAAATAAATTACCTTTGTTTAACGATTCCAATTCATCCAACTCTCACCTGGTTCAAAGCTTAAGATTCAATGTTCACTAGATTTTATTGGAAAAACAAAACACCAAGGATCAAACTTACAACCCTTCAAAAACCAAAATTGCAAGGAGGTTTAGATGCTCCACAGATCCACCACTACTCTTTGGCAAATCAACTGCAGTATACAAATGGACACATCCAGTTCAATCAGATATCACCTGGTTATATATATAAAAAACAATCTGTGAAGACATAACTATTTCAGACCTCCCATTCCTCAGTCAAACCGTCAAGCATCATCCTTGTTTCAATGCAGGAACAACAGCTTCAACACTGACAGCCCGGTGGAAATTCCACAAAATTACAAACTCTAGCCATGCACCATCCAATTTAACTCAGATCTGGCATAAACCTGTAATAAAATACACTTAACCTGCACACGTGGGCTGAAAAAGACATCTTAAACATATATTTCTCAATAACACCCTGGTCCAATTACACCACCTGGTCCAAGAGTTTGGCATCGGGCACAATAGCTTCCTGCAATATCTACAAGTCAAATCATCTGTCCAATCCATGATTAATATTAGAACCATTAAATTGTCTCTTCCTCCATGAGGAGCTAATTAACATTCGCTCTCCAAAAAAGCTTCTTCCCAAGTTTTATAAAATAATAATACTACAGACGGACAAATCCATAACATTACTTTCCAAAAAATGGGGAGAAGAACTCTCTATTGCTCCTGATGCCGGTTTCTAGGCTACAACCTTAAAAAACATTTATTTTATGACCAAAAATGCAAACCTTCAGCTCATACAGTATAAAATCCTTCACAGAACTCACTACACTGCACAAAAAATGTTTAAAATGGGTTTTAGGACAGAAATATGTCCATATTGCACACAGAACTGTCCTGACACCTATATTCATGCCACCTGGCAATGCACTCCCATTAGACAGTTCTGGATAAAAGTCATAGTCCCTATCCCTCTTTCTGGAAAGCCACATCCCAATATCTCCTTAACTCTGCTTACTTGGTGACGTATCTTCACTTAACTTTAATACAAGCAAAAACAGACTCCTTCTTGTGGCCCTAACCATTGCCAAGAAAACTATTCTCTTAAACTGGAAATCAAGAAACTCCCTATATTTAACCCAATGGACAAACCCCCTCTTTGACTACATCTCCCTGGAAAACCTAGCTTCTCCTCTAAACAACACTGCAGAACATCAAGCTCACTGGTCACTTTTTCTTGATTTTTTACACACCTAAAACCACAGGTACTTAAATCTCATCTCACCTTATCTATTTATTTATTTTTTTTTTTCTGCTTGCCAATACCCTCCACACACACACACACACCCACACCCACACACACACACCCACTCGCACACTCACACATTCGTACAATATACTGCCTCTTCGTTCTGTTTGTTTTTCTCTTCCATTAAAATAGTACAGTTCCCTGGGACCCCAAGACGATGAGTATACTCTGGTGATAGTAGTCGGGGGCATCTTTCCATCTATGTACCCAGACTTGACCCACTGCCCTGTGGGGCCCACTGGCCTGGCGACCTCATCATGAGATGCTGGGGTATTCTGTGGCTTGCCTCCTTTTTAACTAGCCTAGCCTCTTAATTTGCAACTCACTTATTCACACATTGCACTCCTGTATACATTTTCACCTTTGGGCACATACACAACATTTAGGGTTCTTGGAGTCGGGGATGGTAGGGAGCGACTACCTTGCCCCCCGCTCTTCTCGTCCTCCAATTCTAATTGCACTACATACACAAACTTTGAGAGGAGGCGGGCAGAGGGTACTGGGGGTGGCGTAATCTGGTTTAGGTTGTGACCCCTCTCTGCCCACCTCTGGTTCCGGGGGATTTGGCTCCAGGAGGCTGGGGGCCCCCGGCCTGCCATGGGGGGCTGGGTAGGGAGTGGCTTGGTGCGGGGGGTGGGGGTGTCTTGGGGCCAAGTGGACGGGTGGTTGGTGGAGGTGGGTGCTGCCGCCTCTGACCCCCTGGTGTTGTCCTTGGTGCCCTTGGGGAGGGGGGGTCGGTGCCCCTTTGGGTCCTGGGGCTGTTCCTGGGCCCAGTAGCTTTGGGCCCATGTGGTAGGTCTTGGATGCCCTGGTGGCTCGGGGGATGCCCTTGGCTATGGTCTTCCTGGGTATGGGCAACTACTTAGGTATTCGGTGATCACCTCACATGCATGCCTGTACAGATACTTAAGCTCCTGTCAAGACTTACTTTAAAGAAGTGATTTTTTTCGTCAGAACATGCTGAGTTGGGCACTCTCATACATTTTCACACGTCCTCTGATGCATGCTCCCTCCTTCTCCCATCCCTGTGGGCCCACCCCCTACAATCAAGACCCCACATCTCTGGTTTCTTACAGCCTTTACTTCCTGTATGGACACAGATCAGCACAGCACTAGGACTGCTATCTCAAATTAATAGCATTACCTGTTTGTCCTCCTCCCCATTTGCCTTGTCTTGTCCTATTGGTCACTGGCAATGAATCATATTTACATATCTCTCACTGCCAAAAAAAAAATCATTTGTCTTTTCAAAGCTCTCATCGGTCACAGTGCTCAGCTAGAAAGATAATGCAGACAAGAGGAGAAAAAAAAGAAAAAAAAAATTACCACTGCACCCTGTGCCACCCTGCATGGCGCCAGGAAATTAGAGCCCAAAGACTTCAAAAAGTACAGTCAGCCTTTTGATGAATCAAAATTCAACATTTTTCAGTAGTCCAACTCTGAGCCGCTGTTTTCTAAATGATAAATTCATCCTGTGGTACCCTGGATCACTTATTCTCCATGATATAAGAGAAATCTTTGACGGATCAAGCTCCAAATGTGTTCCAAGAGTGCAGCAGTTCTCAACCTGTGGGTGGAGGCCCAAAAGTGATCACAGAGCTGTTTTCAGTGGACGATGTATAAAGCAGGTAAAAATGTGGCAAAAATGTCTTCAGTGTGCGGAGGCCCAAAGTGGACAAACATCCATATTTTATTTTACTCTGTTGTGCTGCAATGAGTACATGTTAGTAGTTCTCTAAGGATATGGATGAATCTCACCATCTGAGGATAAAAAAATTGGGTTTTCCTATGATAAACTTATGACTTCAGATATCTAGAAAACAACAAACATTTAAATGTTATGACGGGAAACATAATGAGTAAGATTAATAGATGTATGATCTCCCAGGGCTCTTACTATCATGTAATGTTTATAATCTTTTTTGTCCAGTCTCGTTGCTCAAAAAAAGTTTTTTTTTTTTTTCCATCTGAGATCCAAACGTATTTCATTAAACAAATTAAAGTGGTTGATTGTATGATTTGGGTCATGATGACTGTTAAGATCGTGATTGTTTCTCAGGATAGAGCTGTAGGAGCCACAGCTCAGCAACAGGACAGAGTCACCCACAGAATTGACCTTGTTTGACATCTGTCATCACACTTGACATTAGTGATCATCGGGCCCACAACAGCTCCCTAACCGGCCACCAGAACATTATCAATTTCAAAAAAGGTGTGTATGTGTTTGTGTGTGTGGGTGGGGTTAGTTCTAGTTTGAAAAGTATCTATAGCTGCAAATGCAACCCCCCCTAAGACTACTGGGATGTGACTTACAGAAATCCACCTGTCAGCCAGTGACATTACAGCAGTGATTTGTTGTTGTTTTTGTTGTTGTTTTATTAATGTGCAGTATGTTTTATAGATAAATAAATTTATGCATTTATTTCTGACTTCATGGTTGATATGGATTTTTTTCTTGGGGAAACAAGACATTAAAAGAAGAAATTTAGTGTATCAATCTAGGACAACAAGCTTATACAGGTTAATTAATTTCAACATTTGTGGAGATTTCCTGTTAACAATCCAATTCATAGGTGATGGTGACATGCCTACTCTTACTGTATAAGGCCACACTAAAACAATTAATAAATGTAAACAACTACAGTAACAATTATAATAATGGAAAACAGTCATCTAAAACATTTCAGGTATCTACTTATTGCCACCCCTATGTCAGTAATTGTCTCAACCCGGCCACCCCAGTGAAAAATTTCTGGCTCCGCCACTGCCTGTACACCACGGATTTCAGCCACAACACCGAGTCCTGCCATCTCCAAAAATTTTCTGATGACTCGGCTGTTTTGGGGTGTACCAAAAAGGGTGATAAGGAAGAGTACAGGGCTGTGGTGGGTGACTTTGTCACATGGTGCGAGCAGAACCACCTATAGCTCAATGTGACAAAGACCAAGGAGCTAGTAGTGGATCTGAGGAGCACGAAGGCTCCAGCGGCCCCCATCTCCATCCAGGGGGTCCAGGTGGACATTGTGGAGGAATATAAATACTTAGGAGTATACTTGGGCCATAAACGTGACTGGACCAGGAACACTGAAGCTGTCTACAAGAAGGGCCTGAGCCGCCTCTACTTCATGAGGAGGATGAGGTCCTTTAACATCTGCAGGACGATGCTGAGGATATTTTACGAGTCTGTGGTGGCCAGTGCTATCCTGTACGCTGTTATGTGCTGAGTCAGCAGGCTCAGGGTAGCGGACACTAACAGACTCAATAAAATGATACGAAAGGCCAATTATGTTGTGGGGGTACAGCTGGACTCTCTGACAGAGGTGTCGAAGAGGAATAAGCTGTCCAGGCTGCAGGACATCATGGACCATACCTCCCACACCCTCCACAGACAAACACAGGAGCACATTCAGTGCTAGACTCATCCTGCCACAATGCACCACAAAGCGCCACAGGAAGTCCTTCCTGTCTATGGCCATTAAACTTTATAACTCCTCCCTCTAGTAACACTGCTCCATCACGTCCTGGAGACTAGAACGTTTTTCACTGTGGTCACCTCTGATATTTGTTAATATGTGTAAATAGGCAAAGATTATATACACTGCAATACACAGACGACTATGGTCTACTGTCACACAGTTCTAACATGGTTATATTCATATTGTAAATACTGTTAATGTTAAGAGTGTAAATTCCTTGGCTTGTTCATAGTCTCACTTTACTTTATACATTTTAATTTATTTCTTTCATAAGGAAGTTGAAGTATAGCTTAAAGATTCTGCATGTTGCAACCTGCTTTCTTATTTTTACTTTTTTTTTAAATTAATTTTTATGCTCTTATCTGTTTTTAATTGTCTCTTATCTATTTTATCTATTTCATTGCCTTTGATATTCCTTGCTGTACTGTGTATAAGAGAAACTGAAACAACTGAAGTTCCCCTTGGGGATTAATAAAGTATTGCTGATTCTGAGTTTTATTTTTAAGAAAATTATATTTTCAAATCTATTTGATTTAATGTTCAAAAAGGGATTGATGCCCAGCATAAAAAAGAAGTTGTTTGTTTTCATTGAAGCATCCCAGAGCATAAGAAATGATCCAAAGGACAAGTCAGACACTCCTGCATAAACATAAAAGTGAAACCTCTTTAATCATTCAAATGTAGTTAAAACCAACAGGATTAGGCTGATTTATGATTATGATAGACCTGTAAATGTTAATTGTACATCACATAACTGGGCTTGAAGCATTCATTTTCTTATATTCCAGAGGGGATCCTTGGCTCTGTTCTCTATTGTGTGCTTAAAACACACCACGCAGCCTGTAATGTTATGTGTTAGCATAATCGGTGTGTGTCATTAGAATGTTTAAGAAATACAGGAAACTTGGCTCAGTGTTTCAAGAGGACAAGCAGCACTCAAAAAAACACACAGTCTCTCAGCTCTCCATCCTCTTGCGAACCTTAAACTGATTTTTCAACCAGTGCTCTGATATTCAACTGTAGAGAGGGGATGCTGTGCATCGCATGTGAGTGAAACAAACTCAGTGTGTGTGTGTTTTGATCTTAAGGATGTGTGCCAATCTTCCTCATGTGTCCTCTAAATAGCAAAACACTCTGTGCACTCTCAGACTTTAGACTTTAGACCAGATAAAAGAGGGTTTATCATGCAGTCATTTTCTGCATCCTCAAGTTAGGAATACACTAGTTTTGCGCCTGACCACCCTCATTTTCAGACAAACACACCCCTGGGCACAAAGAGGAGGACACAATCATTTGTCATTTCAACAGCATAAGTGCATGCCTTATAAATGACTCCTGCGTTAGGTGGAAATAAGAGAAGAGAGCTGCTCCTAACACCAGAACACTTTGCACCGGGCATACAATAGGCCCTTCATCAGTTTAATTTGCCAATATATTTGTGGAATCAAGACAGTGACAGGTGAATAGCATTCCATTTTTAGTCATTTTTAATAATAAAATAATAAATGTAACACAATGGTTGATTTACAGTTAATTCAGATTAAATATGATGTTGCCAGAACATTTGTTAAATTTGGAGAGTGCTCAGATATATTTCTGACAACCTCTTACACACTTTGTAAATTGCACAAAGATGTAGGCAACATTTGAAAGTGTGAGTGCAACTTCTGAGCAGCCCCCCCGCAGGCCTATCCACTCTCCCTCCTGTCAATAAAGGCCTAAAAATGCTCCCAAAAAATAATCTTCAAAAGGTTGTCAACCTATTTGAGCAATTTCAACACTTATTCCACTCTCTGCAACAAATAACCAGGACAGATCATGTTCTTGGACTTGCACTCTTTACTAGGTTTTAACTGGTTTCAGGCTAAGTCAGACCATGTTTTAATTGTTTTTTGACTTAACATTTTTGTCTGATTTTATTTTCACTGCACTTACCTATGAATGTATTCTTGCTTTTATAATGATTGTTTTGACAATGTAGTCCCATTGCTGTCATGTTGAATTTGCCTTTATTTCTAGGTAAGCACTTTGTATTCTGCTCATTACATAATTGCTTATTACTATTATTATCATTGTTATTATTATTATTATTATTATTATCATTATTATTATTATTATCATCATTAAACCAAATAAATTCAGAAAAAAAAAATTCAAAAGGTGAATGAGGTTTAAATTTCACAAATAAGTTGGCAACATTTAGAAAAGTAGACAGAACTGGCAGTATGCAAGTTTCCCTCTTTTCTATGGTAGATCTGCCCAGTTTTCCAGATGTTACCAACATTTTCATGCAATCCCTTCCTCTCTGTCTTTTTTTTTAAATATTGCTGGACAAGTCCAGCCTACAGTCTAAATTGCTCAGACAGGTTGGCAACATTTGGATATGTTCTGTCCTAGTGACAAGTGAGGGGTTATTCAGTGCGTCTTGCCAGCTCCACCAAATTTTCTTAGTGTAAACCTATTTGTGCAATTCTATTACAAATTAATGCAAATGTATTTAGAAAATGTAATTTAATTGATAAAAAAAAAGTTCTTCTATTACAAACAAACTCCATGCCCTGTTAAAAATTTAACATAGGCCTACATATTGGCAACATTTGTAAAAGTGGGTTAAGTTTGTGTGAAGCTAAGGGAAACCCCTGCTATTTGCTAGTTCCACCCAGTTTTCAAAATGTTACCGACAAATTTGGGCAAGACAGTGCTCTTGCCTTCCGTCTTTGATATAAATACTAGAGGAACATTTCTAAACACTATCTGCACAAACAGGTGAACCTGATTTAGAAAAGTCCTCCAAACTGGTGGGGAATGATGGTTTTCAATGCTCACCCTTTCTACCTGCTTTTCATATTGTTGCCAACAAAATTAAAGTACTGAAAATAGCAAGGAAACTCAATGCCAAAAAGATACTGGCAAAGTCTGGATGAGTGGATGGAACCGACAAGGAGCAGGGGCCTCTTTGCTTGTTGCCCAGTTGAATGTTTTTTTTTTTCCAATTGTTGTCGATGTATTTGTGCAATTTAGACAATGTTATAGAGGAAAATTCCTGCACATGCTCCGAAGTGGGACTAGTAAGATATCCTCACCCCATGTCAGTTGACTGTAACAGAAGATATGTCTAATTTTGACACTGATTTTTGTCATTTGTTCACTAAAAATCCTCAAGGAAAATTATTCTACAATGTCTGAAACAGAAAAGTAGGATGGCAACAATAAGAAAGTAGCACAAATTAGTTGGTCTTATTTGGAAAGTGGGTCCATAGCAAGGAGCAAGTGTTTGCCCTGTTCTTTGCCAGTTGCACCCACTTTTACAATTCAACATATATAAGCATTTTTTTTACCACTAATTATAACAAATAAACTCCTACATGATTATATTTTAGCCCCCCAAACAAAACTAAACTTGCAAGCAAACTGTATTTACTCAAGATTATTGTGCCATTCAGATGGCGCTCTCTCTCTGTAAAAAAAAATAGACAATAGAGTCATTGTAATTTAAAAACAATTACAGGCTCGGCTTGTTTATAGCATAATGAAAAGGAGCCTCATATTGTTTCTTTGCAAGGGATTTTCAAGTGCCTGAATTCACCCCTGGATGGCAATGACAGCATTCATTTAAAAAACAAGAGGACAACATTCACACGTGTTGCAGTGACGCAGTTCTCCTTTTTTGTGCGATTTGTTTTCTCATAAATACAGCAGCTCAGAGCACAGCTAATACTTTGTGTATCGGTTTTGTTCTTGTTTGCCAGACAGCAGCAGCTGCCTCTAGGGCCTGTCTGCAGTCAAACAGGCTTTCTCCTCTCCTGCACTGTTTTCTGTCAGTTCTAAGCAAAAGAAGACAAGGGTGAGGGATGTCGACGACAAGCAGCTGCTAAGAGGTGCACTGTCTGCTGATGCAGGGCTCTCCTGGCAAATGTTGGAGCTGTCACCTTTCCTCTAATCATAAAATCTGGAGTGTCAGAACATAGAGGCAGACTTGAAATTGTGGATCTTGAACTAGGACTTTAATGGTGAAAATTGATATCTCACTTAACAGCATTTTATTTTAAGCGGTATTCAGAATTAAACTGTTGAATAAGAGTGCAAGTGTTATTTCCTATTTCGTGTGCATACTCTTTCATATCATAATGGCAATATTTCGCAATGTTCTCTCCTATCTGTGGGGATGGAATACCTTTCTATAGCAGAATGAAAGAGAAGATGGGGTGGAGGGTGGTGGAGAAGGGATGGAAAGAGAGTGTGTGTGTGTGTGTGTGTGTGTGTGTGGGGGGGGGGGGGGTTCTAATCCTAGAATCCCTCACATCGAATCATGCAAATTTGGTGCACTTTGAAGCGATTCCAGCTCCTACCATATGCAGAGTGAAAACAACAATCTATTATGCATGCATTGCACCAAGCTTATGGTAATGTTATTTTCCCTACAATTCCTATAAAGTCAAATTTGCAGATGAACAACATACCAAAAGTTTCTTTTTAAAAATAATATTTGTCTCATTGTGGTGCTATATTGGTGAATAATAAGCAGAGCATTTTGGAGGTAGATGTGTTTGCGAGGATATGATGGGGTGATTTTTCTTTCTCTTCCTACAGTAATGGTTGTTTAAGAAGTTGTATTTTCTTGCCAGATTCACACTGAGTTTGTTCTCATGATTTGAGTTGTGCTCTTTGAAAGGCAGCAGCACAATCAGAAACTTCCCTGAAATATGATGCAGTGGGTTTTTTCTCTGTGTTTGTCACTCCTAAAAAGTACCAAGAAGGTCAGAGTCCTTAAAGTCTTTGTCTTTTTATTCATCATAACAGTGCATGTTAAAATAAAGTGCTCTATAAATACACAAAAAGAAGAAAAAAGATAGAACCCCTTATGAAGCCTGAAATCTGCATCCCACACAAGTAAACTTTTAATGACCAGGTAGATGTTTTCATGATGACAATCTTTTGGGCATTCACCCTCATTCTGTATTTTCACATGCCAAAAAGCTGTCAGCGCTCTTTGTGGCTCTCCGTCGCTCTCCATCTATAGCTGGATTAAGAACATAACACCAATGATATTTCCATTTGTTCAATGGATAATTAGGGCCCACGACATGCCAAGAATCATTTTCCATCATGGCTCATCCTAATTTGGGGGTGGATTCATGTAAAGTGTAATTGGCAAGACAAGATGTGACTTGTGTCTCCCAAGCAGATCTGAGCTTTGTTACAACATGCAGTTATTAATGAAGAGACGGCAACTCTTTGATTAAGATGTTTGTGTTTCTAAATTATATGTAAAAGCTTTTTCAACACAGAGTAACACGAGAATAAAACTATTTTAAAACACAGGACTTTACCTGTCACTCTTTTTCTACCTGTGTATTTAGCAGTTAGTTATCAATTGGGTCTGTATCCACCTATCTATCGCAATTCAAATTTCTGGATTTCTGTCTACTTTGTGCACAGCAGAAAAAAAGAAAAGATAATGGGAAGACTTATTCGTCATATATTTGTATTGACACATACTTTATTTTAGTGCAGAGGTCATAGGCAACAGAAAAATCCCATGGCTGAGTTGTGAGGACTGCCATCATGTGCGCAATGCAGTGCACGAAAAGTATTCAGACCCCCTTAAATTTTTCACTCTTTTTTATGTTGCAGCCGTTTGCTAAAACCATTTAAGTTCATTTTTTAGTCCTCATTAATATGCACACAGCACCCCACATCAACAATAAACTGGACTGCCCCACAACACCCTCTTAAGGAAGGGACAGAGCAGGCTGTTCTTCCTGAGGAGACTCAGATCATTTGGCATCTGCAGCAGGCTCCTGAAGACCTTCTACCAGGTGGCCAGCACACTCTTTTTTGTTGTGGTGTGCTGGTGGGGCGTGGTGAAGTCAACAGGCTCAGTAAACTGGTGAAGAAGGCTCGCTCTATGGTGGGCCTTCAGTTGGACAATCTGGAGACTGTGGCTGAGAGGAGGATCAAGGACAAAATGGGAGTGATCCTGGACAACCCCTCTCCATGATGAGCTGAGGGACATGGGCAGCTCGTTCAGTCAACGCATCATCCCCCCCCAGAAGCAGAACTGAGCGCTTCAGGCTCTCCTTTGTGCCCTCCGCCATCAGACTTTACAACAGCAGCGGAGACCACAGTCTGTCACTGCACTGATTCCCCCCCCCAAACAAAACATTCCTTCTGAACTGTACTCAATGTTGCACTTTAATACTTATTATATCCTCCATATCCTCTAAACCAGCTTTTATTATCCATATTGTTAATGTTATTTAAATACTGCATCTTATTGACTCACGTCTCTTCTATTATTGCATAATACTTCTATGTAAAATAATTTGCACTGTTAAATGCACTGTCATTATCACTGCTGTTACCTGTAACACTGTCCCTTTAACATCACTGTTGTGACACTCATATATTTAACTCAGGTGCTGTCCATTTCTTCTGATCATCCTTGAGATGGTTCTACACCTTCACTGGAGTCCAGCTGTGTTTGATTATACTGATTGGACTTGATTAGGAAAGCCACACACCTGTCTATATAAGACCTTACAGCTCACAGTGCATGTCAGAGCAAATGAGAATCATGAGGTCAAAGGAACTGCCTGAAGAGCTCAGAGACAGAATTGTGGCAAGGCACAGATCTGGCCATGGTTACAAAAAAATTCTGCTGCACTCAAGGTTCCTAAGAGCACAGTGGCCTCCATAATCCTTAAATGGAAGATGTTTGGGATGACCAGAACTCTTCCTAGAGCTGGTCATCTGGCCAAACTGAACAATAGGGGAAGAAGAGCCTTTGTGAGAGAGGTAAAGAAGAACCCAAAGATCACTAGTGCCTGGCTCCAGTGATGCAGTTGGGAGATGGGGGAAAGTTCTAGAAAGTCAACCATCACTGCAGCCGTTTCCAACAAGTCTGGGCTTTTATGGCAGAGTGGCCCGACAGGAAGCCTCTCCTCAGTACAAGACACATGAAAGCCCAAAACATGGAGTTTGCTAAAAAAGCACCTGAAGGACTCCAAGATGGTGAGAAATAAGATTCTCTGGTCTGATGAGACCAAGGAAGAACTTTTTGCTCATCACCTGCCCAATACAATCCCAACAGTGAAGCATGTTGGTGGCAGCCTCATGCTCTGGGGGTGTTTTTCAGCTGCAGGGACAGGAAGACTGGTTGCATTTGAAGGAAAGAAGAATGCATCCAAATACAGAGATATCCTGGAAGAAAATCTTATCCCGAGTGTTCCATACTGGGCCGAAGGTTCACCTTCCAACAAGACAATGACCCGAAGCACACAGCTAAAATAACAAAGGAGAGGCTTCAGAACAACTCTGTGACTGTTCTTGAATGGCCCAGCCAGAGCCCTGACTTAAACCCAATTGAGCATCTCTGGGGAGAGACCTGAAAATGGCTGTCCACCAACGTTCACCATCCAACCTGACAGAACTGGAGAGGATCAGCAAGGAGGAATGGCAGAGGATCCCAAAATCCAGGTGTGAGAAAATTTAAATCTGCAAAAACGACTACAATTCTGTGTTTATCTGGCAATAAGGGGTGCTGTGTGTACATTAATGGGGAAAAAAATGAACTTAAACAAGTTTAGCAAATGGCTGCAATATAACAAAGAGAAAAAAAATTAAGGGGTCTAAGTGCTAAAGACAAATGATTCTTATTTATATATGTCTCCATGCATAGGTTTTCTTCAAACACTCATTAGATAAATATCCATCCAGTGAGTGAAAGTGAGAGAAAATGGTCTTGAATAAGTAGGTGTGGCCTGTGGTGTAAAAGTGCTATGAGTAACACGTGGCAGGTGAAAGGCTCAACAAATGCTGTACAAGCTCAAGTCCATTTACCAAGTAAATATAACTGAATTTAAATATACTTATTTAATGTGTGTCTTAACCATTCAAATCCCCTCTGCTTCCTTTGTTCAGTGAAGTAGGAACTCCAAAGATGATCAACCTATTTTTGTGAGTGAAACATGAAAATATTAAGAACCCTTCCATTAGGTTGAAAAAAAAAAACAGCCATTAAAGAACATCCAGGTTGGGGTGTTAAATTTCACAAAAACTCATTAAGTAGTTTGAAGGGTTAGAGCAAGACAGCGCTAAACAAAACAAGCAAAAGAAAACGGAAAAATGAAGACAAGTGTGTGAAACAGGTTTCATAATCAACAAGAAACTGGTTGACACATAGTCATCTCTCATAACAGTGCTGTCACAGGTACACCGCAGAGGTTTGCTAACTTGCGTGTGTGTGTGTGTGAGTTTGTGTGTTCTTTCGTTTGGATGCCATCCCTTCTTCACCAACCTGTAGAGACACACAGCTCAAGGAGAAGCAGCACTTAAAATGCCTTTGGGGGGGCAAAAACCCAGGGAGAGCATGAAGATGGGCCTGAGTCCATACAGCCAAACAGCCAGATAAAATGGGTTCAAACAAATGTAGTGATCTCAGTCTTACTAGCTTGCACACACACACACAAATACAGTGCTTAAAGTGAGATGTCACTCATATGTCTGCACTTATTGTGGCCATCCATGTTCCAAGCCAAGTGCACTTCAGAAACACATTTGCTCCCATCCTCTCTTTTACTCTGCTATAGAGAGGTATTACATTCCCACAGATGCCAGAGAACACTGTGAAAATATTGCCATTATGATATAAAACAATATGCACAGGAAATAGGAAATAACACTTACACTCTTATATAACAGTTTAACTCTGGATAATGCTTAGAATAAATGCTGTTAAGTAAGAAATTAGTTTTCACCATTAAAATCCTATTTTAAGATCCAAAATATAATGTCTGTCAACTGAGCACTTCAACACTCCGCTTCACCTATCTCCTTGCCTTTTTCCAAATCATTTTTATGTGGCTGCTTTAGGTAAAAGTGATATTGACAAGTGCTGTGACTCTGCCTCTTGAGAAAAGTTACACATTTTTCAATTTTGAAAATACCTTTTTCTCAAGAAATGCTGGAAAACTAAATTGTGCAGTAGCAGAGTGCAACACCTTGCAAGCATGTTGTTACACTGATAAACAATGGTCATACTAGTGTCACTTTAGTGATGTATCTGTGTGTGATCCTCTGTTTTTACCCCGTAGAGTTATACACACATTTCATGCTAGTCACACAGCAGTGGGCATACTATAGGGTTAAGTGTTTAGCCAGAGGGCACATTAACATGTGATTCCTGGGATTGTGGCTCAAACCCAGAATGTTCAGTTGAAAGACAATCAAGCCAATCAGTGATCAATATTTTCCCTTACAAATCCACCAATAAGCAATCAATGGGCTACTAAGGGAAACGTAACTATTTAAAACATTTCTTAAAACATTCTTTAAAAATGTGCCAACTTTCCACAGTTCAATGACTTCTTTTCTTGTTTTACCAGTTTTCCAATTATTCTTGTCTAGTTCACAGTATTGATTCCTTTTCCTTTTTGTGCAGACCAGGCATAGCTATGAAGTCTGAAAGTATAAGCAAACTGGTATGGCACAGCAAGTGGTGCACATGCCTCACAGAAAGAAGGTTGCTGGTTCGAAGCCATGTTGGTCAGGGACTTTCTGTGTGGAGTTTGCATGTTCTTCCTGTCTATCTGTGGATTATCTCCAGGCACTCCGCCTTCCCTCTACTGACCAAAAACATGCTCATTAGGTAAATTGGTGACTCTAACTGGCCTTAGGTGTGGGTTTTATTTGTCTCCACCCTCACTCGAGCTTCACTCCAGCTTAGCCACAGACTGCTGGTTCGCACCAAGGGTTTGATTGGATCACAGTGACTTTGCTCCTTTGTGGTTGGCCAATGGTGTTTTTGCTGCAGATTTGGGTACTGCCCCTCAATTCTATTGGCTCTAATGGTTTGATAGAGGTGTCAGTCACCCAAATCAGTCAATTGACTGCCGAGATATTGCCCTGTGTATCTCACAGTCTGTGTGAGCAGGAGACCTTGATAGAGATTTCAGACCTCAGTTATCACAGTTTTTGACTTATTTGGGGCATTTTTTAGTAAAAATGTCAGCCAACGATCCAAAAGAGGTTATTCCATGGAGGAAGTGCTGCATATGTAAAGGGTTAAATATGGTAAAAATGTGAAAATATAATGTGATTTTGATTAAATTACTTAATGGGGAAGTATGATGCTTTATGTCCAATTACGATTTTACAGTTTCTGCTTTGTTTAAGAGCTGCGTTTGTCATTATGGACTGACTTAATTTCTGTATATCAGGATTTATATCAGGATGACGTTACAGTTTATCTGTTTAAGCGGAATAAATCCTGCAGTTGAAGTGAACGGACACTAAAGTTGTCTGCCTCTTTCTTTGTACATTCAGACAAACGGCATGGCAGGGTTGATGACATGCCCTTAGGTCAGGAGGGTAATACATATGCCTTTTCAATCTGTATTAAAACCTCTGTAATTTTGCTCTGCCTCACTTTATCAGAAGTAACCTTGGCAGAGGTAATGTTCACATATTTTATTATTCATTTTTCGAGATCTAAAGCTGCAACTGCATCATTCCAAAGACATATTTACTATAAAAGTGTTTTTTTTTTTAAGGCAAAAAATAAACGTTAATTCATGCTGTCGCACCTTCATGTACTCTGACCCAGTAACAATAGACCTTGCAGTTGCAGACATATACTGTTTTCTTTATGGGTATGTAATTTTTGAGCAGAAGGCTTAAAAAGAGGCTTGGGATTAATTTTGTGAGGCTTTAATGTGTGATATATAGGATTTGATATATATGATATGCTTTTTGATATATATATATATGTACAGTGATGTGAAAAAGTATTTGCCTCCTTCCTGATTTCTTTTTTTTTTTTGTCACACTTAAATGTTTCAGATCATCACACAAATTTTAATATTAGACAAAGATAGCCTAAGTAAATACAAAATACAGTTTTTAAATTATTATTTTATTTATTAAGGGAAAAAAGCTCTCCAAACCTACATGACCCTATGTGAAAAAGTAATTGTCCCCTGAACCTAATACCTGGCTGTGTCACCCTTAGCAGCAATAACTGCAATCAAGCCTTTATAATAACTGGTGATGAGTCTTTCACATCGCTGTGGAGGAATTTTTGCCCCACTTTTCTGCGAAGAATTGTTTTAACTCAGCCACAGTTGAGGGTTTTCGAACATGTACTGCCTGTTTAAGGTCACACCACAGCATCTCAATTGGATTTAAGACTTTGACTTGGCCACTCCAAAACCTTAATTTTAGTTTTTTAAGCCATTCAAAGGTGGACTTGCTAGTGTGTTTCAGGTCGTTGTCCTGTTGCACAACCCAAGTGCGCTTGAGCTTGAGGTCACGAACTGATGGCCGAATGTTCTCCTTCAGGATTTTCTGGTAGACAGCAGAATTCATGGTTCCATCAATCACAGCAAGCCTTTCAGGTCCTGAAGCAGCAAAGCAGCCCCAGACCATCACACGACCACCACCATGTTTGACTGTTGCTATGATGTTCTTTTATCAAATGCTGTGTTGTTTTTACACCAGATGTAACAGGACACACACCTTCTAAAAAGTTCAACTTTTGTCTCATCAGTCCACAGAATATTTTTCCAAAAGTCTTGGGGATCATCAAGATGTTTTTGGCAAATTTGAAACGAGCCTTTGTGTTCTTTTCGGCCAGTAGTGGTTTTCATCTTTGAGCTCTCCCATGGATGCCATTTTTGCTCAGTCTCTTTCTTATTGTTGAGTCATGAACACTGACCTTAACTGAGGCCAGTAAGGCCTGCAGTTCTTTAGATGTTGTTTGGGTTCTTTTGTGACTTCCTGGGTGAATTGTAGTTGTGCTCTTGGTGTAATTTTGGTAGGCTGACCACTGCTGGGAAGGTTCGCCATTATTCCCAGTTTTTTCTATTTGTAGATAATGGCTCTGACCATGATTTGCTGGTGTCTTAAAGCCTTAGAAATGGCTTTGTAATAGACTGATTGACTTCAGTCACTTTGTTTCTCATTTGTTCTTAAATTTCCGGAAATGTGGTTAACCACAGTTAACTCATGATTTAACAAGGGGGGGGGGGGATTACTTTTTCACATAGGGTCATGTAGGTTTGGAGAGTTTTTTTCCCATAAAAAATAAAACAATCATTTATAAACTGCATTTTGTATTTACTTAGTTTATCTTTGTCCAATACTAAAATTTGTGTGATGATCTGAAACATTTAAGTGTGACAAATATGCCAAAAATAAGAAATCAGAAGGGGGCAAATACTTTTTCACAGCACTGCATATATGTATGTGTATACGTATGTGGGTGTATATATATATTTACACACATATATGTATATATATATATATATATATATATATATATATATATATATATATATATATATATATACACACACACACACACACATATATATATATATATGTATATATATATATATATATATATATATATATATATATATATATATATATATATATATATATATATATATATATATATATCCGTGTACATATTAGATGTATGTGGTATGTAAAAAAAATCCAACCATAGTACAAAGGCAAGGACAAGAAAGAAAATAATCCAATGTCTTCTCTTCATAATATTATATAAAACATGTAATAAACATTCTTGTTCATGCTTTTCAAAAAAAAAAAAAAAAACAACAACCAGGGAGACTACTCTTCATGCAAAGTGAATGTACAGCTGGGATGGGTTGGGGACAACCCTCCTGCGATGTGACCAATGCGATCTGGGCGACATGGTGGTGTCTTTGGAGACATATGGCGGTGCCCTTGTCCCTGCAGACGGGTACTATTGGGTAGTGATGTGTGAGTCATGAACGAATCATTCAAAACTCGAGATTCTTTTTAGTGACTCGGGAGTTACGAGTCAAGGAATCAAGTATCCCATCAGTACTCTTGGGGTTGCTTTGGAGTTGCCAAAGTTGAAAAATTTGAACTTTTCAGGCGACGTCGCATGTGGCTGTGCCGCAACAGCCAGTCAGCATTGTGTTAATGTATGACGACACCCGTGACAGAATGTTTTTTATTCTGGTTCACAGAGTGCCAATCCATGTCCCTGTGGGAACATTAGTAGTGAGTACATTTGTTCTGCCTAAACGGGACAGCAGTGAACTCCTACTCCTTCTACTACTGTTGCAGGGCCATCAGCTGCAGTGTTTTGTGGTTGGTAGATGAGTGAAAAGGATACAGTTGGAATAATGTCAGCTAATACATCCAATTATATATGATCGCGGGGTGAAATAGTCCAGGTGATCCTCGAATATCCTGCCCCTCTGTCCCAACGTGAGTTACGCCGTTTCCTGGGGATGGCAGGACACAGTCGTGGCCTCTGCAGAAATTTTGCTGATGTTGTTGTGCCTTTGATCAATTTGACCAGTGCCATGAAACCCTTTGTTTGGTCCCCAGACTGCCAATAAGTGTTTGAAGATGCCAAAGCGCTCCTCTGCAGCACACCTGTTCTGGCTGCTCCCGATATCGCACGCCACTTTAAGCTGGACGTCAATGCCAGTGCTATTGGTGCGGTACTGCTGCTGGAGATGAGCGTGGCATCAACCATCCAATCAGCTTCTTCCCAAAAAAGTTCAATAAACACCAGATGAAGTACAGCACCACTGAGCAGGAAGCCCTTTTACTGCTTCTTGCTCTGCAGCACTTTGAGGTGTATGTTGGCCCTAGATCTCTACCTGTTGTGGTCTCCTTGTTTTTCTGGCACAGATGAAAAATGCCAACCAGAGGTTGATGAGGTGGTCTTTGCATGTGCAGGATCACAATTTACAAATAAGACCCAAAAAAGGTGAAAACAATATACTTGCTGATGCTCTCTCCAGAGCTGTAATTTAGGATTGGAACAAACAGTTTTTGAGAACATGTTTGTTCTTTTAGGAATGGGGGTGTTACAGCCCTGGCCGTATATTGTGATTACATCTGGATTATTTGTATCTGGGAGATGCTCTTCTGTGTGTGTGTGTGTGTGTGGGGGTGTGTGTGTGTGTGGGTGTGTGTGTGTGTGTGTGAGAGTGCGTGTGGGAGTGAGTGCTCTTTCAGTGGGAGGATCTTTGCCGAAAGTCAGGTGTCCTCCTGTGATTGGCTGGGGAGGAAAGCAGATCCAGTGGAGGGGAAGCGGCCCTCCCATTGGCCCATGACCTGACGACAGATCATTCAAAAATCCTCAGCACAGGGCACAGACGGCTGACAGCAGCAGCAGCAGCTCATTCTGTGTTCAGAACTTTGTCAAACTTTGTGATTGTTAGTTTGTAGTAGGGATGTAACGGTTACCGGTAAAATGGTAAATTTTCTGATGGTTAGGATTACCGTGTTTTAATTATCCGTATACCGCGTTTGATTACCACACTGTGTCAATAACTCACGGTGATGCTGCTCATTGCCTGGAGAAGCCGGAACTACGTGTCTGCTCCTCGGTAAAGCAGCCGCGGTCCCTTGCAGACGGAGGGGCGCATGCACAGTTTGCAATGTTTGGCCTCTGAGAGTGAAAATTATGGCAGTTGGTGCCCGCACAGACACTAAACCGGAGGTTTTTTCCCCCTCGAAAGAGACAAAGTCTGGTTGAATTTTGGATTTTACAAGGATGCCGAGGGGAAACTGATTGAAGACAGTCACCCTGTCTAAAACACAATGCTTTTGCTGACGGAAGAAAAAGAAGTGCGTGATTAAAACTCCTGTAACTCCTCAATTAAGAGAGCTTGACTGAGCCGTAGAGAGAGAGAGTGAGAAGATTCAGTCTGTTTGTGTGAGAAAACTGTAGGAAAGGCATTTGGCTTTAGTCTATGTAACTAGCAGCACCTGTGAGTTCTTTCAGCAGCTTGGCTCGGCTAAACGCATTAAATGCATCTGGAGAGAAGTGGCGAGAACATAGCTGCGCATCCTTTAGAAGTTGTGTATGCCCACAAGCGATTTCCCACTCCTTTCTTCTCTTCTTGTTACTTGTGAATCTGTGTAGACTTACATCACTCCCCTTGTTTCTCTTTGACTGAAAATTGCACCCAAAAGTAGCACAATGTGGCATTGTTATGGTATTCTCACTCCTTATAGCCAGTGAGTAAACATAGCAGCTCGGCACAGTGCAGCCCTATAACGTCATCAACCCAGCATGCATTGCGCGAGTAAAACAATGGCTGTGTCCATAGGTTAGAATATGTGTTATAAAATGCGATTTCTAAAGAAATAACAATTCTTTTTGCTTTTTAAACAACACATTCCAGTATTAGATAAACATTAAAGCATATATATGACTATTTGTCTTCACAGCCAGGGTTCCTTTTAACATGTTACAGCCCCGTGGTGCTACATTAACAGTCTATATACAGCAATGAAATATTCTCAAACATGCATACAGTACAATAGTTTCTACTCACACAGCTATTATGCACGCAAACACCTCCTAACACAAGCATGCACCTATAGTAAATCCACAGGATTTATGGAATAAAACTGTTAACACACTGTTCAGAGAGACTGTGGCCTGGCAGGAGCCACTGCATATCATGCAGGATGAGAGTCAGGACATGGGGTGGCTTTATCAATGAAACTGGCCTCATGGAGCCCAGTGCTCTCTGCCAGCCAGACTCCAAGTTATTTTATGCCAGTGGAGCATTGATTTCCTCACTCTTAGCTCACATGATTCCCCCTTTCCTCAGAGGAAAATTGCGGGGATGAAAAAAAAAAGGACTCCGTGTAATTGATTGGACCACTGCACTACTGAATTCAAGTTACAAGCAGAGGGAGAGGGAAAGCAGGGACAAGGAAAAAAGAGAGAGAGAGAGAATGAAGACAGTGCACAGCAGGACTCTTGCATGTTAGTCTCACTGAGGTAAATATGGACTAGTAAAAGTGGGGCTGAAGAGGTAAAAGCACAGCAGCAGCAGTACAAGAGCATACAGGCACCTGTTTTACATCTTTTATGTACTCTCTTGTCTTGAAAATCAGATCTGTTTTCATTTAAAATGATTTCTCTCAGTTATAAGGTATTTTTAAAGCATCGTGAAAGTGCTTGAATTTTAATGTTGTGTCTTCTTGGTTTTGAAATGTTCTTATATCAAATAAAATTGCAAGAACTTACATGAAATAGTAATTGCTTGTTTTTCACAACAGAACAGTTCACCTTTCAGATATTGTGGTAAAAGATTCTGTATGCAAACTTTTTGTGATCAGGACAACAATTTCACCTCTGTGTTGACAAAAAATAAAATAGCTGCCAGTAAAGTCTGTAGATCCTGTAACCATAGCTGCTGATTTTTTGCTCTAAATCACTCAAAACGTGAATTTAAAATTGCTTACAAAAGTTGATAGTTGTTAGGTTGTATAAAATAGCTCTATGTGGTTATAGTAGCTTTTGCTATTTCTATTCAAGAAAATATCAAAAAGATAACATGATAGCATGATAGCAAAGTAAAGGAATCATGTCTTGGCTTTAGCAAACCTGACACACCAAATAGATACACAGTAGATATACAGAGTACATATATATATATATATATATATATATACACACACACACACACACACACACACACATATATATATATATATATATATTTAAAAATAGTAGCATCACAAGGGGACAGGTAGTTGAGGGACGGTACATCCTAACTACAACTCCCAGCATGCAGCGGTCAAACCACAAAGTGGCAGCCACCAAACAACCCCATGGGTCAAGTAAGATGGCTGCCACACTACAAACTGCATCTCCCAGAAGCACCAGGAATCGGACAGCTGCAGGTGTTTGGGCCACCTAATTGAAGCAGGGCTGAGGGAGTGGAGAAGGAGAACAAAGAAAAGGCAGTCAGGGGGAACACTTGGAGGGAGAGGACCACAAAGAGAGGCTGGAGAGGGCCGAAGGAGAACCCAGCAGGAGAAGAATCCTCGGACAACAGGAAAGTGGGACATTTTTGGTTGATTGTAGTAGGACAGTTTATAAGAGAACCTTTTTTTCCCTTTGGGGGTCAATTTTACTTGAAATTTAAGTTGAAGAGACTTGCCTGAGTTCCTTGTGTTTGTTGGAATGAAGACAACCTGTTGATTAAATAAAACTTTTTTTGGAATCTTCCTTTTTTTTTTAAGTTTTTTGCACTGCCTCAGTTTGCCCTGCCTGGAAAACCTCTCATGATGTTACAGATGGTGGAGAATGCGGGCGCTGAGGGATAAGTGCGTATGACGGAAGGTGAAGATTTTGAAGAGCTGATACACCTGTTGTTAAACCTGCACACCAGGGACACCCCAACTAGGATGGAGCAACTGATGAAAGTGCTGCTAGAGACCCAGAGAGTGCAGCAGGAAACCAATGCAGCGTTGCTACAGCAGCAAATCCGGGCTAACCAACTCAAGGAGCAAGAGCTACAGCAACTACAAAGGGTCAAACCCAAAGCAGGAGATTTTATACCAAAACTTGGGGCAACAGATAATGTAGAAGCCTTCCTTCATGCTTTTGAAGCTACTGCGGCTCGAGAGGGGTTGCCATAGGCCCAGTGGGTGGGACACTTGGCTCCTTTTCTTTCAGGGGAGGCTCTCCATGCATTTCAAGATCTGGAACCTGAGAGTGCCCAAAATTATAACCTACTAAAGGCAGAGATACTTAGTCGAATAGGGCTGACCCAATTTAGTTTGGCCCAGCGTTTTCATGACTGGTCTTTTAAAAATGGGCTAACTCCTTGCTCCCAGATGCATGCATAACTAAAAAGTGGCTAAACCCAGAGAAGAAGAGTGCTGCAGCCTTTATAGAGACCCTAGTTATGGATAGGTACTTGAGAGCACTGCCATATGAAGAAAAAAAAAAAAATCAGTCACCAGAAATTGACGACAGCCATGGAGTTAGTGGAAGCAGTAGAACAGTACCAGGCTGCTTATGACATGCTCTGACCCTCTCATAAGGAGCCTTCAGCCCCAACCCCAGCCAGACTCAGTGGGCCCTGACAAAAGGAGCCCAAACCAGCCATCCCCCTCCATAGTCCGACTAAAAGATATGATAGGGGTCCTGTTCAGCCGCCACAATCCTTTAATCAAGAACCCCGACAATGTTATCGCTGCGGGGAATTGGGTCATATATCGTGGCAGTGGGACAAGTCAGACGAGCTGATGCCAACAGCAGGGTCAGCTAGCAGCTCCCAGGCGCACTTTGCCTCCCTTTTTGGAGAAAATGGGGTGTAGCGTCCCATGGGCCCTGTCACCATAAATCAACAAGATACCGAGGCGTTGCTAGATTTGGAGAGTTCTCGGACCCTGATCCATTGGTCTGTGTTAGAGGCTTCACCGCTGGCCACGGGGGCTCCAATTCCAGTGGTGTGTGCCCACGGGGACACCTGAGAGTACCCTACAACCATGGTTAAGCTAACCACCACAAAGGGCACTTTTTTCATGGAGGTGGGGGTCATCACGACCCTTCCAGTGCCAGTTCTGATGGTCGAGACTGCCCAGCCTTTCAGATGCTATGAAGGGAAGCCCAAAAGAGACACCATCGGGGACCCAGAGCATGTAAGCCCCAACAGTTTCAAACAATTAAATCTGAAATGAATGTTGCCAATCCATGCTCTAACTTCCCCATACCAGCCCAAGGATTTGTTGTGGACTCAAGTGAGTTTGAATCAGTAACTGAGGAACCCGGAGAGGCTGATCCGGTACCAGACACAAGCGAGAAGGACACTGAGAACCCAAGGGAACATTGATAGGGAACAGGTTAAACCCCTCCTACCCCCACTGGCCTCCTGTACCAGGTAGTAAAAAATAATGATCAAATCACTGAGCAACTGCTGGTCCCCAAGTCCCATTGTTCCACAGTCCTGCAGTTAGGACATACCCATGTCCTGGAAGCTCACCTAGGGGTAGAAAAGACAAAGGAAAGAGTTTTGCAGAGGTTCTTTTGGCCAAGAGTACACAGAGAGATAGAGAACTTCTGCCGCAGCTGTCCTGAGTGCCAGATCACAGCTCCTAAACAGACCTACAAAAATTCCCTGGTTCCATTGCCCATCATTGAAACCCCTTTTGACAGAATTGGGATGGACCTTGTTGGACCTCTTCCCAAAAGTGCTCGGGGACATCAGTACATCTTAGTTATAGTTGACAATGCCACACGTTATCCTGAGGCTGTCCCGTTAAGAAAAGCAAATGCTAAACAAATTGCCAAAGAATTGTTCCTCTTCAGCAGCAGGGTAGGGATACCAAAAGAGATCCTCACTGACCAAGGTACTCCTTTTATGTCCCGGGTCATCGACGAGCTTTGTGTTTTGTTGCAAGTGAAGCAGGTGAGAACCTCTGTGTACCAACCCCAGACCGATGGCTTGGTGGAGAGGTTCAACAAGACTCTCAAAGCCATATTGAAGAAGGCCATTGACAAGGATGGAAAGAACTGGGACCAGCTACTTCCCTACCTCCTGTTTGCAGTAAGGTTCCTCAGGCTTCCACTGGTTTCTCACCTTTTGACCTGTTATATTCCTACAGACCACGGGGTCTTCTCGATATAGCCAAGGAGACCTGGGAGGAGCAACCCTGTCCTCACCGGACTATGATTGAACATGTGGGGGCAATGAGAGAAGGAATAGCAGCCGTGATCCCCATCGTGAGGGAACATATGGAAAGAGCTCAGAGAGAGCAGAGTGTGGTTTATAACAGGACCGCACAACCCCAGGAGTTCAAGGTGGGGGACAGGGTACTGGTGTTAGTCCCCACAGTGGAGTGCAAGTTTTTGGCCACCCAGACCTGTCCCCACAACAACTGCAGCAAGCAAAAGAGCAAGTGGACGGAAACCAGGATGTCTTCTCCTCTCTCCCGGGATGTATCCAGTTAGTGGAACATCACATACGAACACCACCAGGGAACGTAATGAATCAAAAGCCCTATCGGGTCCCAGAAGCTCGAAAAAAGGTAATCGAAGAGGAGGTAAGGAAGATGGTGAAACTGAATGTTATTGAAGAATCCAAAAGTGCCTGGGCGAGCCCTATTGTGTTGACTGACAAGCCAGACAACTGAGTTTGGTTTTGTAATGATTTCCGAAAAGTCAATGAGATATCAGAATTTGATGCATACCCAATGCCACGGGTGGTTGAGCTAATAGAAAGCTTGGGCAATGCTCATTTCATAACCACTCTTGATCTCACCAAGGGATATTGGCAAGTCCCTTTGTCAGCAGAGTGCAAGGAGAAGGCTGCTTTTGCTACCCGGGGGGCCTATGGCAGTATCGCATGATGCCCTTTGGTCTGTCGGGAGCCCCGGCCAAATTCCAGCGCTTGATGGATCAGGTACTGAAACCACACAAAGACTATGCCTCTGCATATTTAGATGATAGTGTGATTCAAAGTCCAGATTGGGAGAGCCACCTGCCCTGTGTACAGAAGGTTGTGGAGTCCCTTTGTCAAACGGGTTTAACAGCCAACCCCAAAAAGTGCAAACTGGCCTTCAGTGAAACAAACTACTTGGGGAACACCATTGGAAGAGGTCTGGTCAAACCTCAGGAGGCGAAACTGGCGGCCATCTAAGATTGGCCGAAACCTGCCACAAAGAAACAGGTGAGATCCTTTTTGGGCCTGGCCAATTATTACGGGCGGTTTATCTCTGGGTTCTCCCCCCTCACAGAGCTGACCACCAAGAAGCACTCCGGACTCGTGACATGGACACCAGCAGCAGAAGAAGCTTTCTGCAACCTCAAAAAGGCTTTATGCTCCAAGCCAGTCCTCGCAGCCCCAGACTTTGGGAGAAAGTTTGTGGTCCAAGCGGATGCCTCAGAGGTGGGTCTGGGCGCGGTACTCTCCCAGGTCAATGAAGGTGAGGAACACCCAGTCTTATACTTGAGCCGTAAACTGCTACCAAGAGAGAGAAATTATGCCACCGTGGAAAAGGAATGCTTGGCCATAAAATGGGCATTGGAAATGTTGAAATATTACCTGCTGGGTAGGACGTTCACCCTAGTAACAGACCACTCTCCACTGCAGTGGATGGCTAAAAACAAAGAGACAAATAGCCAGATTACTAGATGGTTCTTAAGCCTCCAACCTTACAACTTTTCTGTGATTCACAGGCCAGGATGGAAACACGGGAATGCAGATGCCCTGTCCCGCCGAGATGCTTTCTGGGCCTCTTTCACCCTGCCAAGGACATCAGGCCCGGGGAGAGGGTTATGTGGCATCACAAGGGGACAGGTAGTCGAGGGACTACCTCCCAACATGCAGCAGTCAAACCACAAAGTGGCAGCCACCAAACAACCCCAAGGGTCAAGTAAGATGGCTGCCAGACTACAAACTGCATCACCCAGAAGGCACCAGGAATCGGACAGCTGCAGGTGTTTGGGCCACCTAATTGAAGCAGGGCTGGGGGAGTGGAGAAGGAGAATAAAGAAACAGGTGATGACTCATTGTATTTTCTTTTCTAACCACCATACCAAGGAATCACTGCACTAGTCCAGAGAACTCGAATGTCGAAGGCAGAACCTTTAAAAAAGGAAAACAGAGTTGTGCTGTCTTGATGATGCCAATTGTTAGCAAAGTTTTCCTAAAAAACTCCTCTAATATATTCATGAGTAACTTAATGCCGAGGTCAGAATACACATTTTTTTTTTCAGTAACACTGGTTAGTATGTCAGACTAGGTGACCACAAAGCCATAAATTTGAGCAGTGACTCTCCCAACGAGCATGACAGTCTACACCTGGCATGTTAAACATACGGCCCGCGGGACGGACCTGGCCTGTTAGATGATTTAATCCGGCCCGGCATAAATTTCTGAGTATGTCAAAAAAAGAAGCGAGTCTCTAGCTCATTTCTATCAAAAGTTGTGATTTTTTAAAATAAATACAAACCAAATGCTCCCTCCGGCCGCTAGAGGGCAGTAAATGTGTAAAAGCGCTCACATCCAGCATGCGGCACTGACACGAGTTAGTATCAGGAAATAAACATTCGCAACGTGATGTGTCCAACTAACCGGCAAGCTTGCTTCACCATTCACTACTACTGAACAAGTTATCGGTCAACACACCCTTCCCAAAATGGCACTGTCAAAGAAAAGAAAAGTGGACACGGAGTGCAGGGTTTTCCAGGAAAAATGGACTGAGAATTATTTATTCACAGAAGTGAATGCAAAACCAGTGTGCTTGGTTTGTAATCAGCAAGTTGCAGTGTTCAAAGAGTTTAATATTCGGCGCCACTACGAGACTCATCATAAAGACAAGTATGACCACTTGAAAGGACAAATAAGAAAAGACGAGATAAACAAATTGGTCGCTGGTCTGAAGAAACAGCAGTCTGCTTTTACGCGCAGCCGCGATATCGCTGATGGGGCTGTAAGAGCCAGCTACATTATTGCCAACGAGCTGGTGCAGGCATCCAAGCCATTTGCTGATGGGGAGTTTGTAAAAACATGCATGCTGAAGGCTGCAGAAGTCGTGTGCCCTGAAAAGCGACCTGCCTTTGCCAATATTAGTCTAACGAGGAACACTGTCGCAGATCGGGTGACAGAACTCTCAAGTGACTTGAGCAGCCAACTGAAAGAGAAAATCAAGTCATTTATCGCATTTTCAATTGCAATAGATGAGAGCACCGATGTCACAGATATTGCTCAACTGGCCATATTCATTAGAGGTGTTGATGAAACTTTGACCATCACCGAGGAGCTGCTTGAATTGGTGCCCATGAATGACACCACAACAGCAGATGACATTTTCAGCGCTCTCGTTGGAGCGCTGGACAAGGTGGGAGCGGACTGGTCCCGTGCCGTGAGCCTGGCTACCGACGGTGCGCCATCAATGGTCGGGAGAAAGGCAGGCGTTGCCACAAAATTCCGTGACAAAGTACAGACCGCAAATGGAGGACAGGAGTTTTGGGCATTTCACTGTATTTTGCACCAGGAGGCGTTATGTTGCAAAACACTGCAAATGGACCATGTTATGAGCGTGGTTGTGAAAACTGTCAATTTCATCAGAGCGCGCGGTCTAAATCACCGTCAGTTTGACACATTTGTCAATGATAATGACATTCATGCTGGCCTACCATACCACACTGACGTGCGGTGGTTAAGCAGAGGTGCAGTACTCAAGCGCTTCTTTGAGCTACGAGGGGAAATTGGACAGTTCATGGAGAAGAAGGGATGCCCAGTAAAGGAACTTAAATGCAAGGAATGGGTGCAGGATCTTGCGTTTATGGTTGATATTATGCAACACTTGAATACACTTAACACTACATTGCAGGGCCGTAACAGAGTTGTCACTCAATATTACGACAGCATAAGTGCGTTCAAGATGAAACTGTCACTGTGGGAGACACAGCTATCCAGCGGTGACACCACGCACTTCTCATGTCTCACAGCTGTGCGTCCGAAGGCACCGGATCGTCCCGATTTGGATAAATATAAAGACAACATAACAGATTTGCTGCGAGAGTTTGAGCGGAGGTTTCAGGTTTTCAGTGAACTTGAGAACAAATTCGGCTTTTTTCGCTCGCCATTTACAGTGAAGCCTTCTGATGTGCCAGCTGACATTCAGCTCGAGCTTATTGACTTGCAGTGCGATTCCGCTATGAAGGATAAATTTGGGTCCGTGGGATTGAATACGTTTTATCAGTATCTTGTGCCAGGTTACCCCAAATTAACAGCCATGGCTGCAAAGGTTCTCTCCATGTTTGGGACTACTTATCTTTGCGAACAGGTGTTCTCCGTGATGAACAATAATAAAACAAAGCAGCGCTCAAGGTTAACAAATGAACACTTGAATGACATTGTTAAATGTGCTGCTACTCAGGATTTGACACCTGATATCAACACACTTGTAAAGGCAAAAAGATGCCAAGTTTCAGGAGCCAGCAGCAGCAAGTAGACTGCAGGAGTGCAGTGAGAGAGAGAAAAAAGTGTGATGACACGACATTTGTTTGCACTCATGAATACAGATCATTAAAAATAAGATTAATCTGGTTTTATATTAAAGACAATTAATATTGTGCAGTATATTCTCAGCTTCAGTAGGCCCAGCCTAGTAGTTTGAGCTGATGTAGTCTAATCTTATTGCCCATGCACTGCTAAAACTTTTATTTTGTATTTTTATTTATTATTATATATTTTTATTTATTATTATTTCAAAGCAGTATGACAATTAAGGCAAAACATTTTTTTTCATAGCTCCCACTTGAGTTTGTTTAGTGTGGTGAGTTGGTTCAGGTGTAAAACTGCATTCACTCAACTGTTAAAATAAACCAGTTGTTAACACGTTCAATGCCAAACATGAAAATCATTTTTTTCTCCATTGTTTGTGAATAAATGTGTTGTGCTTAGAAAAGATCCCTTGTCATCCGTGATTATAATATGTAGGGTTGCTACAAATGTAGGCTGAATGATAAAGCATAGTACTGAAAAACAAAGCTAAATAGTTGGAGTTGACATTCTTTTACTGATCCGGCCCACCTGAGAACAGAAAGTCTGGATCCGGCCCCAGAGCCAAACTGAGTTTGACATGCCTGGTCCACACGACTGAGACCGACTACATGTAACAACTGATGTGATGACCATGGAAGGAGGAGAGGTAACAACGAAGATCACAAACATACATTCTGTATTTAGAGTACAGTACTTTAGCTTGTATCTACAAGTTGAATCTGCTGTTTCTCTTTGTATAGTCTTTAGTGGCTCCTCTGCAACACATCATAAGGGCAGGAATGTGGTTTTTCAGAGCTTCACAAACTTTTCCTCTGTCTTGTAGCTCTCAATTCACAAACCTCGGTTTGTTTACATCCATGAACATTGCACATGTAGAGCTCCCAGTGCTCTCATTGGTTATTGTCTTTGACATGGAGGAACAGATCATAGGATTTAGGACAAAAATCTAACATGCTAGACTTTCAGTCACAGAGTCGTGAGATGGAACTGCTGATTGTAGTTGCCGACAGGTCCTGAATCCCTACAACTGTCAGGTTGGGCCATAATCGTGCATAAATGTGTAGTCTGGCTCCTGCATCAGTCTAAGTGATGACAGTACCCTATGGCTGCTGAACTCTGAGGTGCTTTAATTACAACTTATCCAAACAAACTCAAAGTTTTAAACTCAGAAACTTGTAAAAAAGTCTCCCCAATATTTATTTGTGAGTAAGTTGGCCAACATTACAAAATCACTCTGACTGCCTCATTAATTGTGAGTGTTTTTCCCTGACTGTGATCATTGTGATCTGCTCTGAATGATGAGCTAGTCATTTATAAAATATTACATGATGTCTGAGCGAGATTGTGGGCCCTATGGCATCTTTTTTTAGAAAATTACATAAAATACGTAAATGTACACTGTGGGTTTGCACATATAGAGTACTATGGGAGGTTGAAAAATGGTCGCACAGCTGCCAGCGCTAATGCTTTGACTAACATTTACATAGGCCAATTAAATTATCCAGTAGGCTAGCATTGCTGGAGTACTGGTGTACAGAATATAATAAGCTAGTCTATAACTAAAACTCTTGCTTAGATCTGCTGGTAGAGGGGTAATTATATATTTACCATTCTGAAATGTTTTCAGGGTTGTTTCCTGTTCTACATTTAATAAAAAAAAAGATGTCAGGTTCTGATAATATCTATTTTATAGCAGGTGGTATCCATGCTAATCTCCTCACAGGCAGCCATTGTTACAGGCCTGCAGTCTCTTCTTGCTGCCTCTACAGACATGGGGCGTCAGTGGCGCAGTTAGATGGTGCACTTGGTTGGTAATCGGGAGGTCGCAGGTTTAAGCCGATGGTGATGTGTCCTTAAGCAAGACACTTAACCCCAAGTTGCATTTATACTTCACGGCTGCGTCAGTGGCGTGTAAGTAGGCACGTAAGTGCGTGAAAGTGTTGATACTGATGGATAACAAACATAGAAGCTCAGAACCATCAGTGAGTGAATGTGAGAGTGAATAGATGTGAATGGGTAAGTGTGACCTGCTGTGTAAAGCAGCTTTGAGGAGTCAAAAGACTAGAAAAGCGCTATATAAGCTCAAGTCCATTTACCATTTACAGACAGAGCTTAATTGTTCCAGTTTAAAGCTCTGCAAGATGGATCTGCCGAATTATAGCTAAACCAGCTGCACTGCAGGATTACCCTTAATTTCCACATTGTCGGCATGTGTAGTGTTTCATATGCACTGTTTACTCTGCAGCAAATTGCCCACACTATGGTCAGTCAGTTGATTTTCATATTCTGCACCTTGATCTGTCTCTGGTACATGCAAGCACAGCCACTCTGTACTGGTTGCTGGAGATACATGGTGTATTTAAAGGAGCAGCTAAAACCCTCTGTCCACGTCTAACAAGCAGATCATCCTGAATTCAGGCGCTTGAGAGGTTCCAGAATAAAAATAAAATCCAAAATCCACTTCATTGAAATAATATTGATACAGACTGCAAAACAACATGGAGCAGGCAATGTAACCTGCTGTTTACATATTGCTCTTCCTTTATACATGGCTGTTTTCACACAATCTCACAATTCTCTTGAGAAGCTGTAGTTCTCTCATATTTTTGAGAACTCATCTTTCAAAGTGATCTTGGTTGCACTTTAGCTGCACAATGCTTTAACTAAACTTCCAGAGGGTGAGGATATATGCCGCTGGTTGGAGTAAAAGTTGCAGGATGGACAGGACTTACAGACCCTTAAAAAAAACAAGTCCTATCACACTCTCATGGCACTTTTGTTGAGAAAAGCAAAGAGCAGAGGCTCCACACTTGTTGGGATAGCTGGTGATTCTAAATAGCTGTGATGCATAGTAGTGTGTGAATTACTGCTTGTTATATGTTTCTGCCCTGTGATAGGCTGGCAAACAGACCAGAGTGTACCCTGCCTCTCGCCCAATGTCTGCTGGTTAGACTCAAGGCTTCTGCTACAATAATGATGAGAGGTACAGATAATTGATGAATGGTTTTAGAGGATGTGACATCGAATACTTTCTAATATACACACACAACACAATTTTGTGAAGATATTCCTACATGGTTAATACACCTTTAGCTTTAAAATTAAGCCAAAGACATGTCAATACTGTTTTACAAAGCTTGCTAGACCTTTGTGCATCCTAAACTTATTGCATTTTAAATGTTGTAAATCTCATGGCTAATGTAAAGAAATGCAGATAACTTTTTATCATACAATAGATCTCTGTAGTTTAATTTTTTTTTATGTTCAGTCCTCTCAGAAAAAAAAAGAACTAATCATCATCACCAAAAATGTTGCAAACAAAAGCCAACCCAGCCAATACACAGAAGTACACAATAATGCAGGTCTGTCTCTTAAAAAAAACTTGGCAACAAAGACTTTACAGCATGTGAACAGGGACAGTGTGAAAATAGCCTATACCATCACTAGCAAGTCACTTAGCCATCTATCAATAAATGATGCTCTATCTTCCTTGCTACCTTTGCCTATACTTCTTTTCAATGTTAAACATTTTCATTGATGTAACAGGGTTCCTCTTCCTGTCCTGCCTGATAGATGAGCCTCTGTCTTTGCCTCTTTGAGACCATTATGTTAGCACTGATGCATATGAACTCAATTTAATAGGACCAATGTGAGGGATGAGGAGAGAGATGTTGAAAGTGTGAAAACAATGGCTGCCTGTGTGTTTTCCTGTGGAACATCACACATGCAAATATTTATGCTGCACTTACTGGGTAGACTTTCAGCCAAGCAGTGTGGATTTAGGGATGAAAATGTGTTGTGTCCATCCATCACTTTACTTTGGACTTGAACATGTATCTAAGATGAGTTGGTCTTGAAAGGAAAATGTTTGGATGCTAATGTGCGCGTAAAGACAAGGTCAGTAAGTGTTTTGCTGTAGGGTCTGGGGAGAAAAAAGCATGGCTGTGATTGTAATCAGCTCTGTTCCAGGCAACACTTAAAGCCAAAACTGACCTAATATTATAAAGGTAAAATATTATGAAGATTTATATTTATTCAATATTTAGATATATAAATATTTTAAAATTTTAGTAATTTGCACTAATCCCAGATGTTCCAAGCACATAGTTTAAAATTTTCATGCCATAAAATCCACTCAGATGTTAAACCTTGATATGCCTATAAACCCCTTTGTTTTAACCCTGCTCAAAACAGGCTTTTTAGTGTAAATCCTCATGTGCTCTGTCTGATCATATCCCCCACAGGAAGTGGATGTGGCTTAAGCTTTGCTGCACTGTGCTTTACTGTTTACTGTGGCTGCACAGACATGTTGAGATACAGTATGTTCCTTCAAGTGGTGCTGGCTGTGGATAGAACACCTTCCTCAGCCTCACAGATAGAAGAGGCATATCCTCTAATGACATAATTTGGAATAGCTTTAAAACTACTGTGTGAGCACACATTTTCTGAAAGTTGGAGCAAGATGCACAAGGGGGACTGGGGATGCCCTATTTCTCTTATTTATTAATCTTTTTAGGGGGGTGACAGGCAATGGACATTTTTGTTGTTAAAAAAAAAAACATTAAAAAGTGTGTTTTGCATTATATTTGATTTTAATGTAAACCATGATTTCTTTCCTGAACATGCAAGGGGGTGTGCCTTATTAAACTGTATTCTCTAGCATTGCAGCCCAAATTTGAGATTTTCAGTGTGTTACAGTAACAGGTTGAAAAAATTTATGGCCAACTATGGCATTACTTTCTTACATTGAAGAAAAAGAGTGCGGGCTGATAAAATGGTTTAGACTCCTGAATTTCAAATACAGGACATGACTTTGGAAGGAAGATTGGCTAAATCTACATAGAACTGATCCTTGTGAAGACCCTTTACAGGAGGTAATCCTGAATCAAGCAGTTTCCAGATCTCCCTATTAACTGTTAGGATGTCACAAAAATTCTGTTGCTGCTGGCCTCTCTCCCATTTCAATCAGTCTAAAATAACTAGCTTTTGATTTACTCTTATTTTTATTTAATTCATTTGATTCTTTTAAAATTTGGGCAAAATTAAAAGAATAAAGATAAAACTACATTAGGGTTTATAAAGAAAACCCAAAATATTTACAATTCTGTCAAAATAATTAACATTTCTAATGACTGACCTTTGTGAACTAACATTGGCTGTTCACGTCAACAAAATGCTTTTGATGTATCTTCTAAATAATTCTGAACCATCAAATAGGCTCCAATATTTTTTTAAATGTTTTCTCTGACCTTTAAGTTTGTAACAAATTTAAGACAACAATTTCACTGCAATGCATCCAAATAGGAACTGCTGACAAGTAAAGTTGTCTGACTGCTTTGATAAGGGGCTCTGTGATTCTGATGGGTTGGCCATCAAGCCAAGGGCCAAATGATTGGGTCAGCGATTAGCATCATGATTTTTCCACAATCAGCAGCCACAATATGTTCTGTTTTTGCGCCCTATCCACAGAAGTTTTTGTACTTAATACTTGCTAGTGCTAGCATATGCCTTTTTCATGTTGAAATTGGGTTCAATAGTAAATTTAGTTTTGCAATTCTGGCACACCTGCCCTGCGCCGCGCCGACGCAATTTTCGTGCACCGCGCAGTCCGGCGCAGCAAGGCGCACCCAAGCCTCTGTCCCTCTCACTGGCACAAGTGGCAGAGAGGGAGGAGAGAAAGCGTGTGTGGGTTTAACACAGCACAGTGTAATCTTCACCAATCAAATGAACGCCCCTTTGCCTTTATATGCACTGTGGGCAAGGCACAGTGCAAATTTCACCTCATCATGGACGACAACAGCAGCAGCAGCAGCAGCTCCAGGGGCCAAACTTCTTCCAGGAGGAAACTGATGTGCTGGGGCCTCATTTATAAAGCTTTCTTACGCACAAAACGGGGCTTGAAAGTGGCGTAAGTCACTTCCCACGCAAAGGTTGTGATTTATAAAAACAAACTTGGCGCGACAATGTGCGCACCGGTACGTCAACTGAGATTCTGGCGTACAAACATTTTGGAGATGTGGGAAACTGGCGGCACGGCTGGTGAAGGGGTGAAGTGAAGCCAGATTCATCTCATATATGTAATGTCATCACAAATCAGATTATAGACCTGCGTAATCATAAACACCCGAGTCTGCAGTGTTATAGATGTGTTCACTTACTACTGTGTGCAATGTTCATATATCATGCTTCATCTTCAAATGATATAGAGCGGTGGATAGCACTGATTGATTAGTATTAGCTGTATTAGCGCCAATAACAGTCTGCACTAACGTTGCTATAAGAGCTCCGAGTGAAAATGAAAAATTGTGCCTACGATCAGTGTAGAAATTATTTGTTCCTCAAACATGGTTTTGACAAATGTAGTGGCACGGTGGCCTGGGTCAACACATGATTCATTCATCCTGACAAACAGCTTCTTCGTCTTCTTTGGTTTCGGCAGACTATACGCATCCGAGGCGTCTCGCTGCCCCCTCTGGCGCACAGCAGTGTCGGGAAAAGACTGCAGGCTGGCGATGCAAAAACATTCATGAGGTGCCTTCTGTCAGATCAAAGAAGGCACATGGTGGCCACCAGGGGCGGCCCCTCCACCAGCCTCACAGTGAGCTCAGCGGAGGACATCACGGAGTTTCCATTATGACAAACGTCTTTGATCTGACATCAGATGTGACGGTACAATTAATATAGATACAAATGTATATGCTGGTTCAGACAGTTACATTTAATAGTGGTTGCTGTGATTGTTTATTGCATTGAAATGTGCCTGACACTCTGGATACCTGCCTGTGAGGCTTTGGTGACATGTGCGCACTGCGCGCCTGTCAACCAAATTACCGCTGCACCAGGCGCGCTTTGCCTGCGCCGAGAATAGACCAAGGTTGGAGTTGGCGAGCTTTCAGCACACCTTCCACGAAGTGTTTTGGTACAAAATTGTCACTGCGCCAAGCTGAATCTGTCGACACCTCCCCCTGGTGCGCCGCCACACCCATCTCGGCGCAGGCGGTCTACCAAATTGCCAAACTGGCTGTGCAGGACGAAATTACCACTGCGCTGGTCTACCAAATTGCCATCATGCGCTGTGCCAGGAAATTAGAGCCCCTTGTGTCTGTCGTCATGTGTGTAGTAGTGTGTGCATTAGGAAAACTGTAAATTCAATCAATTATCTGTTGAAATTGTCTTCATGTCTGTGGCCTACCATAGTTTTAAATTAAGTAAAAAAAATCTGTAAATCCTCCAGTGTATTGCCAGCTTTAGGTTAACAAGATAGATAGATAGATAGATAGATGTGGTTAGGTAGGTAGAGGAAAATTAAGCTTTGGTTGTTCCATTTTTTTAATAAATGTATAAATAAATGAATAGAAGTATGAGTGCATTGACTTTGGTGTACAATAAATGGACAGAGGTAAATGTGCCTTGGTCAAAGTGGCGAATGAATTCAAAGATTATGAACAGAAGTTTTTGTGTACTGACTAAAGTTTTGTTAAAAAAAATTACATGTTCATGTCAATGAAATTGAGTAGCCAGAAAATAAATAAGTATACAGGAGTATTTGTGCATGAATGAATAGAAGTATGTCTTAAAGGGATAGTTCAGTATTTTTGAAGTAGGGTTGTATGAGCTCCATATGACCACTAAGTACATTAGATGCAGTACAACGTATTCCTCCGCGCAGCACTTCCGCGAGCCACTGAATTACTCCGCCTCCCTCTCAGCTGATGTAAACATAACAGGCTA
Organism: Cetoscarus ocellatus; assembly: GCA_037902135.1. Classification (NCBI taxonomy): domain Eukaryota; kingdom Metazoa; phylum Chordata; class Actinopteri; order Labriformes; family Labridae; genus Cetoscarus; species Cetoscarus ocellatus. The sequence continues at coordinate 352,276 of JBAMNC010000450.1, read as the reverse complement.
GCGGCTTCAGGCGCCGGTTGTAGCCTTGTGTAACTCTTATCAGGCATTGTAATTCTTTTGTTCTGACTCTTAGCGGTGTGAGGAAGAGACAAGGTAGGAAATTAAAAAAGGAGTGATTATGACAGCGACGATGAAGTTCCATTCACTTTGTATCACTCATCATACAGATTTTCCTGCTCTTCTGAATCCCGGAGTATTGTGGACATTTTCAATTTCCCGAAGAAAAACGTCCCAAACCTGAAGGACCTGATGACAGTTTATCCTCAAAGTAAGTAACAATGATCTGTCAGAGACAAACAAGCAGAGTAGAGGAGGCTGTTTACCATAATATTGCAGACTATTTGTGTGTGTGTGTGTGTCTCTCTCTCGTACACATGCACACACACACACACACACACACACACACAACAATTACTGTGTATAAGCCTCTAACTTCTGCTACAACACAATCTTAGCTGTTTCTGACGTAATAATATAAATATACCATCTCCTAAATGCAAGAATATATTTAGATTTTGCCATGACTTTACATAAATTGTATATAGATATATAGATATATACACACAATCTGTCAGGTAACGAGAAATGCAGGCATTTGCTGTATATGATGTTGCTGCATGCCCTTGTTACGAAGAGGAATATGGCGAAAGCTATGAGTTCTCCATGATACACATCTGTTTCTGCATCCAGGGAAGCAACACAAAAATCTCATCTCAGAAATATGTGTCAAATAATCTATCAATGAGGCTACAACTGGCCTGTGCGGAGGAATACGTGACGTGAGTCGGTTAGTTCCAGATAAACCTTATATTTCCGTAAAGTTAATGCACTTAAAAGCATTTCTAGGTAGCGTACTCCTAAAACTGTGGTATTATTTTTTGATGGGATAAGAGATATTCCTTTATTAGTCCCACAGGGGGAAATTCCAACAAGTACTTCTTGTAGGCGTAAGGGAGTTCTTGTAGGCGGTGAAAATACCCTCTGTTCTTGGTACATTACTTCCCCGTTTGCGGCTATATCTGCGTAACAGACTTTTACAGACTGTGGCTTACTGAGGGAGAGGAGAGAATGTTCAACTGCATCTAATGTACTTAGTGGCTATATGGAGCTCATACAACCCCACTTCAAAAATTACTGAACTATCCCTTTTGGGGGCTAAAGTAGTGTTTGATCAAACAAGGGAACAAGAGTATGTGTACAGTAACTCAAGTCATTTTTAAATAAATAGATGTTTGTTAAAAGGTAAAGATTTTAATGAGTAAATATGGAAACAGGAAAATGTGTATATTTGTATTTGTGAATATATATGAAGCTTTCAAATTTGAAATGAAGTGTCTTCAGGTAAGAACACTTAACTTGATGTTTCGGGGGATGAGGGGGATTATTTTGAAAGAAAATCAGAAACTTCTAGTAGGCAAGGGTATTAGCTTAACAACAGAACATTAGTACAACTTGCTACATCAGTAGGTAATGAAAACAGAAAAAAGTGGTGCATATTGCCCCTGACTTGTAAAATGAGCTGTCTTTCAGTCCTTGAGAAATGCGAGATACTTAGAAGCAAAACAGGATCGATATTTTTCCATCATTTTTGCAGGACGAGAGATGCTATTGTAAGTAAAATCCCGCTTTGGATGCTTTGGTTTAATGCTATGAATATTTGTTCATTTTTTTATCTTTTGTGCACTGACGGCCCTTGTTTAAATGTTACGCATTGTGCCCTTTTTCTAATTGAAAAATAAATGTATGCAGGCCTTGAGCCTCTGTATGGATAATGTAACACTATGTGATAACTTATGACAAATAAAGAATTGTTATATTCCAAAATGTGTGTTGGCATTTTGTCCCACTCCTTTCAGTGCCTCATTTGGGTCACCTTGACTGAAAAGTCAGGACGTGGCTGAGCACATTTTCACAAAAGTTAACAAAGTCATTCCCCTGTTTCAATTATTCCCGGAAATACTCTTTTAAATGCACACTAGATCTTTTTTTAAATGACTGGCCATGATTGTTTTTATGTATCTAAAAAGGCCAATTTCTCCTTTTTAGAGCTAGAGTGGCTAGTAAGTATTGTCACTTTAATTATGTCAATGTAAATATTTCATATTGGCCAAATCAGATCTTGTGGCCACAATGCTCCTGTAAATGGAATTTTATCTGTAGCGTGGGACCATTAGTGGCACTGAGTTCTGAGGCAGCCCAGAGGACGGTAATTAAGTCCACTCAGCCGTGACTAAACATTTTTGACATTTTTCCCAGTCCAGAATGAACTGTCAGTGTGCGAGGAGAGTAACCATCTTGTCACTTTGTGTTTGTATAAGATTAGCAGAAAACTGGCTGCTGTGCTACCAGTGCAGAGGCTCATAGCATAAAAAAGACTGAAATGAGTAAAAAAGGGAAAAATGGTGATTTAAACATGTCTGTCTGTCTGTGCAGCACATGTGTGTGTTAATGAGAGCCTGAGATTGAGTGAAATGAAGGAAGACAAACCTATTTCTAATCCTAAATTATTCCATTTCACAACAGCACTGAGGGGAGAATGACCTAAAATACAATATAAGTGTAAAAATGTGGAAAATATTTGGAGCTCACTTAATGCAAAGAAAGGTAGGACACATTTGAGTTTGCTTTGCATCATGGTTTGCTGATGGATCAAAGCTGCCAGAATAGCTCAGTTTATCATGGATGCTTTTTGTTAGATTTTCTCCGGATTTGTTTGGACCTTCAACCAAGGTGTGTGTGTGTTTATGTGTGAGGGGGCTCATTCATCAGCAGAAACTAAGGTCGATTTTAACAAACTTACTGCATAATGTGATAAATTTTGCATCTCATTTTATTGGGATCCTACAATACTAATATGTTTCTCCTCTTATGAGTGCAGATATAATGAGTTACGGTGGAAGCAAAGACAAAACCCAGAGATAACAAGGTGACTTTGAATTTGCCTTCGAAGATATTACAGCAGCATCCTTTAGAAGAAGAAAACAACCAGCTTCTTAATAGCCAGAACAAGCATTCCATCAAGTTTGGTATGCTTGAGTAAATTGAATACCCCTGCTTTGCCTTTTGTTCCAGAAAATGCATCAAACTGATTGAAAGAAGCAATTATGGTACTGGGGGAATGGTATTGATTTTATGAAAGTGTGCAATTACTTTAATTGGAATAACTATGTCTTGATTACAGTGGTAGTGGGCTGTGTTAAAAAATGTCTGCATTACACATAGTTATCTTTGATTTTGAGCAAGTTCTATTTCCAGTGCAGCCCAACCTTTGTGCCTGATTAGCCTGTTCATTTTCTGTTGAACCATTTTCTCTGGACAGAAAAACATTCAATCAACATGGGTGCAATCGTAATGAAGAAAGTCAATGAGAACATCAGTAGAAAATTCTTTTCAATGTCACATGTTTAAATGGTTCTGCTGTACCTGCATGTTTATTTCCTCAGTGAAAAATATGACTAAAATTATTATTGATTATTTTTTCCATGATGGAAAAAGAGATCATCATATAAAGACTCTTTTTAAATATGTTTGCATTCTGTCACAACTCAAGACAAATAAAATATAAGGGGTGGGCCGTAGCAAACTCATAATTAATGGTTTTAATTTGTTTTGAGGAAAAACAAGAACAACTGTCTGGCAATCTGATACCAACAGCCAAGGGGTGATCATGAAGTCCAAGACCATTAAAACTTGTCCTAAAAACAACAAGTAACGCTACTTAAAAGCACATTGTCAGACAATTTTAACTGTTAAAGATTACAACCCCCCTCCCCTCGCAATGGTTTGGTCCAAACTGTTTCTCCCTGCAACCAGCGTAGCTGCTGATGCAGAGCCGTGTACACACAGAGGCAGGCGGACAAAGCGGTGGTGATCGGACGAAGAATGGTTGATAAGTTGTTTATCACTCCACTTGTTCAACAAGCACAACAAGAAAAGCAAAATTTCAACTCCTGTGTTCGAAGTCTGCCGGCATGTTTTAAATTAACACAGCACGCAGCTAATAGGGTGTTTATTTTTAAGCTAAAACGAAATTTGCACTGTATGTAGCACATCTTTTCATCTTAGTTTGTAATGAATCTGTGAGTTGTCCATATAGTTCACACCTTCCAACCAATATAACTCTTCAGGGGCGGACTGGCCATCTGGACGTTCTGGAGAATACCAGAACGGCCGGTGCTGCCGGTCGGCTGGTCGGCCGCTGCTGGCGGGCAGCCGGCGGCCGCTGTCATATTTTTTTTTCTCTCTCTTGCTTATAATAAACTGTTGTTCCATGTTTAGACCGATAGGTGGCAGCAATGCGCCAGCAGGTGAGCTTACTCACCACTCAGCCATGTTGAGCGCAAGTGGAGATGGGGGAAATACACTAAAGAGTAGCAACCATGGAGACTACTGTTGCTAATCCTAAAAAAAGGAACTTGGTGAGTATCCAAGTTAACTGAAATCACAGCCTCTTTACATTGTGATTTATCATAACTCATCATACCATTTGTTTTTGTGTGTTTCAGGCAGTCACCTCACCTGCATTGTTTTGTTCAGCAGAAGGACATTTAAGAGTGTGTTGTTTATTTCTCAGTAGGTATTCAAATTAACTGTATAATGTTTTGGGTGTTTCAGGCTGTCATTTGACAGGACATTTGAAGAGTGTGTTGTTTATTTCCCAGTGAGTATTCCATACTATGCTCTTAACCCCACTTTAGTCAACATCAGTGATAATGCTTTAATTTTGAAGGTAAAATATCATGGGTTAATATTTAATTATTTTGAGACCTGTGTCTGTGGCTGATGATTTTTTGCGCATCCGTTGTTGTGGGCTGGGCCGAGTTAAAGTCCAGGGCTGCTTTTCAGTCCCAGTCCACCACTGCAACTCTTGGAATTGCTGGTTGAGTATAAAAAACATGTAGACAGGTAGGATATGGACTAACAAGGAACAATGACTTACAGCTAGCCTATAGTTTAATATAACTATGCAAGACATTTGAGAAAATATCAAAACAACACAGCAAAAATATACTATTTGTTTTAATGTCCCCCCAATAATTACTCTCTGAAATTTTACTGTTTATTGTCCCCCCAAACATTGAAGAGGGATTTTCGCCACTGGGATACTGCATTCCCAAGTAAAGGCTGACAAGAAACCTCCATGATCTTGACTTTTAATCTATGACCTGTTAAAAGTAGGTTAATACTTTTGTCATGTTGGATGTTTGTGTTAAGTTTGAAAGAATCACTTACATCATTTTTGTGTTATGGGATTTCACGTGTTGGTATTCACAAGAAACCATGACCTTGACCTTTGACCCATGACCTTGAATATATATATATATATATATATATATATATATATATATATATATATATATATATATATATATATATATATATATATATATATATATATATATATACATATATGTATATATATATATCAGTGGCGGCTGGTGCCAAAAATTTTAAGGGGGGCGCAGCTTTGGAGGAAACAAACCAAAGAAGCGCTCCATACTACAGTGAAAAGAAACTAAAGATAAAACATAATCACAATACAACCTACTTTGAACAATGCACTATTTGAACAGAAATTTTGCCCTCCTTTCCTTCTGGGCTGCAAATTTCTCAGTGACCCTCTGACTGAAGTCCATCATATCCGTCACCAGTCTCTCTTCCATTGACAGCATGGCCAGTGCATTCAGCCTGTCCTGGTTCATGGTGTTTCTCAGGAAAGTTCTGAGAAGCACCTCAGCTTCTGCAGTGGTCATGGGTGTGGTGATGAGGATCTTTAGCAGAGTGACAGTCTCTGAAAATACCTCTCCAAGATTATTTTCCATCAACAACAGAATAAGGTCCACAGCACCACAGCAGGCCTTGAACTCCTCCTTGCAGTAGATTAAGACTGAGCTCTGTCTTTAACTTGCTTTAGTTGAGCACTGGGTCGGCCTTCAAGGTGCTGCTGAGGGAATCTTCAGGAAACATGGTGTGGTACTGTGTGAATCTGTCATTAAAAAATACATAGAAGCACATTTTATTACCAAAAGTTAACATCAGTATTTACTGAAAAAAATCAATAAAACAGCCAAAGTTTAAGATTGTAAACACAAACAGAATCTTATGCACCACTAAACTGATGCTTTAAAACTATGGGTAAAACTATGTGATACAGTTTTGGTATAGATTAACTGTAAAAAGTATGAACAAAACAAAACATATAAGAAAAAAAAAACAAATAAGAAAAAAAAAATCAGATACAAGCATGCAACACAAAGGGCAGACGGCTCACACCAGCTGACTGATTCTCATAACTGAAATGGAGGCTGTCAATGTTTGGATGACATTTGTAGTTTTCAGCAAAACTACTTCAAATTTTAAAAAGTGAAAAAAATAAACTTTACATTACAGGAGTCTGTTTCTATCTGCTGGAGCTTTTGAATACTTTAACTTTGTACCGTTACGTGCAGTATTCAGTCAGCAAAAACCACCAACAGAATGTATAATTTCTGTATCCAAACAGAACATTTTATTATAGCAACTACACATATGATATACAATTATATATAATGACAATACTGTAAATATTTATATTGATATTTATTATTTTTTATCACGTTTAGTTGCCATAATAAAACTACAACATTTAAAGACAAGATATACATTTTGTTGGTCTGTTTTCATTGATTTTATGCTGTGCACAATGGTACAAGCTGGGAAGGTGCAAGGTAAGTGTCAAATCTAAAAGCTCCAGTAGATTAAAAAATAATTCTGTAATGGACATACACCTAAGAGGTAAAGAATTTGTGTTGTTTACACTTTTGGGACTAATAAAACCCCACTGTTTTCACCAGTAAACTGCAACACATAACTTAATAGCATTATCAATTCTTCTTTTTGTAATTTTTCAAAGGGTTTCACACAATGTAACAGTAATATTTAATGAGCAGTGCAACAAACCTCTGCAATAATCTGCATGCATTTGTGTATTACAATTTCTCCTATCTTGTTCCTGCTTTGCCATGATTTTTAGAAATATATTTTTATAGGTCCCTTTATATAATATTGTAATCAAAATAATGCATCAATTTTGTCAATTAAATTTAAAATGAACTTCTAGTAGGCTAAAAACAAACTTACCCACCCAATAAAAGCCCCAATTCCTCCTAAAAGTATGTTGTTTTTGTAAAAATATGCAAGAATTAAAAACTATATAGATTTTTGAGAACTTAAGTCTGCAAAAGGATAATGTTCTACTGAACAATGCATTTATATCCTCTTGGCAAACTCATTTTGTGGCTCCTAATCTATAGTTTAGTGCCATGTGTGACATAAAATGGAAAACTTTGCCCCCTGAATTATGTTATGTCTACTAGGAAAGACACGTCCTAATCTAATCTTCAGTGTAGCATAGCCTCTTACTGATTTTCTTCTCTAATGCAAGCTCACCTCTTCTGCGATCCTCTGATGGATCTCTGGACGACACCTCCTCGTTGCATGGGAGCATCGGTCAGACATATGAGGATACGTGAGATACTTGCACATGAGAAAATCATACCTGCTGCGGTGACGTGTGGATATGATTGACGGCGCTCGTTGTCCAGTCACACGAGAAAAAGAAACACCAGAACAATACTGATTCACTGCCAGTCAAAATGGGAGTGTCTGGGGCGCAATTGCCTGCGCCCCGGGGGCAAAGTTGAAGCGGCCAATCCCAAAGACGCCTCAGGTCACATGCTGAGCAAAAGTTTAAGGACTTGCATAGACACCCATTAGGCCGGCGCCCCTCTGTATGTAAACTATGTATTCACAACACAGTTACTATGTAAAAACATTGTGAAACCCTTTTTATTGAATGGTGACAGGTGCTGCTGATAGACTATTACTATGTGGTAAAAATAAATGTTTTTATCCGTTATTTTTATAATTCAAAGACAAACTATGTTGTGTTTAAGTAGACTTTCTCTGTTGAATTTTGGAGGGGGCGGCCCCTACTGACAAGCCGCCACTGATATATATATACATATATATATATATATATATATATATATATATATATATATATATATATATATATATATATATATATACACATATATATATATATAAATATATAAATATACGCACATATATATACATATATGTGTGTATATCTATCTATCTATCTATATATATATATATATATATATATATATATATATATATATATATATATATATATATATATACATATGAGAGGTCATTTGTAAGGAATAGTGGAGACTAGTGCAAAGTTTGGTAAACACCCCTTGAAGGGTTAAGAAATTATTGCTTTTCACAAGCAAAAGATGACTTCGAAGCTTTACTACATACAGCAAAGGCCGTCCATAAAAGGGTACAAGTGCCCAAAGTCACGTAGGGGCCCATAAAGGTTAGAGAATTCATTTATTATATATTAATACCATTGCTCCTATTAATTTGAGCTTAAATATTTACCAGTTTTTGTCAAAGCAGAGGGAAACTTCATTTTTGTTGCCTGTTTTTGGACCCTCTCCTCCTAAAATGATAGTGCTATTTTTTGTCTCTTTATATAAATATATATATATATATTTGTATATATAGATATATACACAAGGACAAAATTTTTGGCACCCTTCAGTTAAAGAATGAAAAACCCACATGGTCACTGAAATTACTTGAAACTGACAACAGTTATAATTAACAGAAAACAGTTCAACAGAATTATTAAAAAAAAAAAAAAAAAGAAAGAACCTGGCCTGGAGAAAAATGATGGCTGATGGTACACCTAGAAATATTGAAAATGATTTGACCACAGGGGCATATTAAACTAAGGTGTGACACCTGTAATTCCAATCACAGGTTTCTTCCAGCTTGTAATCAGTCATTCTGCCTATTTAAAGGGTGAAAAGTAGTCACTGTGCTGTTTGGTATAGTGTTGTGTACCACACTGAACATGGACCACAGAAAGCTAAGGAGAGAGTTGTCTCAGGTGATTATAAGGAAAATTATAGTCAAGCATGTTAAAGGTAAAGGCTATAAGGCCATCTCCAAGCAGCTTGATGTTCCTGTGTCTACAGTTGCACATATTATTCAGAAGTTTAAGGTCCAAGGGACTGTAGCCAACCTTCCTGGACATGGCTGCAAGAGGAAATTGATGACAAATTGAAGAGACGGATAATACGAATGGTAACCAAAGAGCCCAGAACAACTTCCAAAGAGATTAGAGGTGAACTCTAAGGTGAAGGTACATCAGTATCAGATCGCACCATCTGTCACTGTTTGAGCCAAAGTGGACTTAATGGAGGACATCACTATTGAAAGCAAATCATAAAAAGCGAGGCTGACATTTGCCAAAATGTATATTGACAAGTCACAAAACTTCTGGGAGAATGTCTTTTGGACGGATGAGACTTAACTGGAGCTTTTTGGCAAGTCACATCAGCTCTATGCTCACAGATGCAAAGATTAAGCATGCAAAGAAAAGAACACTGTACCTACTGTGAAACACAGAGGAGGCTCAGTTATGTTGTGGGGCTGCTTTGCTGCATCTGACACAGGGTGTCTTGAATCTGTGCAGGGTGAAATCTCAAGACTATCAAGACATTCTGGAGTGAAATGTGCTGCCCAGTGTCAAAAAGCTTGGTCTCAGTCACAGGTCATGGGTCCTACAACAGTATAATGACCCAAAACACACAGCTAAAACACCAAAGAATGGCTAAGAACAAAATATTGGACTAGTCTGAAGTGGCCTTCTATGAGCCCTAAATCCTATTGAACATTTGTGGAAGGAGCTGAAACATGCAATCTGGAGAAGACACCCTTCAAACCTGAGACAGCTGGAGAGGTTTGCTCACGAGGAGTGGGCCAAAATACCTGTCGACAGGTGCAGAAGTCTCATTGAGAGTTACAGAAATCACCTGGTTGCAGTGATTGCCTCAAACGGTTGTGCAACAAAACATTGAGTTAAGGGTACCATCATTTTTGTCGAGGCCAGTTTCATTAGTTTTTTTTTTTTAATAATTCTGTTGAACCACAATTCAAAAGCGATGTCTGATTTTCATTGGTGGATTTTCACTAAATTTTTATTTATTATTACTTTTGTCAGTTTCAAGTTATCTCAGTGACCATGTGGGTTTTTCTTTCTTTGAAGCAAGGGTACCAATGCTTTTGTCCACGTCTTTATATACATAATTATTATTTTGGCTTTTTATGACTTTATTTGAGTCACAGGACTGTTAGTAGTGTTGAAATTTGGGAAGATGGCGTGTGTAATGACATGGTCCTACAGGTCACATTAAAACTGGGCCAGTAACTCTAAGGATTACAGGCAACTCATGAGGTGTTAACCATGTTGCAACTGGCATTCCCAACATATTGGTATTATTAAATGAAATCTGATGAGGGTCCATTTCCCCATAGTCCTTTCAGGGGTTCAGCCAGTTCTGTGGGTCGGCCTGCCAAGAGCTTTGATCTCTGACGTCCAAATTGAACCACTGTACCTTGTAGTCAGATTAGAAACGAATGCAAAGTTCAATGAGAATTACTTGAAGTGTTAATGCGATATTGCGTTCACCAGATTGCATCAGAGGCAAAGAATGACCAAGAGGCTCTGTGACCTTGACTTTTAACCTCTGACCTCCAGAATCTTCCCAGTCCATCTCTTTGTCATTCTGAACGTTTATAGGTACCTCATTTTAGCATTGTGATTTTGCACTAACAAAACCAAGTTCTGACTGATGGTTAAAGTTATGACCCTGACCTTTGATTCATGACTTTCAAAATGTAAACTGTTTTGGTGAACGTTTTATTAAAGGGGTCATATCATGCAGAAACAAGATTTAATACTTACAAATAATGTTGTTTATTGAATTGCCGACTCTACACCTCCAGAAAATTCCACAACATGAGATCTGCTCCTGTCCCCAATATCCCCAATATAGCGAGATTTCCGCCCCTGAAAACATCTCATAGTGAGATCTTCGCGAGATTTCCCGCAACCTGATGTCAGGTATTTTCAGTCTCTTTACCCTGGACAAGCCTGAGAAAGCAGCTCCTCCCTGCAGCTCCTCCCCGGTAATGCCTGAAGCACCGAGCTGCAGCTAAGACACGCCCACCAAGCTCAGCCGTTTATATTCTCTCCAGGACCAGCAGTTTCCGTAGTAGTTTCAGTGTTTGTTTTCTGTTGTTTCCCTGAGCTATATACTTGAGAGAAGGCATGTCTGGGAAGGGTCTTCATCTGTGTTTTTTTGGTTGTGGATCAAAATCACCACTACTTTCACTTCCAAAGAATGAAGACACCAGAAAGCAGTGGGCAGCCTTTGTTTCCTAGGATCAGCCGCTGTCTCAGCTGTTTCTGTGTGCTCATCATTTTGCCCCGGATTCCTTTGTAAACAAAGGGCAGTTTGATGCAGGATTTGCATCTCAACTGCTGCTCATACAAGGAGCAGTTCCCTCCATAAAGACCGTCCACAGAGACCCGGAACCACAAGCGGTAAGTAATGTAATCAGAGGAAGTAATGTAAACAAAGCCATGATATAATGTCGAGCTAAGCTAAGCTAGTTAGCGTTAGCGTCAGCTGTGTTGTGTAAATTCAGACCTGTGGGGCTCTCTTACGACCACACAGTTGCTGGAAAAGCAGAACTCACAAACGGTGCTTCATCCTTTGTTGCTTAAATATCTATCTTTTAATTATAATGATGAACATGTCTTTGAAAAGGTCTGCACACCCCCCTCAGCTGCTGAAAGTAATGGGAAGCTATTGTTATCGGTTTGACTTGCCGTTGTGTGTAATCACATAACTAATGTGGGCTTTTTTCTACTTCAAAACTCATTTGTATTCATGGAGATGTGCATGATCGATCGGCAAATCTCATAAGTAGCCATTTTTATCATGTAAGAAAGGCCAAACAAAAGTTTAATGTTAACTGCAAAGTCTATAATGATCCGCAGACAGCCGGGGCTAGTATACAATGCACTTCAGCCCTCACAGAACTGGCCAATCAGGGGACAGAGCACACGTGGTCTCTGTTCTCACATGTACTCTGTCTGAATCAGAGCGTTTTGAGGGAGAGCCTGAAAAGCGGCTAGAGAGAGGCTTTTGTAAACGCGATTTTGAGGCGAAGAAGGAGCTTTATGACCTGCAAATCATACAGAAGTTCTCCAAATGCATCCCAGATTGGCATAATGACAAGGAAAACAGCATGATATGTCCCCTTTAAATAAGTATTAGTGAAGACAGCTACAAGGCTTCTAGATTCTTTTAGATCATTGCCTGTATACTTAAAAAAACACTTAGCCCATTTAAAATCTGCATACTAATGGAGCGACGCCTGCGAGCTAGTTCAGGCAGACAACTCGAGCTGCTCAGCTATGCATATGTCACATGTCTCACTCCTCTCAACCATCCTCCAATCACACTCTTCACCTCTCAATTTGGCGGTATATTTAAACTGGGAGTTTTCCCATCTCTCCCTCTGCCCTGCAACAACTCTGCTGCCCTACACTGACTTGCTGCGTGTTCTTTCACCTGCTTTCACATGCAATTGTCATCTTACCTTTGGCTCTGGTGGTCGCTGTCTCTCGTCGTCTCGGATTCAGAGAGTGAGTCCCAGCTGTCAGGAGAGGATGGCTTATTCCCGAAATCCAGACTCAGTCCGCTTCAGGAATGAATCGGACCCGCTTCGTCCTCGCCAGAGCTCTCGCATCACTCACGAACGACTTGCTGGATGGCCTGTGTACCACATCATGGAGGAGCTTTACGCATGTAACATCACCGCGCCGGGTGGCCTCAGCCATGAAGAGCTTTTCGATTATCTGATGATTCAGCAGAACTCCACCGATGCCCCGGGGTCAGGTGCCAGTGCCACAGCGTCCAGTGGTCCTCCGGGGGAAAGGTAAAGCGCCAGCTAAAAAGCGCACTGCCTTTCTTCCTGCTTCTCCCAAACCGGAGCTCGGCGCTCCCTCCAAGAAGCCGAAGCAGCCAGATTCCGACATCTCCACAGACAAGTCCATCCTGTCTTCAGTTCTCAAAGTGAAATTGGCGCTGGACATGATGCACGCCAGGCTGAACACCTTGGAAAGCAACGCGTAATCCTCCGCTTGTCATGTCAACAACCCGGGTTCTTCGTCCGCGTCCCTAGCTATGCCGGCTCCACCAATCGCTGTCTTCCCGGTCGACGTCACGCCGCAAAGATCCCTGGGATCTGCAGTCCCAGTTCCTGCCATGGGTTCTCAGTTTCTGCCTCCTGCTGCTGCCATTCCTGATTCTCTAAGGAACCAAAATTTTATCAGGTAATCCTATTTCCATCATCTTTAACAGCTGGCAAAATGATTGAATTATAAGTCTGCCGCTGGGCCTGTCATCTATCTGCTCGTGTCATTACTTATTTATCTATTTTAATTATATTTTATTTATGTATTTTATTCATTCATCTAGGAGGTTATGAGGATCAGCATAGACTCAATTGCGCAATTATACAAACTAATTATTAAACCTTGCTCTTATTTCGACAGGCCATGACATTAATCTGGTGAAGATTCTGTTGTTGTGGTTCTGAATCTGCAGACAAAGATATGAGGATTGGGGGACTTTTCAGTGGTCTTAAGGATCGTGATCCAAGACTGTCAAAGTCCCCTACTCCAGCAGAATTTAACGTGGCCTTCAGTGTTTTAAGAGACACCATTTGCGAAGTACATCTGCAACGCAGAGAGGAGTTTAACACCTATTTAGCCATTATTTCAGATCTTGCACTTTCTTCGGTGGGTGGTGGGTCCTTTCTCAAAATCCATCTTCCTCTTCTCCATTTTCAGAGTGAGCCCCATAAGGGTCGCGACAAGGCAATATTCATTCAAACGTCTCATTATAGCTCTCTCAGCTCATCATGACTCCTCAGTCCCAATTATAAACAGCTTAATTCCCCCTGAACCATTCTCTTTATACTACGCTTCCATAGACAACGCAAATGCAAATGATTTAATCAGCTGGGGCTGTAATGGCATCCTTCGGCATTAAGTGGCGTTCAAAGTTTTATTTCTCTGTTAAGTTGACTTTTGGTTGTCATAGTAGCCTTGCATTTTGATACCCTGTCGGAAGCTCTATGCTGGATTCTCTACAACACGTGCAAATTCCCCTGTGCTTGCATCTCTGAATGATTTTCTGGTAGTTGACCTCCCCTCTATTCCACCAGCCCACTGCAATTCCACAGTCAAAAACCTCTTTCAAGAGTTGGGTGTGCCACTTTCAGAAGACAAAATGGTGGAACCAGCCTCGCGCTCTGAGTTTCTCGGCATAACTCTGTGTGCTCATGCAAGCCTCGCTTCCTCAGGATAACTTGAGCCGCATTAGAGAAGCTTTTAGAGCTTTGTCTCCCTCTGTTGTTCTCTCTAAACGGGATCTTTCGTCTTTGTTAGGTCACCTAAACTTTGCTATGCGCAGTATCCCTCACGGATGCTCATTCGTTCTCGCTTGCTGACACTGGCTAATTCAATTAAAAAATCTTAAAGACACAGTGGTTTTAGATGAAGGCTGTTCAGATCTGCGATTTTGGTCTTTGCTCTGCGATGAATGGAACAGCATTTCTTTCTTTTACAATGACTTTGTAGAGTCTTCAGTTTTCTATACTGATGCTGCTCCATCTGTTGGTTTGGGGGATTCTATAATAACAAGTGGTTTGCAGATGTACGGTCAACTGAAATACAGACCCTCGAGGATCCCTCTATGAGCTTTACCCAATAGTTGTGCTTGCTCTCTGTGGGGTAGCAACTGGAAAGAAGCAAATCATGGTGTTTTGTGACAATGCAGCTACAGTTGAAATTATCAGCAAAGGCCGCTCTAAATCACCAGCTATCAACAATCATTTACAATGTTTAACTTGGACATGCATGCTTAATAATTTCATCCTGAAAGCTAACTCATTCCCAGAAATGCAAATCGTATTGCAATGCTCTTTCTCGCTTTTAATATCAGGAGTTCAAAACTATGTGTCCCCAAGCCAGTCCTCCAGCCTGCCATGTCCTCCTTTCAAACAGATGATTCTAGAGTAAGTATGTCTCCTGTCCTCTGCCTCTAACTACATGAGACTGGGTTCAGCAAAAGCATCATTAAAGCCTATGATTCAGCTTGGTTTTCTTTTCATCCTTTTGTGCCAGTCTTCTCCTTAGCCCTTTACCTATAAACATCTAAGTCGTTTGTGCATTCATTGTAATTTCTTTTTGAATCCCGCAATCTCCAAATGCAAAGTATCAAAGCTATGCTAGATTCAGTTTAACATTCGATGCTAAGACCCAGCATCCCAGAGCCTTCTCGGAAACCTTCCATGCAGTTGCTCCTCAGTGGTCTTAAAAAGGCACGTCCTTCAAGTAACAATAAAAGAATGCCTCTCGCTATATCACTGGTGCACAAGTTGGTGAAAAGATTGAGACAGGATGTTTTTCACCTTATATTCATTCTCGATTAAAAGCAGTACTCTTAAGGGCTTGCTATGGTTTTCTTAGGTGTGGCGAATTTACGACCAGGTCTCTCTCCTTTAATCCACAGCATGATCTCACCTTCTCTGATTTGAATATAGAAAAGCACATGTATTCCTTATTCTTGAAACACTCAAAAAACTGACAGATCTTGCCAAGGTATTCATATCATTATTGCTAAAACTAAAACTTCTTTTGTCCTTTCTCTTCCATGATGAAATATCTGCATCATCGTCCCCCTACTCAACAATCATCCCCTTGTTCATCATCAATGGTCACAAACCTATGACGAGATCCTGGTTCTCTTCGAAGCTGCGTGTTCTCTGCCCAAGCTGTGGCCTGCCACCCGGACTCTATTCCCCTTACTCCTGGAGGATTGGCGCTGCCACGACGGCAGCACTTCATCTGCCTACTTCAACACATGAGTCCTTGGGCCGCTGGTCCGCATATCAACACTACGTGAAGCTTCACAAAGAAGAGATCCTGTCTGCTCAAAAATTCACAAGTTCCTGCATTTAATGTTTAGTTGCCTCCGCCAAGGAGGTTGTGTTTTGCCGGCGTTTGTCTGTCTGTCTGTTTGTTTGTGTTCAAAATAACTTGAAAAGTCCTGAACGGATTTGGATGAAATTTTCAGGAATTGTTGGAAATGGGATAAAGAAGAACTGATTAAATGTTGGGACTGAATCCAAATCACCTTGGCGGAGGTCTGCGCTCTCTGAGTGCTTTTTTTAAAACTGCATCAACTTTGCTGCATAACTCTGTATTGCATATCAGGTGGTGTGCTGGGGTTCAGTTAGGTCTGCATTCTCTAGTATATTCCTCTAACAGCCAATGTGCTTGGGGGAATGGCCACACGGCGGCTGGTGCCAGGCCTACACATAGTAGTTTCTCTAGATAGTATATTCCTCTAACAGCAGGCCCTGGGGGGAATGGCCACACGGCGGCTGGTGCCAGGCCTACACATAGTAGTTTCTCTAGATAGTATATTCCTCTAACAGCAGGCGCTGGGGGGAATGGCCACACGGCGGCTGGTGCCAGGCCTACACATAGTAGTTCACTAGATAGTATATTCCTCTAACAGCAGGTGATGGGGGGAATGGCCACACAAGGTAGTTCACTAGATAGTATATTCCTCTAACAGCAGGGGCTGGGGGGAATGGCCACACATAGTAGATCTCATCAGCAGCTCCAGGCTCCAATGGATTAAGTTTTGGGGGTGTTCAGTATGTTCTGCTCATCACTCCTTCATGCCTTCATGTAAACCTTTCTGCAGGGAGTGATGAAACCAGAGCCTGGGCGCCAAACCTATAACATGTATTTGCAGCTACAATAAAACAATTTAAACGTGAGTTGACTGACTGAAATGGAGCGACGCCTGCGAGCTAGTTCAGGCAGACAACTCGAGCTGCTCAGCCATGCATATGTCACATGTCTCGCTCCTCTCAAACATCCTCATGTCACATGTCTCACTCCTCTCAACCATCCTCCAATCACACTCTTCACCTCTCAATTTGGCGGTTTATTTAAACTGGGAGTTTTCCCATTTCTCCCTCTGCCCTGCAACGACTCTGCTGCCCTACACTGACTTGCTGTGTGTTCTTTCACCCCCACCGCCACCCCAGCATCCACCTGCAGGCTCCAGGGTGTTCAGTATGTTTTGCTCATTACTCCTTCATGCCTTCATGTAAACCTTTCTGCAGGGAGTGATGAAACCGGAGCCTGGGCGCCAAACCTATAACTTGTATTTGCAGCTACAATAAAACAATTTAAACGTGAGTTGACTGACTGAAATGTTATTATGCCACTTTTAGATACTTTCATGACCCCTAAACGCACCTCCGATGTAACTATCAGCTAGAATGCATTAAGGCCTATTAACAACGTCATTAGTTCTGCTATCCATTGAAGCAAGTGACGTCTTAGTTGTCACTTTACTGCAACTGGTCTCTTGCCGACCCCTGTAGAGTCTGCCAGAAAGTTTAGAATACCAAAATATGTCCATAAAGAAAACCTGAAAAAATCTGTTCTGACAGCATTGAAAATAGCAATATTTCCAAGAATATAGAGCTTTAGTTTTCAGAAATTGTTTGTTTGAAACTCTCTTGTGCCTTTGTAAAAATAAAAATAAAACTGTAAATGAAATACACTTTGATAACCAGCAAATGCTTGTTACTTTCATCATAATAAGTAGTATAAACTGGCATACATTCTGTGTTTAGCTTATTAGATAAAGTATTGCTAATCTACTTTGAGATACAATTTATATTAATCTTGATAAAGTATATTTTTGACAGTTATACTTCTCAATTTTGTCCTTTCTAATACCTTTTAATTTGTGCCCCTTTGACAATGAGGATGATGTTAATGTGACCTTCTTAGGAAACAGATTTCTCATCCCCGGTCTACACTGACAGCAGCACATTGGAGCAATGTGTAATCATACTCCATACAGATTTGCTGATGTTAACATGTAAAAAAAGACCAGGGGCTGGCATTGCAGATGTTAGCCACTCTCTGCTTGGTAATCTTTAAAAACCATACATTAGCTTGTTTTCTGTGGTGATATCTTGCCAAATCCAAGCCGCAGTGCACTGCATTTTTGCTTGCTTCCCTTATTTGGTTTCAGATGACTTTCACACCAACTGCAAACAGTACTCTGGTATGCTCGGAAGCAAACTGAGACCCTTGTTTTTAGGCAGACAAGAGTTTGGTTCTTTGGTCCACACCAGAATTTTTTCCCCAAAACTATGAACCAGAATTTGTTTTGACTGGACCAAACATATTAGATATAAAAGTGACCAAAACTGAATTAAGTTTTTGACTTTTTGCCTAAAACTAGACTTAAACTCTTGTAAAAATGTGTAAAAATGGCTAAGACATGACTAAAATGCATTTGACAAAATCAAAAATTAACCCTATTCCGCATCTAAATCTGGCTGAAGACTACATGACTTGACATTGAGCAAGACAATGAAAGAGAGAGAGAGAGAGAGAAAGAGAAACAAAGAGAGAGAAAAACAGAAAGAGAGAGAGAGATAGAGAAATCCCCCCATAAAACCATCTCTACTTTCAGTTCAAATAGGTCCTATCATCTCCATGACAACAGTGGTAATGGTAACATGGAAATATATTAATATAAAACCATGGCAACGTCCTCCAATTGAATAAAGCAGCACCTGTGCACATTACACAAGAAGATAAAAGACAAAAGGAGGCAGCTATTGCTTGCCAAGCAGCTGTGGCTTTCAGACCTTAAAAACCCATCTACATTTCCTCAACGCATTTGTTTTCAAATGTTTCTGTGCAGCAAATTACCGTAGCATGGCAGCTTTTTCTCGGCTTTTCTGTCGTATTTGTGCAAACAGACGAGAAACTGGATAATTATACCCCCCCCCCCCCCCCCCCCCCCGTTTCTCTCTCCCTCTGTGGTATATGTAAGCCTGTCAGAGTGGTATACAGCTGGATTAAGAGAATGTGTGTTTTACCATTAAATCACATAATGGTGGGGCAACCATTCTGATGGGTAAAAGAGCACAGTGTTTGTGCTCATAGCAGCATATTAGACACACAAACTGGGTACATTGTGCTCACTTTCATTCAAAACACAGGGTGTGAGTGAGCAAGAGAGAGGCAAAAGTGGTTGTGTTGTGCCTTCTTTTCTGAAGCTGAGCTGAAAAGAGAAAACATTATCTACATCACCATGCCATCAAATCTGATGGATTTTATCCCCCCCTTCTGTCTTCTCTCTCCCCCTTGCCTTTGTGGTAATAGCAACGTAGCATTCACTCATCTTCGAATATGTGTGTGTTTGTGTGCATACAGGAGACAGAAAGAAATTTTTTGACTGCTCAAGACATGCAGCCTTAGTGAAATTACTCTTAAAAGGATATTGTTGTTCCCAAAGTGTGTTAAACGGCATTTTTATCTGCCATGTTTTATTTATGCGGGCGGCTGTGCCCAACACAGTACATCAACTTCTGACCAAGCTCTGTATCTCTGAGAAAATCCTTATTCTGTTGCAAGGTAGCACAGATAAAGGAAATCTAATCTCAGATCTCTCAAGGGATCCAACCACAAACTACTTTCTCCACTCTGGCTTTTCCATTTTGCAACAATGCTCTCTCCTTGCAGAGGGATGGAGATTTGAAACCATCAGGACTAAGTGTGCTTAAACATTATATGGCACTCCAGCCTCCCTACAGGCACCTGCTCTGCATTAGGTCAAACTTGCATAACACTTTTTTTTAATCCTCCAGCTGTTTAATTCCAGGACAGAAGGAGGGTGGAGATTAACAAGAACTCAACAATGGAAAATATATACAGTTTGGACAGGCAAAAATATTAAGAAGCTGCCAGAATGTTGCTGCACAGTGAGGGTTAGGGTAGGGCAGAAGACATAGTGGGAAATTGTTAGAATTTGTTGGATATTTTACAAACGGCAAAAGGAGCAGTTAAGTCTTTACAAGAATCTGACCATGAAACAAGTTTCATGTATTAATATCTCATAATCACTGGCACTTACTACCTCATGGAGCTACACTTGAGGAAGATCATTACATGATGGTCCCTTTGTAAACCCGAGGTGAGACGGCATTAAGAATATAGCCTTGAATTATGTGGAGAATAAATTTACTCTGAAACTCAGCGGCCTTCTCAATAACAGATTGATTCCATTTTTCTTTATTCAGATTTCAGTTAAAGTTTGATATTTAAAATGACCTTAGCTCTGGACTTTTAATAAAAATTATTTTTACAGTCAGTGCAAAACTTTCTCCTTGGGTAAGACATTTCTCTGGAATTTTTCGACAAAGGAATTGTTGGCAGTTTAAGCCCATTAGGTGGAAATAGCAAGTTGTTGACAATATTGCTGACCAATTATCACAGGGTTTACCAGACAACCAATCAGAGAGGACTGCACCCATGTCGGGAAGGGAGCCCTAAAGAGGCAAGAGCACTGAAAGAGAGTCTCGGACAGAGTATCAGTGTGTGTAAAAATTGGAATGTTCTTTGTGAACATACCCTAGCAGTCATTAAAATTTTAAACGTATATGGACCAGAGTTAAAGGGGACATACTATGCAAACCATCTTTTTTTAAGACTTTTGAACACATTTTTGGGTATTTGGGCTTCCTCCCAGCCCACAAAATGTGATAGTAGAAAACAAAACCTGTATTTAGCAGGCTGCATGAATGTAAACTCATGGCATTCCGCGAGCTGTTGAGTCTGTGGATATACTGTTATGTAACAGTATATTTTTTAACTTGCATATCTAACCTGATTGGTCTACCTGAGAATCCCCCTCCCCCCCTGCTGGAGAGATTCCTCTGTGAAGCGCAGCCATGTTGTTTACATTCTTAGTGTGGACGGCATCCCTTTTTGTCCCTGCTAGGCTTCCGTAGTCTCAGTCGCGTGGTTCAGTTGTGGCAGCGCCTCCCACTTCCTTAATTTACGTGCGAGTGATCTCTTATATAAGCAGCCCCATGTTGGCACATGGAAGGCTGCAGCTTTGCTTCTCTCCCCTTTGACTGTTCCTGGGTGGTTGCTGTCACTCAAGTGTGACTGAGACATGCAGGTAAGCCCTTTGCGACTGTATGCAGCATAACTACAGGCCTAAATCATCTTTTGATTGTTTTTTTATGTGCAGATTCTGGTCCTCGAGGTTCCTGCCTGCTGCTGATAGGGCATTCAATTCTGCTTTCAAAAGGTATATGAAATTTGTCCATTGTCAGTGGAGACTACAGATTTTATATGCGTGTGGCCTGCTGTAACGGTTAAATATGTCTTTTTATAGATCGACTGCCACTGCTGCTTTGTTTAGCTGGGTTTAGTTTGTTACCTTTTGTTTTGATTAGTTTGCTTTGAATCCTTGAAGTAGTGGTTTGTTGTTGTAGGTTAGGTTGTTGTATTTCGCTTTGTTGTGATATCCTGATTAATTCTGTTTTCTCCATTTTCTCTTATGATGTGGGAGTATTGCAGGCCAAGTGGTGTCGTCATCGGAGCATGTGGGGCTGTCGGTGGGTATAGGCGTCCACACCTGCACCTCACTTCCCCTTAATTGTGTGTGAGTGGTAGTTTGCACCTTCTCTGCCAAGATGGCGGCGCGTGTACACGCAGCGGCTCCTCTCTGTCCTGACCAGCTGCATCACCGTGTGGTACGGCGCCTGCACCGTGTCCTGCTGCAAGACCCTGCAGCGCACGGTGAGAGCAGCTGAGAAGATCATTGGTGTCTCTCTCCCCTCCCTCTCCTCCATCTACAACACCCGCCTCACCCGCACAGCCTCCAGGATCGCAGGTGACCCCACCCACCCAGCCCACAGCCTCTTCAGCCTGCTGCCATCGGCTAGGAGACTGCGGAGTCTCCGTGCCAGAACCAGCAGGCTCAATGACAGCTTCTTCCACCAGGCAGTCAGGATGCTAAACTCCCTCCCTGCTCTGGCCCCCACTCTGCCCCTCTGCCCCACTGCCCCCCACCACTGACCTCAGGACTGCACTCTTCACTTTCCCCTGCTCATTTGCACCATTGGACACTGCTGCACCTTAACTGTAACTATAACTTATAACTTATAACTACCTCTATTTACATACATGTACAAAAAAAATTTCTATTCTATTCATAGTAAATTCATCCTGTTCTTTTATTCTGTTCATAGTAAATTTATTCTTTTTATCACTTCAAAACTAGTAGGCCATTTTTTTTTATTTTTTTTTTTTTTATACTATTTATTTTATACTGTAGTTTAGTTTCTATATTGCCAGTTTGCACCGTGGGTCCGAGAGGACTGAAATTTCATCTGTGCTGTATGTCAAGCATGTATAGCATATTTGACAATAAAGTTGACTTTGACTTTGACTAATTTCTTTTCTGACTGGGCACATTTTCTTTTTAGTTGCAGTGTGTGTGAGAGAGCACAGGGTTTGGGCACCAGTGTGTATGGTAAGTAGTCTGCACCCCCCCTTCCGGTCACTATTGGCCACTTTAAAGCCCTTGGCCTGCAATCTTCACTTATTTTCTTTTTTTTTTTCTTTTTTTAAAAAATTTCATTGGACCATAAGTTTGATGTTGTGAATCTTTTAAAAGTGTTTAAAATAGATTATGCATTTTAACTGTCAAATTGCTGCTCACTTTAACAAAAGGCTTGTTAAATAAATGAAAATGTTTTGAGCGCCAATCCTGACTCTGTCTCTTTACTTGCTGCCAATTTGCTGTCTGCTGTGTATCTTGGAATAATTGTACTCTTGGGGTAAATTTAAATGTTATTGATTCCCTAAACCTAATTGTAATAATTTGGCCTTAATTTTATGTTTGAAGGGAATGAGCCAGCTACAGTCAGCTAAAACCTGTATGTGTGTGCCAGTCACTTCTGATCTGACTGCTTCTCCAACTTTAGTCAGTTCAACACAGGACTGGGAACTAGACTTTTCCTGAATCCGGGCTCAGTACCAACAATCCGTCGCCAAACCTGATGAAAATGTTAGTATTTTAATGCTGTGTAGTTTTTATTTTACTCATTGCTATGAGCTTATGCTCACAGCAGGGTGAAGTGAACTAGAGGTAACTGCACAACATGTTCATCAATGTTCGTATTACTTGTTGAAAGTTTAAAGGATAAACTTCAATGTATTAACATTCTTACATTAGTCAAGAGAAGTTTAACAGCTGGCTTAATACAATCAGTCCCACTGCAGTGACTAGGCCGAGGTTTGCATGTTGTGCGTTAGCCTGTGATGTTTGGGGGAAACCGGATCACTGTTATCTGTTAAATGGAAGGAATTTGGGGTTTGTGTGTGTTCAGGAAGAGAAGTTTAACAGTTGGCTGAATATAATTAGCCCTTTACCCCCCTCCAGGTCCCTCTGTTTGTGCTAACGTTAGCCTGGAAGGTAGGCTTAGTTGTGGCTATCCCACTGCGGTTAGCATGTTGTGAGTTAGCCTGTGATGTTTGGGGGAAAAGAGTTTTGCTGTTGTAACTGTGTATGGTAGCATGAATTAAGGGTTTGTATGTGTTCAGGACTGTAAGAGGCACGTGGCTGGAGCACCCGCTCTGCTCGAGTTACACTGCCTTATCGTGAATTGCCGTAGCCTATGTACGCTGCTCTAGCTCATTAGCATATGTAGGCGACCGCCCTCAAAACAGGCCGTTCTGAACAGAGCAGTTATGTGAGTGTGGAAAGAATGCAGCTGTGCTTTATTCATAGGCTTTCTGGACCAAAGCATGTTACTAATGTTTCATTAAGACATCAAGGATCAAGGACCATCAAATATAGTCAGTAATCATTAAAACACCATAACACCTTTTATTGCGCCCTTTGATCCATTGCAGTGTAGGCGCACTCACAAAGTTGATACTTACTGTCATGTTTTTGCAGCCAGCTGTCACCTGCTCATGTTAGAGAGCAGAAGCACACACTTACACAGCATTGAAAACAGTTAAAGCCTATCCCACAGGTAGCAACCCTGATAGTCTCTGGCTATGTCCACATTTTTCCTTTTACACTACCTATTCCAGGGAAAAATAAGGAGTAACATGTGATAACCTTAATTACACAGAAAATTAAATCCTTTAATATCGTTTTAAAAATCAAAAGGCAGGTTCAAAGTTTAATCATTTGTTTAAAAAAAATGGACCATTAATGGAAGAATAACTGGAAAACAAAATTGCATGTCCCCAAAATAGAATATTGTGTCCTATAAATAATTAATGGAAATGTATTGTGAATTGAATTAAATTTACAAAACAATGGCTGGACTTGTTTCTAGCTTAACCAAAAATGCTAGCGTGTTCATAAACACGTGACCATATTTGAGTTTGTTGGTAAAATAACCAGCCAAAATATATGAGTTCCTCATTGCATGTTGTAGCAGGCAGCATTACTGCTGCAGTGAAAAGTACAAACTTGTGCCAATTTGTATACAAATGCTTGACAAAAAATGTTGGAGGAGGAGCAAAACTTTCTTTTTCATTAATGCTTTCAATATTGTTATTTCTTCTTCATTTCATGCAGAAATGTACAGTTCTGACAGAACTGCCAAAGCATGTATCATTTATGCTAGTCTTGGCGCCATGAGAGGTCATAGTTTATAGATGTAAATTTGCTTTACGTTGACATAATGCTCATAGCTCCCATCTCATATTCCTCAAAAGATGCTGGTTGGGCAGTGCCACTGCGGACCAACCCCAATCGTTCCAGATGACAGGACATGAATAAGGTGGATCCAGTTGCAGTACAAGGTAATGGTTAATGATCCCCGTGGCAAATGATTAAATATCACAATGCATCACAAAAAGTTTTATCCTCAGTTTGTTTTTTTGCTTTTCATGGCTACTTTTTCACCAGTGAGGATAAGCTGTGAAAAAAACAAAAAAAATCATCTGCTTTCAGCTGCAGCCAGAAAATATACAAGCCATGTCAGTATGTGTTAACTGATTTGTACTGTCATTACATAGATGCTTAATTGTCACTGTCTGCATTTTGATGCTTCCTAGAAAAAAAAGTCATTTTAACACCCCTACCTAAATTGTCTTAAAGGGTGATTTCAAGCCAGTGATTTAGAGCAAAAAACTGATAGTAGAAATTAATTGAGCAAGCCAGTTTACACTCATCTTACACACAGTTGGTCTTCCTTTACAGAAGTAAAGTTGCACCCTGCTGGCCACATATAAGGTCCAACTTTCAAGGGCTTGTTATTGTCAGTGAAAACCCAGGGGCTTGGCCGACTTTATGTATTAAAGATGGACTTTCAGGGTTAATCCATAGGTTAGAGTCAATATTCAAATGATTACGTTTTTTAAAATAAATCACTCTCATTCTACAGCATACAAGAGCTGGATGAAGGGCAGTGCAGGCATCATCCTTCAACCCATAAAAATATAAAGTATGCCTCATTTAGAAAGTCAAACAAAAGCATTGTTTTACCAACATGCCTTATAGAGTGCTGTGATAATTTATTTGATATTTATGGACATTAATTATAAAAATTAATATTCATATAATACTTCAAGTTTCTCCTAGAATTATGATTATAATCAGGGCACCACCGAGCAATGACCTCCGAAAAGATTAATGTGATCTATTAACAGATCTATTATTAATTATTAGCCTTTACGTTCGTGAAAGCTAACATTTAAATTGAATCAGTCTCATGAACCTGGAAGTGGAAGTTTTCTTTACAGGGATGTCAAACCTTCCGAACAGACCCCAGCAGACAGAACTTTAAATTTAAGAAGAGTTTATTAAAACTTTATATGACAAAACTTAAGAAAGAATAAATGGAAAAGTTGTAATGATGCTTGGAATAAAGAAAGAAGTTATGAAAACTGAACAGATATATTTAAGTATATTGAGTGATTACTGAGGATTAACTAAACAAATTAAACTAATTTTGGAAGGTAGTCAGAGAAAGTTCATTATGTCCACGTTTATAATATGCTTATACTTTCTTTTTAACAGACAAGTAAGGTTTTTTGGCTCATACCTTTACATGTTTCGACGGAGCGATGTTTTTGTCTGATGAAGGCGGAAGAGCTCCGTCATGTAAAGGTATGACTCAAAAAACCTTACTTGTCTGTTAAAAAAGAAAGTATAAGCATAATTTTGGAAAGGTCGAATCGGGGTAGTTAATTAATTGAGAATAAACCAAGACACTCAAAACCCATCTGAAGAGTTCAGAACTGCAGAGTCCTACAGTGACGTGAAGTTCGATTCAGATCGGTTTCCTCTTGGTCCTGAGCTGCTGGCTTGGTGGACTTCTGGTCCGATGTGGTTTCAAAAGGGCAGATGGGCCTAAATTCAGCTCAATGTCATGGATCCAGAGAGGAGAAATCCCGACATGTGATGGTCCCGTAGTTTAACGGGAGATGTGACGCCTTAGGCTGGACTTCTGCAGGTTTGGTCGTTGGATGAGACTGGGCTTTGAGGTCTTGATCAGTAGCATAAAAGGATAATAAAAAAAAAAATACGATTCTTTTATCTATCTCAAAAGTAGGATAAATCGCTGGCCACACGAAACAAGAATCGTTATTTGCTTTAAGGTAATGTCTCTAGAGAGTTAGAGCTTGCTGGATAGTTTCATATTGGAAATATTTCACTAATCCATCTGGGAAGGAGCCGTTCGAAAATGTTTTCAGGGGCAGAACCTTCAAAAACACCAGCAGCTTGTGATTGGATGATCGTTCGGCTCGTCACACTCATCACAGACCAATCCACATCAAGCAATGCTGCTACGTATGACGTAGCATACGTAGTGGCTACACATAGCGGCTAATGGCTAACAACAGTTAACGGCCGTTAGCCGTTACGGCTAACAGCTACTTCCTTTCCTTTCTTGAGGATCGAACTCACGATTGCCGGGGCAAGAGACAGTGACAGTGCCGCTGAGCCACAATGAGCACAGCTAATAATGACTAACAACAGTAAATGGCTGTTAGCCCTAGCGGCTACCTGTTAGCCACTAGGGCTAACGGCTAACAACAGTCAGCCGCTACGGCCGTTAGCAGTTAGCTTAAACTACCTGAAGACTATCGTTTCACATTAAATTATACCACACATATGTATCATTTAACACTTATATGTGACATGAACCTTGCCAAAGACAATCCCTACCAAGTTTTACCAGTAAACTTCTGAGGAGAGCATATTTGGCCAAGTATCGCTGGGTAACCATGACGACCATAGACTAACCGGCATTTCCGTGGACTGATTTCCACGTTCTCTACCAGTTTCCCAGCAGTGAAACCCGGTCAGGAGAAGAGCAAAAACATGACTTCTCATAAGACAAGCTTCAAGTGATGTCCTGTCCTCCTCTTTTAAAGAATAAATTTAGTCCATTTCTGATTAAAAAAACATAGATATTGAGACCGCTTCAGGAGCCACCATTGTTTTCAAACATGCAGCCACTTCCTGTTGTCATCACATCCTCTGCTCCCACAGCTCCTGCCTCTCTTATTTGGCTGCTAAGATTCCAGCCGAGTGAAGATGTTGGACAATGGAGGCTGGCAAAATGCATGTGATTGATTTCAGAATAAGGCAGGTCAATCTGCTCTGCAAGGCTAGCTTGCTGGCTTATGAAGAAAAATTATGGGCGTGCTACAAAAACTTATAAAAACAAGGAAAAGACGCGAAGAGGGAGAGGAGACGTAGACAAGACTGAAGACAGAACAAGACTAAAGCAGACGCAGGACAAGACTTGCCTCAGGGGCACAGCCATGTGGGAGTTTATTGTCTTGTTAACTTAGGGGCGTTGTCATGTCGAGGAGGAGTCATCTCAGCGGTATCAAACTGTTATCAACTTTTAATTTTGCCAAAACTTAAGTCGAACTTTGATAACCACTGAATTTAATCCACATAAAAAGAAAGATAATTTCATGGCAAATATTTTATAGTAAGAAAAACATTAAAACCATTATATCACTTCAAAACACAAATAAACAAGCGATATACATGTGAAACTCAAAAAATTTGAAAATTGTGCAAAGGTGTGTTTACAGCTTATGAAAACCTTAAATTGAAAATCTCAGAAAATTAGAATATTACATACAATCAATAGAAAGGGGATTTTAAGTAGAGAAATATTGGCCCTCTGAAAAGTTTAATCTTGCATTTGTACTTAGTACTTGGTTTGGTCCCCTTTTGCATGAATTACTGCCTCAATGCGTCGTAGCATGGATGCTATCAGCCTGTGGAACTGCTGAGGTGTTATGGAAGACCAGGATGCTAAAATAGCGGCCTTCAGCTCTGTTACATTGTTCGGTCTCATGTCTCTCATCTTTCTCTTGGCAATGCCCCATAAATTCTCTATGGGGTTCAGGTCAGGCGAGTTTGCTGGCCAATCAAGCACAGTTATCCGATGGTCATTTAACCAGGTTTGGTACTTTTGGCAGTGTTGGCCGGTGCCATGTCCTGTTGGAAAATGAAGTCAGCATCTCCATAAAGCTGGTCTGCTGAAGGAACCATGAAGTGTTCTAAAATCTCCTGATAGACAGATACATTGACTCTGGACTTAATAAAGCACAGTGGACCAACACAAGCAGATGACATGTCTCCCCAAACCAACACAGACTGAGGAAACTTCACACTGGACTTCAAGCATCTTGGGTTGTGTGCTTCTCCATTCTTCTTCCAGACTCTGGGACCTTGGTTTCCAAATGAGATGCAAAATTTGCTTTCATCAGAAAAGAGAACTTTGGACCACTGACAAACAGACCAGTTCTTTTTTTCTTTAGCCCAGGTAAGACGCTTCTGACGTTTGTTGTTCAGGAGCGGCTTGATAAGAGGAATACGACATTTGAAGCACATTTCCAGGATCCGTCTGTGTGTGGTGGCTCTTGATGTACTAACTCCAGCCTTGATGTACTAACTCCAGCCTTCACTCCTTGTGAAGTTCCCCCACACTTTTGAATGGCCTTTTCCTGACAATCCTCTCCAGACTCTGGTCATCCCTGTGGCTTGTGTACCTTTTTCTCCCACACTTTTCCCTTCCAGTTAACTTTCTATTAATGTGCTTTGATACAGCACTTTGAGAACATCCAACTTCTTTTGCAATTACCTTTTGAGGCTTTCCCTCCTTGTGGAGGGTGTCAATGATGGTTTTCTGCACAACTGTCAGGTCAGCAGTCTTTCCCATGATTGTGAATTCTACTGAACCAGACTGAGAGACCATTTAAAGGCTCAGGAACTCTTCACAGGTGTTTTGGATTAATTAGCTGATGAGCCTGTGAAATTTTGAGCTGACAGTATTGACCTTTTCACAATATTCTAATTTTCTGAGATTTTTAATTTGGCGTTTTCAAAAACTGTACACCATGATCATCAAGATTATAACAAATAAAGGCTTGACATATCTCACTTTGCATGTATTGAGTTTATATCACACATTAGTTTCACCTTTGAAGTTGAATTGCTGACATGAATGAACTTTTGCACAATATTCTAATTTTTTGAGTTTCACCCATATATAATTAAACTTAAATGCATAGGCTTCTTTATCATTATGGGTTATATTGTCAAGCCTAGAGTATAAAAATCTTATTCTAAACATGAAATAAAACAAAAGCAGATAATATATACTAGCGTTATGTCTGAGAAGCAACTGTCACCAGTTATTCCACATGGGGGCGCTGTGGTCCATGAGAAGAGTAAGCATTAAAACAGTTGTAAGTTGCCTTCAGGCAAGAGGTCAGCAGGTCAACCTGGGAGACTGGTTTGAGGAGATAAGTGGCTGTGGTTCTTCCTCCCTTTAATGACTTAATTACGGTGGCCCTGAAGGACAATGGGAATAAACATTTCAAAAAGCGCAAAAACATTGCACAGAACACAAAAACATTTAAAAAAAACGCGAATACATTTCACAAAACCGAAAAACATTTCAGAATATGCAAAAACATTTCACAATACGCAAAAACATTTCACAAAATACAAGAACACTTCACAATACGCAAAAACATTTCACAGAACACAAAAACATTTCACAGAACACAAAAACATTTCACAGAATACAAAAACATTTCGCAATATGCAAAAACATTTCACAATATGCAAAAATATTTCACAATACGCAAAAACATTTCACAGAACACAAAAACATTTCACAATACGCAAAAACATTTCACAGAACACAAAAACATTTCACAAAACACAAAAACATTTCAGGGATCATGAAATACATTTCAAGAAACGGAAAAGGGTGGGATCCTGCTTCTTGTCTCTGATTGGAAAAACTTACGCCATTCTCTAATGTCATTTCCAGAATATGGGTTTACGGTGTCAACAGAGCGGGCAGTAAAATGGTTTTAGGAATGGCAGTTCATGATTGAGTCTGGTGCAATATTAGACTATGATATCAAAAGGGCATTTACATAATAATAAAGAGGCAGTGGTGAGTGTGTTCTTGGATATTGAAAAAGCGTATGACTCTCTGTGGAAGGAGGGACTACTAATTAAAATCTATGATCTAGGAGTTGGGGGACAAATGTTTAATTGGATAAAGGATTTTTTAAATCAAGAACCATACAAGTTCAGGTGGGTTTCAGGATCTCAGTGTCCAAGACTAAGTATGTCATCTTTGGCTTTAAAAGTAAACTTCCTGACGGGTGTGAGTGGGGGGCTGATAGAGAAATGCTGCTGCTAATATATCAAGCCAAGGTCAGATTGGTCCTAGATTACGGCTGTATTGTATATGGTCTCACATCAAAAACAGCATTAACTAGGTTGGATGTCCTGCAAGCCAAGGTGCTGAGGCATTGCTGTGGGGCCTTTAAAACCTCCTCAGTCCCTGCATTACTTATTGAAATGGAAAAGACTCCTGTTGATCCCCCAGGGAAAAAATGGTATTTGTGGCTCAACACAAAATACTTAAAATGTGAAGCTAAAATGCACAAGATAACACATGTACATTTGATAAACCAATTATAACATACAACACTGTGTAGACCCTCTGGTTTCTTGTTAACCTCTCTTTAAAAAGGCATTTTTGGTTAAAGTAAAATCTAATTAGTGAAAGCTGCATACAGTAAAGTTCAGAAAGCAGCTCATTGGTTGTGTAAAAACTAATATTTTAAGAAGGGTAAGCTGACTTATAAGTGAAACAGTTGACCAAATTAACATTATTCACCAGACAGATTCCTATTCTTATTAATAATTATATAACAAACGTGACAAATATGAGTTTTGGTTGGCTTTGTGAACCTGCTTCGAGCATCACAGTGAGAAATGATAGAAAGAGAAAACAGAGGGAACGATGAAGACTGGTGAGCCAAGAGAGTAGATAAGAGGGGACACTACGTTGCTGCTCCTGAGTGTAAACATGAGTTTAACATAGTTCAGGCCAGGACAAAACAGTCCATTTTCACAAATCCAAAGGGTTTTAATTTGTCGTACCCGTCTACATGCCACAGGTAGTTTGGACCCATTGAATGATAAGTACGACGGATAAACCTGTGACGTGCCCACAACAGGGTCGTGCGCGGATTCAACTGCTGGAGCATTCTCATGACGGTCTCCCTCTTGACACGCAGACCATGTTTCTGCTGAAGAGTAATCCACATTGTTCAGTATCCAAACAGTAGTCCAGGTCCCAGCAGCTCTGATCATATTGCCCTCCTAATGGCCATCAATGAAGAATATCCACCTCTTCTCTGTAGTCCAAGGTCCTTCAAGCATAATTTAAGGGTTCCAATAGATATATGTATGACATGATATGTGGAGAGCATTTCTGGAATCACACTATACGTGTGTCCTTTGTTGAAGTATGGCTCTATCAAGGCAAGCTCCTCTTCCATCCTGGAAAACGCTTGAATTTTCACGCTGGCTGTGCTGTAGCAGTATCCAGTGTAAACAGGAAATGATATTAGAGTGATGCCTGATGTGCTTCAGTTAAGCCAATCAAAGACAAGTAGCATGGTCCCACCCTTTTCGGTTTCTTAAAATGTATTTCATGATCCCTGAAATGTTTTTGTGTTCTGTGAAATGTTTTTGGGTATTGTGAAATGTTTTTGTGTTCTGTGAAATGTTTTTACGTATTGTGAAATGTTTTTGTGTTCTGTGAAATGTTTTTGCGTATTGTGAAATGTTTTTGAGTATTGTAAAATGTTTTTGTGTTCTGTGAAACGTTTTCGCGCTTTTTGAAATGTTTATTTCCATTGTCTTTCAGGGCCACCGTACCTAAATCCTGATTTTAACATAAGCAGTTCTGTTTTAGGGTCCTTCCACAGAATAAAAGTCTTAAAGAAATGACTTATGTCCCATGCTCTTCCTATCTCTGGCCCAAATTGGGGGTAGTGGGAGAGGGAGTCTGCAAACAGTCCTCTCAGAGAGGTGAAGAGGCCAAATGATTAGGAAGGGGTTAAGACTGGGATGCAAGAATCTCTGTCCTTGAAGACTTAAAAAGTTATTTCATGACAAGAGATTACATGGGATCTGTATGTATGGATAAAAGGAGTAGTAGAAAATGAGACAGCTTTTACAGATATTGATGCACATATAGCCTACTTATGCTCCTTAAAGCAAAAGCAAATGAAGGTTAAGAGCTGCTAAAAAGGAGATTATGCAAAAAAAGAAAAAAGGCCAACTTTTGACCAAATAAATTTAAAAATGTGCAGTCACTGGTAAATAAAATGTATTTAATAGTTGTTATTGCTATAAGGTCACATTAAACAGATGCATGAATTTAAATTAGCCAAATTTATTTCTTTCCCTTTCCCCCATCTCAGTAAAACATCTATAATTTGAGCTACTCAAAAAGAATCCTTGCTCATCTGAAAGGCAGTGTGATTGGATGCCTGAATGTCTTTAGGAACGACTCACAATTCCTTTGCTTGAATGACAAACTCTTTTCTCTTGCAAATGATGTCACGTGTGTTGTTGAGTGCAAATAAGAATAGGTCCTGTTTTCCTGCACATGCACAAAACAGTCTTATGCAAGAGTTAGACTGCGTCCAAGATACAAAAAAAAAGATTAAATTAGATGTGACAAACATCTCAAGATTGACAATCAACACAGCAACTCTGTTTTTTTTTCTTTAGATATGTTAAAAAATTTTAAACTCTAACTCTTACCATGCACAGAATTGGCTGGATTGATGACAGTGAGCTTAGCTTCTGGAGACTGCAATACATTTTTCCTCAAATGAGAGCTGAAATGCTATAGGCAATTAGAGGAGTCTCTAGAACTTCCTTGAAATGAAGTGCTAAATGAAACGTGGCCAGACTGACAAGTGTGCTCTCTCTTTTCAATGAACTTCTCTGTCTTCCTGCAACTCTGCATGCTGAGGGGAAAGGTATATGTGCATCTCTTTTTTAGCAAATCAAGAGTCAATGCATGTAAGCCCTGTGGTGGTTTCCCTTAATTATGCTTCAGGCTGATTTGAAAGGTGGATGACACAATGATGTCAGTCAAATAATATTATGGCATTTCTCCTCCCTACAGGCTTAGATTTACAGTGCTGTACCCAGAGGATGGACAGTTACAAAATGAACTACTTGAGAACTGTATATGAGCACAATTTTAAGTCTCTTCCAATTCAAAAGATCAAAATGACACATTATTGCACTTTGGATTTTTTTTTTTCTGTTTTGGAGGTTAAAGTAGGAAATGGCATTTTAGCTAATCTGGTCTTTTTGTCCTTGTGCTGATCAGATTATTTGAGGAGGTTTTTTTTAAATGTCTGAAACAAGGTCTATGGTGAACACAAGCATGAGAGATGTAGCAGTTTTACATCTGAAATCGCTTCACCTGTGAATTTGAAATCATTATTGCTTAATAAAAGGAGAGTGGCTAACAAGCTGCGAACTGACCTTAAGAAGGTCACCAAGTTCACTGCTTTTTGATGACTGCAAGGGTATGTTCACCATCACTTATCTACAGAAAAACTTAAACCTTTCCTACACAGAGTACCCCTGATAGTTCTGTACTCTTAGTTTGTCTGAAAATGTTCTGTTGGAGCTCTTGTCCCTTTAAAGCTCCACTATGTAAGATTCAGGTTTGTCTGCTCTCGAGGGGCCTCTCAGGTCGTTAGGTGTAATTGCACTGTCTTAACACAGCGCCTCACAGCAACGTGCATTTGTTGACATACAGAGCCGGGAGAAGCGAGTCGACAGGACGTCCGAAGACATAGAAGAAATAGTGAAATAGTGAATGACCGAGCGTCACGGCGCCATGAATATCTCCAGCAATCTGAGAAACTCGCCAGCAAATAACCGCTGGTAGCATTTAGTGACAAAACAACGTCCGCCAAGTTACTCAAAGCATGCAATTCTACGGAGCAACCACCGACTGAAACCAAGTGTTGAACAGGGGAAAACCCGATGAAAACATAACTTACCTCTCCAGCAGTAACTTTGCAAGCTCGGCGTCCGTCTTGTAATTTTCCATCTCCCGACGCTCTCACCACCGAGCAAAGTGGGCTCCAATGTTAATTCTAATTTTGTTCCTTGCGTTGTCCGATGGTCTCTTTTTGGCCCTTGAATCTGGAGAAAGAGTCCTCCTCACACGCTTTGCGGATGCCATGGCTGCTACTACTACATGCAAAACACCGGCTTCTTTAGCTGGAAGCCAAATCTCGTGTAGTGCCATAAAGCAGTTTGCACTTCTCCCAGCCGCTCGCGATGTGTGTCCCTGTCATGGGAGAAAAAGTTACATAGCCCCTTAACAGAGCAGGGAGGCACTTTGGGGGGGAAGGGAGGGGGGCCATTCTCTCTGTTACAGTGCAGAGCTCCACTGAACAGACTTTGGAGAGAATATTTGAAGGCTCAAAAGATCTGCAGTGCTGCTTTAAGGCTTCCTGCCCCACGTGGACTCAGTCCATTCTGATTTTCATCTTTATCTTACAACTTTCTTTCTTACTTAGCTTACCTAAGTGAGCATGAGGCATTAAGCTACATATTTAAACATTTGAAACATGAAATCTGCCTCAAAAACATCAAACAGAAATTCTAGAATTAAAGACAAAGCTGCTCTGTGGCTCAAGACGGGCAAACTTGGTGGGTTTAGATAGTAAAGCTTTACCATTTGTCTCTCAAATAAAATGGCTGAACTAAGGTACTAACACAACCGTATGATCATGTTACTCAAGCTACCATCTGCTGTAATTTGTTAAACCGCTTCAAGGTGGGGTTGTTTCCTAATATACCGCCAACGTCATCACACACATTTAAAAGAGTGTTTTTTTATGGAAGTGATGAGAGCATGAGATAGAATTTGGATCTTTGTGGTGGTCTGCCATGTTGTTTTTCCAAATTGCCTGACATTAGGTTTCCACTGATGTCAGTTTCGTTTATGCTCCAAAAATTATGAAAGAACATTTAATTTGGAAAGATTATTATGGTGAACAAAATGTGTACATTTCAGAAGCATTTCTCAGCACAGATCTTATTTTCAGCAATAATAAAAGAATATGTGGAAAAATATCACACAGAATTTTTGCAGGAACCAGAGCAGCACAAACTCATGGGTTGGCCTACATAGACAGAACATCCATGTACCCCTCTATTGTAAAGAAGGCCAACAAGAAGGACACACAAACAAAGGGCTATTATTACATTATTACATCACACCTTGCTTTCCCTTTTCTAAGGTGAACAAATGCTATGTCCACAGGTTGCACATTGCATTGTGAGTTGATGGTTAGAAATGCTGTGAAAGTTTACACCCAGGTTTCATATTGTGCAAAATTACTTGTTAATGATTTTCATTTATTCATTTCTTCTATTTTTTGACGGAAGTATGTGTGCATAGCCACGTATCCACCAACAGAAGAAAATACCCTCCACTCCCCCTGTTGTTGCTCCACCTTTAATAGAATAGGTGTTTTAAACAGTCAGTTTAAAAAAAAAAACATACCACACTTACATGAAAGACTCTCCCTGAGACTTGTTTTTGTTCAGCCCATTGGCTGCAGGGGGTGAAGGAAGTATGTATTTGTAAGTTTGTACAGGGACAGTAAACATTAAAGCAAAAAAACACTGGGAACAATACTAAGGCAGCATCTTCCAGTAGAGGCTGAAACAGAGGGGTTTATAGTGTAAGCGAATGTTAGGCAAAAAACTCCAAATATGTTCGAGGGACATCAGGGTCTGGTGATGAAAAGGAGTAAAATGTATGGCCTTTGAATTGAGCAAGTTCAAAATCACTTCTCACATACTTAAATGAACTAGTTTACATTCATACTTTAGAATTTTAAAATATTTGCAGAGATTATTGACCAAAAAAAAATGCCTCATTTTCTTTTACCGCACAGAGTTATTTCTATACAAGGGCCAAAAAGAGGTAATGCAAATTAAAGTTGTTTTAACTATGTTAAAAAATAATTTCTTATATCATAAGGATCTTTTTTTTATTAATCGATCATATTTGTATAGCACCAAATCATATCAAATGTTATCTTAAGTCAATTTACAATAGAGCAGGCTGAGGCCATACTCTCATTTTATGGATAAACATATATGCATATATACATATATTGTTATGGTACGGCTAGTTTTGTTTTATTCAGTATGTTTTTTTCCTGGTGTTTCGACCTCTTCTTCCCCTTGTGTCTTGTGTTTCCTGTTTTATTTTGAAAACCCTGTGTTCCATGTGTTTCCTGCCCTCCCTTCTTTGTGCCTCTGATTGTGATTCCCTCCACCTGTGTGATTTTCTCACCTGTGTTTGATGTTTCCCCAGTGTACGAGGTGTGTCAGAAAAGATTTATTTCAAACCCAAACTTCAAACTAAGAGTTTTCCCCTTCAAAGTAATCCCAGCATGTCTACAAAGAGATACTGCAGCATATGCTTTGTTCAGTGCACAAGAAGAGGTGAGAGTTGTGGCAGGACAAGTCTTGGCTGCTTCACCATGACAATGCGCCTGCTCACAATGCCCTGAGCATCCGACAGCTCCTGGCCGAGAAGAACATCGCCGTGCTGGAGCAACCTCCCTACTCACCCGACCTGGCTGGTGATTTTTTCCTCTTCCCCAAGCTCAAGAGGGTCACCAAGACGTGGACGACATCAAAAGGCTGTGACGACGGAGCTGCGGAGGATCCCAGAAGAATCCTTCCAGAAGTGCATGAAAGCATGGCAGAGGATTGAAAGTGCATTAGACTCCAGGGGCATTACTTTGAAGGGGAAAACTTGTCGTGTGTAGTTTGGATTCTAAATAAATCTTTTGTGACACCAGTCCTGGAACTTTTCTGACACACCTCAGATGTGTTCCTCTTTGTCTTTGTTGGGTGATTTGTCTTCCATGTCTCACAATGTCTTAAGCGTCTTCCTTCAGTGTTTCTCCATTGTTTGTAGGTAGTTGTCTGTTTTTTGTTGAACTTTTCTTTGTGACTTTGATTTGCACTTTGTATTTAGATTCTTGTGTTTTCTTTCTTTGTTCACCAGTTTAATTTGTTACTTTGTCAGAGATTTTGTGTTGCACTTTGAAATGCTTTTTGTTAAGGATTAGTTTTTAGTTTTCTGATCTCTTTTTGTTAGTTTTCAATAAGGCCTTTTTTCTTTTTATCTGCATTTTGGGTCCTGCTTCTTGTTTTTTTGTTTTTTTTCCCACCAATCGTGACATAATGACCCAACCTGCAAGGGACCCAGCAGATTCTCTTTTTTTTTAGAGGAATTAGTTACTTGTTTTGAGGTGTGGCCAGATCTAAAAAGCCACCCTTGGTTTCAGGCCGCTACTCTGAATAGGGCCAAGAAAAAGGATTTGCCAGATTGGCTCAAAGACTTTATTATGGCCCCTGAATGCTGGCCCAAGGAGTACTTAACCCCTCAGCCCCAAAGTGAACCAGAACTTCAGCCCCGGAGCGATCCAGCCTTTCAGCCCCAGAGCGATCCAGCCTTTCAGTGCCAGAGCGGTCCAGCCCTTCAGCGCCAGAGCGGTCCAGCCCTTCAGCGCCAGAGCGGTCCAGCCCTTCAGTGCCACAGTGGTCCAGCCCTTCAGCGCCAGAGCGGTCCATCCCCTCAGCCCTGGAGCGGTCCAGCCGGAGGACCTGCAGACTCCAAGCTTCCAGTGCTCTATGTCTGAAGACCTGTGGACCCCAGAATCTCCGTCCACGGCCTGTTGACTCCAGGCCCCCAGGGCTTCACGTATGAGGACCTGCAAACAACATGCTCTTCGTCTGAGGCCCTGCAGACTCCAAGCTTCTAGTGTTCTACGTCTAAGGACCTGCAGATATCCTGCTCTTTATCTGAGGCCCTACAGAGTCCAAGCTTCCTGTGCTTCACGTCTGAGAACCGGTGGACTCCAGTATCTCCATCCACGGCCCTGCAGACTCCAAGCTTCTAGTGATCCACATCTGAGGACCTGCAGTCATCATGCTCTTTGTCTGAGGCCCTGCAGACCCCAAGCTTCCAGTGTTCTACGTCTGAGGACCTGCAGATATCATGCTCTTCATTTGAGGCTGTGCAGACTCCAAGCTTCCAGTACTGCACGTCTGAGGACCTGCAGACATCATGGTCTTCGTCTGAGGCCCTGCAGACCCCAAGCTTCCAGTGTTCTAAGTCTAGGGACCTGCAGATATGCGGCTATTCATCTGAGGCCCTTCAGACTCCAAGCTTCCAGTGTTCTACATCTCAGGACCTGCAGATATCCAGATCCTCACCTGAGTTTCCGCAGACATCCAGTCCCCTGTCTGAGGTCCCTCTGGCTCCTGACTCTCCGTCTGAGGCTCCACCGAGTCCCTGCACCCTGGCTGAGGCTCCGCTGACATCCAGCTCTCTGTCTGAGGCCCTGAAGACACCCAGGCTTCCATTGCTTTGCATCTGAGGACTCGCAGACCCCCATTTCCCAGTCTGAGACCCCGCGGGTGATATCATTTCCAAGACTGCCTCCAGGCCATCCCCCTTAACTCTGTGCTCTGCCAGGACAGCCTTCCGGCTGCCCCCCTGAAATCTTGTCCCTCCTTCCAGGGGGGTTTATGTTATGGTATGGCTAGTTTTGTTTTATTTAGCACAAGGGCTGATTGATAAGTTGTGAGCCTCATATTTAATGGTTTGACTTTTGGCAGACATATTGCATTATTTTTCAACATAATCCCCTTCAGTATCTATACACTTGTGCCAGTGATGTTTAAGGGCCTCAGTGCCACTTTTAAAGAAGTCCTTTTCTTGACCGTTCAGAAAGTCCTCCACTGCATGTATGTCGTCATCATCTGACCGAAAGTGGGTACCGGAAGTGGCCTTTTTCAATTTTGGAAATAGATGAAAGTCTGATGGAGTGAGATCAGGCGAATAAGGCGGATGCTCAGTCAATTCAAAGCCACAATCTTTAATGGCAGCCATGGCAATGACAGACTTGTGAACAGGGGCCTTTTGTCCATTTTGCAGAAGTCACTTGCCTTGTTTACTTAAGAGTGCTACCTCTTCAACATAAACTGACCAAATGACACCAGTCTTCGGGTACACAGCCTTCAAAAGTCAGGGAATAGTAGAGCTGAACAAGGACATCCCTGCTTATCTTCTTTAATACAAGGCCCAAAACTTATCAATCAGCCCTCGTATGTTTTTTCCTGGTGTTTTCCTGCCCTCCCTTCTGTGTGCCTCTTATTGTGATTCCCTCCACCTGTGTGACTGTCTCACCTGTGCTTGATGTTTCCCCAGTGTAGTTAGTCTCTGTGCTCCCCTTTGTCTTTGTTGGGTCATTCGTCTTCCATGTCTCACCACGTCCTCAGCATCTCAGTGTTTCTCCCGTGTTTGTAGGTAGTTGTCTGTTTTTTTGTTGAACTTTTCTTGGTGACTTTGATTTGCACTTTATGTTTAGTTTCTAGTGTTTTCTTTCTTTCTTCACCAGTTTTAATTTACTTAGGTATTTTGTGTTGTACTTCGAAATACTTTTTGTAAAGGATTAGTTTTTAGGTTTTTTATCCCTTTTTTTTTCAATAAAGCCTTTTTTTCTTTTTATCTGCATTTTGGGTCCGTCTTCTTGGTTTTTTTTGTTTGTTCATTTTTTCCACCTAATGACAAATATGCATAGAAAAATACACTGACACATATATGCATATACATACATCCAAACACAACACCAATCCACCCTGAGTACAGCACCGGGCCACAATGGATGGCTTACAGTTACAGTGGCAAGAGAAAAAGCCTCTGTTAAGCAGTAGGAAATTTTGGAGTGGAGACAGACTTATATTGAACAGCCATCCACTGAGGCTGTGTTGGGGGTGTGATTGGACAGAGATAAAGGGACTAAAATAAGAATTGGTGATAGCAACAAATTCACGGACACCCACACCATAAATCTGTCCCCACCACAAATGTCTCTATTAAAATGACATTTATCGGGGTTAGCCCCCTGAGATTTGAAATCTCATTTTCAAGAGAGTCCTTCTCTCTATGTGCTAGTGAAGGTAGATATTGTGGTGGTGTAATTAATAATGACTATGGATAGAGATTGTTCTAATATTAACATTAACAATTATCATGACTGTAACAATGATTAGACTGATGTAAAATATTCAGTAATTCAGTAGCATCTAGTTGAAAAGCAATCAAATCGGGTAAAATAGCTGTGTGCTTAACTAGAAAATGACAAGCCAGTAGTGAGGTGTTCTTTTTGAGGTGTTTGCAAACAAACTATTTTAGAGCAAACTTTTTTATGTGAACAAAAAATATTTCCTTTGTTCCACTTGTATTGTTGATCTTTAGATATAATAAAGTCAAAATTGTACCAAAAGAAAACACATTTGAAAGATGAAAGACCACTTCTCATAACTGAACTAAGCCAAATGACGCAGATCTCTGAAGATAGCTGGAACTCCCACCAGCAAGGCAGGGTGAATGTAGAAAAAAGCACGATTTAGGTTTTAAGGCTGGCTTAGGCCTGGACTAGCTCATAGTTTAGCTGCAATAGACCTAGACTGCAGGGGAATTTGGCACACTGAGCTTCTCCTCCTCTATCTCTCTAACACTCTCTCGGTCCCCTCTCTCTCTATCTCTTTGCGCAAGAAATGACATTTAAAAAATTCATACTTTCAGATCAGTTAAACCCAATTTAATTGCGGTTCAACTAGATGCTGTGATATTAATCAACCTCATTCCTCTCTAGTTAATAATCATTACAGATGTTAATGTTTGCTAAAAATGACCTCTCTATATGTGGTTGTTATTGATTATACCTCCAAAATAAATATCTTAACCATATAGACACACACAAAAGCACACTCACACACACACCCATGCCTACACACTCCCCCCTCCACACACATGTATACATATCAATAAATAAAAATTGATTGATTGATTGATGTCACCCAGTGCCAGAACTATTATTTCTATTAAAATAAAATCATTTATAAACACACAAATATTCCAAATAATAACACAAATTATAACTATATATAAACAATGTGAAAATCTTAAACATGAAGGGTGCTGAAATACAATTCAGCAACTTTATCAAGGCTCTTACATTGTCTGTGGTTTTACTCAGGTGAATCTTATCTGCACCCATGCTCTGTGAAAATCTTAAAATGTTCAGATTTATTCTAAAAAGACATTTGAATGCTACAGTGTTTTTAAAGCAAGCACTCAAAGTAATTTTTTAATCCATTGACTTAGCAAGGAGCAATATCTTACCAGGAGCATCTCTGCTTTGTATGTGTCTCAAGCTGAGTATTCTGTCCATTGCTGACTATATCTGACTTCTTTTGGAGAGTTAGAATTTCCATGTATCAAATAAATGAGTACAAAAACATTTATTGACATAATAAAGTGCATCAGATGTCACGGGCTTAAAGCTGAGTGTGGGAGCTGACCTTAGGGGAAACTAGGCCATGACCTCCTTGTCTGCAGAGCTGCACTGAGGACATTACAGAATCACTATATGTATACAATCTGGGATGTTTCTGGTTTATGTTTCACTGTGTAATACCAATTAAAA
The DNA here is from genome assembly GCA_037902135.1 of Cetoscarus ocellatus. NCBI lineage: Eukaryota > Metazoa > Chordata > Actinopteri > Labriformes > Labridae > Cetoscarus > Cetoscarus ocellatus. Next base: position 310,482 of record JBAMNC010000450.1, on the reverse strand, counting down.
TGACAGATGGAAAATTACAAAGCATTCTTTTGTGCTCCACTAAATGGATAATCCCAGAAACATTATCTTTACTGCTGTTTGTGTTCCTGGACCAGAGTGTTGACACACTCAGGACACACGGCTGGTTCCCATGCTCCGCTGGTACATGCTGGGTCACTGTGATCTGACAGGGGGACTAAAGGTCAGCCAGCTAGGTGAGACAACGTAATGACCAATGGTTTTCTTCGGGTGAGATTCAGCATCATTGTTATAGTAAGTCTTGGGGAGTCTCTAGATTGCTGGGGGAGGGGAGGATTATAAACTCAAAATGGATTAGCAGTAAATCAATAAACAAGGGAAACAGTGTGTCACAGTGGGCCCCACCTACCCTTGGCGAAGCCACTGGTTTTGCCAGATTCCATGTCCACATCAGGCAGATCAATTATGCAGAGCTTATACTGATTCATTTTTTCCAGGTCATAAAATTAGCCTTGTGTTATTTTAGTAAAAAGAGGCTGTAGGTATGACTGTGGTTAGTTGTTCCTGTAAACCTTCTACTGACCCATACTGAACTAGAAAACTCAGTTTTTGGACAAGAAACTTTGAAGTTATGTTTGACAGGACATCTGGAACCAGTGGATGCACTTAAATCCAAAGACCAATCCACGGATCTTGAATCCTAAATTTTCATGTAGATGTCATAAATGTTGAAATTATACATGTAGACCAGGTGTCACACAGAGCTTCCAGACTGTATTATAGAAATGTCATTAAAACATAATTCGCTGTCTTCCTGTCAATGCTCATCTTTAACTTGCTTAGATCAAAAGAGAAATCTTTGTTTTTTTTGGGACTAATGATTTTTTCTTTGCATTTTAGGTGGTTGCATAACAGTTGGAGTTTGCTTGGAGTTGGTCTCAGACATCCAGACTTGGTTTTAACCTGTTTTCAAACAAATTTAAACATTTTAATGCAGGCGCCTGCTCATTGGTAAATAAATATGAAATACAGAAACAGGAGGCATGAAGTGTATTGACAGGTGCTGAGTGGGTTCAATTTCAAAGATATTTACCCCTAAGAAACTGCAATACAGTGTGAGCTTAGACCAACGATGATACTAATATTATGATGACAGTACTCATTTGGACACAGACCCCACACTAGTTTGGTCACACCACTAATAGGTTGCCACTACCATAATTGTATTGTACCTCTATATGATACAACATTAAACATAAATATACATTATAAGAAATAGTACTACCTTGCAAGACAGCAAAAATGTGATGAAAAATGATCAAGCAAAATATGAAAAAAAAATCAGATGATCATTAAGGATTCAGTTATTCCCAATTGTCCTTCTATGTTATCTTGACCACGGTGCATTCTGTGCTTTTTGGAGTTCCTCAGTGAGAGCAATAGACAGCATTGATTTAACCTGCTGAAAATATAGCTTTATGTGTTTACTAATAGGGGTCCAAACTCTGCTCAATACTGAATAAATGGACAACATGTCCAGGACTTTAGTGGGTGAGTCATGTAAATCAAGAACAAGGACTGAACTTTTTCTGTTTGACTGTGCTGAGTTAAGACGGTGAAATTTAACTGCTGTTCTTTAAATCCGCGGCCATCCATAACATCATTCAAAGCCTACATTCAACTTTTTAATCCTTTATAATCCTAAAATAAGGGTTCAGTCCTGCAGGATAGTTAATCCAACCTCCTTATACTGAATATACTTCTGTAACTGTGTGAAAGTCTTGAATTCACATTATCATAAATATGTGCAGATCTGCTTCCACAAGTCTATGAAAGCTGTAAATGGAAAAGACTCCAACAAACTAAATTTGATTTTTAGAGGAATATGTGGATCTATTTAAGTGCTTGGAATCAAAAGTAAATTCTCCAGAATATAAGTTAAGTTCATATAGAGGACAGCTGAAAACAAATTAAAATAACTTTCTTTTGAAAACCTCACCAACATTTTTTCACCCATAGAAACTTCTAGCCTTTGTTGTTATCCATTTTTTCCAAGGTTTTTGAGAATATTGCCTTTGACTTGTCAATAGTTAGACAACATAACAACTATAAGCAGAAAACTGATAATTTAAATGAGGCTTAGTTAATATTTAAGTTTTTCTGACAACATAAATGATGTTTTAATTTTGACTGAATATAAGAAATTGCAAGAGTTCAGAAATGTTAAATTCAAGGAAAGTACAGTTCATTAAATAAGGTTTTACTTCAAGGGATTGTTCAGTTTTTTTGAATGGGGGTTGTATGAGCTCCATATAGCCACTAAGTTTATTAGATGCAGTAGAACGTTCTCTCCTCTCCCTCAGTAAGCCACAGTCTGTGAGAGTCTGTTACGCAGAACTAGCTGCAAACAGGGAAGTATTGTATCAAATACAAAGGGTATTTTCTCTGCCTACATGAACTCCCATCAAAAAATAATACCACAGTTTAAGAGTACGCTACCTGTAAATGTTTGTAAGTGCATTAAAGGGGACATATGATGCTGTTTTCCTTGTCATTATGCCAATCTGGGATGCATTTGGAGTACTTCTGTATGATTTGCAGGTCATAAAGCTCCTTCTTCGCCTCAAAATCGCGTTTACAAAAGCCTCTCTCTAGCCGCTTTTCAGGCTCTCCCTCAAAACGCTCTGATTCAGACAGAGTACACGTAAGAACCGAGACCACGTGTGCTCTGTCCTCTGATTGGCCAGTTCTGTGAGGGCTGAGCCGGAGACGGAGCGGAGGGGGTGCCGAGGCCGAGGGGAGGCGTGACATACGGAAGTGCATTGTTTACTAGCCCCGGCTGTCCGCGGATCGTTGTATAGACTTTGCAGTTAACATTAAACTTTTGTTTGGCCTTCATTACATGATTAAAATGGCTACTTTTGAGATTCGCCAATCGATCAGGCACATCTCCATGAATACAAATGAGTTTTTAAGTAGAAAAAAGCCCACATTATTTATGTGATTACACACAACAGTGAGTCAAACCGCTTACAATAGCTTCCCATTACTTTCGGCAGCTTAGGGGGGTGTGCAGACCTTTTCAAAGACATGTTCATCATAATAATTAAAAGATAGGTATTAAAGTAACAAAGGATGAAGTGCCGTTGGTGAGTTCTGCTTTTCGAGCAACTGTGTGGTCGTAAGAGAGCCCCACAGGTCTGAATTTACACAACACAGCTGACGCTAACGCTAACAAGCTTAGCATTGGCTCAACATTACATTATATATTTATTTACGAGTTTAAGTAAGAGAGGATGAAGCACCGTTTGTGAGTTTTGCTTTTTTAGCTACCGTGTGGTCGTAAAAGAGCTCTACAAGTCTGAATTTACACAACACAGCTGACGCTAACGCTAACTAGCTTCGCATTAGCTCGACATTATATCATGGCTTTGTTTACATTACTTCCTCTGATTACATTACTTACCGCTTGTGGTTCCGGGTCTCTGTGGACAGTCTTTATGCAGGGAACTGCTCCTTGTATGAGCAGCAGTTGAGATGCAAATCCTGCATCAAACTGCCCTTTGTTTACAAAGGAATCCGGGGCAAAATGATGAGCACACAGAAACAGCTGAGACAGCGGCTGATCCAAGGAAACAAAGGCTGCCCACTGCTTTCTGGTGTCTTCATTCTTTGGAGGTGAAAATAGTTGTGATTTTGATCCACAACCAAAAAAACACAGATGAAGACCCTTCCAAGACATGTCTTCTCTCAAGTATACAGGTCAGGATAACAACAGAAAATTTCAAACACTGAAACTACTACTGAAACTGCTGGTCCTGGAGAGAATATAAAGGGCTGAGCTTGGTGGGCGTGTCTTAGCTGCAGCTCGGTGCTTCAGGCATTACTGGGAGGGGCTGCAGGGAGGAGCTGCTTTCTCAGGCTCGTCCAGTGAGAAGAGACTGAAAATACCTGACGTCAGGTTGTGGGAAATCTCGCGAAGATCTCGCTATGAGACGTTTTCAGGGGCGGAAATCTCGCTCCCGGATATCAGGGACAGGAGCAGATCTCATGTTGTGGGATTTTCTGGAGATGTAGAGTCGGCAATTCAATAAACAACATTATTTGTAAGTATAAAATCTTATTTCTGCATGATATGACCCCTCTAACTTTTCTGAAATATAAAGTTTATCTGGAACTAACTGACTCACATCACGTATTCCTCCGTGCAGCGCCTCCACAAGCTGTTGAATCACTCCGCCTCCCTCTCAGCTGTTGTAAACATAACAGGCTAGGGACCTCAGATGCTGGTTGTAGATTGATTGATAGCAGATTGTTATTTGACACATATTTTTGAGATGAGGTTTTTGTGTTGCTTCCCTGGATGCAGAAACAGATGTTTATCATGGAGAACTCATAGCTTTCACCGTATTCCTCTGCATAGCAAGGGCATGCAGCAACATCATATACAGCAAATGCCTGCATCTCTCGTTACTTGACAGATTGTGTGTACATATCTATATATCTGTATACAATTTATATTAAGTCATGGCAAAATCTAAATATATTCTTGCATTAAGGAGATGGTATATTTATATTATTACGTCAGAAACAGCTAAGATTATGTTATAGCAGAAGTTAGAGGGTAATACACAGTCATGGTTGTGTGTGTGTGCATGTGTATGAGAGAGTGAGAGAGACACACAAACACAAGTAGTCTGCAATGTTACGGTAAACAGCCTCCTCTACTCAGCTTGTTTGTCTCTGACAGATCATTGTTACTTACTTTGAGGACAGACTGTCATTAGGTCCTTCAGGTTTGGGACATTTTTTCCAGTTTATCTTCGGGAAATGGAAGAATGTCCTAAAAACTCTGGGATTCAGAAGAGCAGGAAAATCTGTATGAGTGATACAGACGGTGTGAGAGTCACCAGTATCCTCTGACTCAGACAGATCCTGAAGTTGGTCTGTAACCAAGGTCCACTCGTGGCAGCAGTAGCGCTCGGGGTCCGTGGGCATTGAGTCGCAGTCCATACACTTGCACCACTGTGTATTTCCAACTCTTTCTTGACCTCCAGTTTCCACCGATGTTTCCTCTGTATTTCTATCTGCCTATTTGGTCTCCATCTCGGCAGCTCTTCCTCTGTGAACTCTGGTTCATGAAGATATCCTCTTGGCTTCAAAGTGAATGGAACTTCATCGTCACTGTCATAATCACTCCTTTTTTAATTTCCTACATTGTCTCTTCCTCACACCACTATGGGTCAGAACAATAGAATTACAATACTTGATAAAAGTTACACGTGGCTACAACTGGCGTCTGAGGTCGCTAGCTTGTTATGTTTACAACAGCTGAGAGGGAGACAGAGTGATTCAGCGGCTCATGGCGGCGTTGCGGGGAGAAATACATGACGTGAGTCGGTTAGTTCCAGATAAACTGTTTATTTCCGAAAAGTTAATGCACTTAAAAACATTTATCGGTTGCGTACTCTTAAACTGTGGAATTATTTTTCTATGGGAGTTCTTGTAGGCGGAGAAAATACCCTTTGTACTTGGTACATTTCTTGTTTGCAGCTAGTTCTGCGTTACAGACTCTTACAGACTGTGGCTCACTGAGGGAGAGGAGAGAACTTTCTACTGCATCTAATGTACTTAGTGGCCATATGGAGCTCATACAACCCCACTTTAAAAAACTGAACTATCCCTTTAAGTTCAAATAAAAGCAGCACTGACTACTCAAGTAAGGGAAAATGTACTCAAAATGTACATAGAGTGATGAGTAGTGATGAGGGGGGTTAACCATGATGCACTAAAAAGACTTAACCTGGATGAAAGTTTTTCTGTTCAAAACTAGTAACTGCAACAGTTCCTGTAAGAGGGGGCTCTTTGAGTGACAGTGGACCTATACGAGAGCAGACAAACTTCAATTCATCTCCACACACCAGTGTTGTAGTCGAGTCACCATAGCTCGAGTCCGAGTCGAGTCCGAGTCCTCAGTGTTTGGGTCTGAGTCACCAAAAAAAAAATCCAAGTCGAGTCCGAGTCACCAAAAAAAAAATCCGAGTTGAGTCCAAGTCGAGTCCTCTCACCTGAGTCGAGTCCAGGTCGAGTCCTCAGTACCTTAGCCCAAGTACTAGAAAAGTTCCCCCAGCCTAAGTCTGAGTCCTCAATATTGAGGTATCTGTGCGCACTAGGCGCACGATTTGGAATAAAACCCAAATGGACATAGGTAAAAATATAACGTTTTTTATTATATTTTTGTCAGAAGACACAGGAAATAGTAGATGAACTGCATCCGGGTGACAACAAGATGTTGACTATCTACTGTGCTAACGTGTTTTGATACAGAAATTGGATTAAATAATGTACCTAGAAGACCTAACTTTTGGATTTATCATGATGGATTACTTTTACGAAGTCTCCAAAAAAGACACTTATATTTCAGGAGAGATATCTCAGCCTCTGGAAGAGCTACGATAGCACCAAAGGGCTCATCGGAGTTGTAAGTTGTTAGCTTTTGATCAAAACAATCGGTAAGTGGCTACGATAAACGGTTGCAAAGTTATTAAATATTTCGTGAACGGTGTGCTTTGCTGTCGTATACAATATACAAGCGCCGACCTCCGTGGGTTAAGAGGCTAACGTTATCGTTATTTAGCAGCTAGCTTATAACGTTATCAACAGTCAAAGTAACATTAGCATCGCCATCTACTCACTTCAGTGGGTACATCCTAGACAGATGTCTGTTAAAATTCGACGTCTCCGTCTTCTCTTCAATGGCTCTTTCACGTAATGAACACGTTGCTCTGCATTTACCAGCATTTATGGTGAAATCTTTGAAAGCACAACGACAACCCGCGGTACCTGCTTCGACATTCTGTCACTCCTGCGACATCAGTGCGTGAACGCGCATGCAGGTAAACTAACACACATACCCACCGTGGGCTTTAAGACTAGTATGAGGACCTTATACCAGAAGAAATAATAAATAAAAAATAATAAAAATACAAAGGATTCATTGATAAATACGCTCGAGTCCTCTGAGTCCTCCCCTGAGTCCTAATGCAGCTAGAGCTCAAGTCCGAGTACAAGTCCGAGTCATCAGCGCACGAGTCCGGGTCAAGTCACGAGTCCGACATATCCGGACTCGAGTCCTACAACACTGCCACACACACACACACACACACACACCCATATATAAAGTCTATGCACACTGCATATTCCTCTTTATTTATAAGTCAGTTCATATGTCTGGGCACACATACTTCTATTCACTTTTGTCATCAGGGTCCACATACAATAATTATAAAGGTGACTGGGCCACAGTGATGTTTGTATTATGGTCATAATCCAGTGTATGAAAAAACTGTCTTACTTATTAAGTATGCCTGCATCGATTAATCAGACTGAGTTGGCTTCCGATCAGCAGCATGCAGGACAGACTAGCGTTAGGGCACCCCTAAAATAAACCCTCAACACCAGTAAAATAGCTCAAAATGACAAGATCAGAACGCTATAATAATGCTATGAACTTTTAAAGGACACCAATAAGGGATGTACTTGCGCTCAGGGGCGATGACTCAAGAGATTTCAAAGAAAACAAAGCTGATAAAAGCTTGGAACAAAGTCTTAAAGAGATGCTGCAACAAATGAAAGATGACATCTCCCAGCAAATCACTGAATTAAAAACGGGATTTAAAGGTTTCATGGCAGAAGCAAAGGAGTTACGAAAGGATATCAAAGAGATTTGATCTGAATTACAAGAAACCTTGATGAAACTTAAAGAAGCTGAGCAGAGAATTAATGAATTGGAGGAGAGGGAAATATGCACATGCAGAGCTTTAAAACACCTGCTGAATGAAGAAAAGTCAACGAGAGAGAAACTGGACAATCTGGAAAATAAATCTCGACAAAATAATATAAGGATTTATCAGGTACAGGAGGGAGCCGAAGGGGAAGATGTTGTGGAATTCGTCAAGACACTATTGAAGGAGAAGCTGGGGATCCCTGCTGCACAATTACCGATAGTAACCGTGCACCGCTCGCAGCGGAGGAGGCTGCACTGGGTAATGTAACCCCATGCTCAATTTTGGTCTGCTTTTTACAGTGGGCTTCACGCCAAAAGGTGCTACAGGCTGCTTGGGCAAAGAGAGACATCACACTTGGAGACAATCGGATTTATTTCGACAGAGATTACTCCGCAAAAGTGCAACAAGAGTGCAGTCAGTATGCACCAATAAGAAAACAACTGAGAGACAAAAACGTGAAGTCACACATCATTTATCCGTCTAAGTTAAAGGTGTTTGGAGAGGGAGGGTCCACGATCTATGATTCACCAGAGGAAGCAGCCAAACACCTGACTGAACAGGGACTTTTAAGTGCCCCTTTGTCCGCAAAAGCGCAGACAGCCTCAAAATCATATCCCTTTGAGAGAAGCCAAAAACATTGTGGAGATGGAAAGTCAATGACCACTTTCCTGAGAGACCTAGAGGTTGGATCTGAGGGTCCAAATGACTGAGATAATATAAACACTTTTTCTTTCCTTCCATTTTTAAGATTGACGAACTCTCTACCAGACCCACACCTGACCTGATGTTCACAGTCTCCTTAGAGGAGATGTGAGTTGTCAGAGGGTATTAGTGATAAGCTTTCTGTTGTGTGTGTGTTCGTGTGTGGGGGGTGTTTACAGTAAAATTGAACAATCCAGGAAATGAAAAGAGAGAAGAAATATGCTTGTGATAAAATGACAATAACTATCACTCAAGTACAATTGTTAATTTTTTGGAAATTCCTTTGATGGTGTTAGAAACAAATGAATGCTTATGCTGGTAACAGTAACGCAAGTAGCTATTGAAGAGTTAGTTTCCACCTTCCCAGTTAAAAATTTTCTCCAATAGATGAACGATTTCTTGTTTCTGAAAGGAGGAAACCTTGCTTAGTGCTTTGTTTATTAGGATAATATACCTATCACTGATGACAGAAGGGTAAAATTTTCTTATTTCCGTTAAGCAGAAACATGATTTAATCTGGAGATTTAATTAGAGCTGAAGCGTATACAGTGTTCTTTCTTACTTTAAGCACGTATCATTTATCCCTGCTGAGATAAATAATAAAAAATTAAATGAACAAATAAATAAATCCTGTATCAGTTTAAAGGCTATGAGCTTGAATTTTGGTTTGGACAGAGGTTGGTGAAATGGACTTGTAGATTAGGCATATTCACTTAAAGTCTAGATATTTTTTTGGGGTCAGTGAGGTGTTTTTTGTTGAATCGCTACTTTCGGTGAAATACTTATTATGCATTGTTATATAGAAATGATCAACAGAGCAAATAGAATGAGTTAATTATTTCTTTCTAGAATGTAGTATCACCTCAAAGAAATTTGGATTTGAATCCATATTCCAGCACTGTTGATTTTTGATATATACTCCTCTTTTACAAAATTTTTCTGTATTCTTCCCTTCCCCTTCTTTTCACTCCTACAACTCACAGAATTAAAAGTACAATAAAGAGAATATGAGAGATAAAGGTAAATATGGATTGAAATTACCAGAGATAGGCCTAATATTCTTTTTGTCATTCTATAACAAAACTGCTATTGGGGGTTTCGAACAAAAAAAAACAAAAAACAAACAAACAAAAAAAAACAAGATTATAGCATGTTGTTTTCCAACTATTTTTGGGCAAATTTCTTTTTAAGCCCAAGATTCCACAATTTACAAAAGGAATCACCTTCTGGGCAAGCAGTTAGTGCTTGGAAGCCATTTACTTTCATACTGTCTTTTCTTCACATGTGGTTGTTGACTCAAAATGTAAGAAACCTAAACTGTAAATTGCTGGAAAGCAATGATGAAGGCTGTGTGCTGGGTATAGAATATCTCTTGTGATAAGTTGTAATGAAGCGGATTAAAATTTTGTCTTATAATGTAAATGGCCTCAATAACCCTATTAAGCGTAAAAAGATACTCCATCAGCTCAGAAAGGAAGGGGGGGGCATAGTTTTTCTACAGGAAACCCATCTAAACAAATTTGAACACGAAAAGCTGAGTAAAATGTCATCTGCTCAAGTTTTTTGCTCTAGTTATAAATCATCAAGGAGGGGAGTTGCAATCCTAATTTGGCCCCAGTATACCTTTCAAACGGAAGAAGTGCTGTCAGATAAAGAGGGGAGGTATGTAATGGTCGGGGGAAAATTGAAAATATAAGTGTTACCTTGAAAAATGTGTACAATCCACCAGAAGAAGGGCCGGATTTAATGAAGATTGTAGTGGACAATATGGCCTCTCAAAGTCAGGGAATAACAATAATGGCAGGAGACCTTAACCTTGTTATGGATGCAAATTTAGATACCCAGGGTTCCAGACAACATAGCTCTGAACCTGCATCTAAAGTACTGAGAAGGGCAATTGAAGAAATTGGAATAGTGGATGTTTGGAGAACTTTGAATGCTAAAGAGAAGGACTTTACTTACTACTCTAAGGCACATGATAAGTATTCAAGGTTAGATTACTTTTTTACTTTCAGAAATGATTTGTTTAGACTGAAGGAGTGCAACATACATCAAATAACATTGTCAGACCATGCTTTGGTTTCAATTAAGCTGGAAATAGGACGGGAGAGGAGGAAAACATTATGGAGGCTTAACAACTCACTACTACAACTGGATAATTTTAAAACCAAGATAAAAAGAATGATTGAGAGCCATCTAGAAATTGATGATACAGGGGAGGTCAACCCAGTGATTCTTTGGGAGAGTATGAAGGCAGTCATCCGGGGAGAAATTATAAGTTTGACAGTATGGAGGAAAAAGGAATGGGAGCTGAAAGTAAGAAACTTGGAGCTGAAGATAAAAAACCTGGAGCAGGTGCATAAAGCTAAGGGAGAGCTCTCAGATAGGATGGCATTACAGAAAACTAGAAAAGAACTTGATGGTCTGCTAACCAAAAAAGTAGAGCGCGCTATGGCTTTTACTAAACAAAAATATTATGATGGCGGGGCAAAATCATTAAAGTTACTCTCCTTTAAGCTGAGAAAACAGCAAACAAGATCAAATATTCCATTAATTAAGAAAATTAATGAAAATAAGATATTAACAGGTAACCAGGAGATTGCAGAAGAGTTTGCAGAGTTCTATAGACAACTGTACAGCCAAGAAAAAGAAGTTGATCAGGCTGAGCTGAAACATTTTCTGCAAAATTTGGAACTGCCACAGGTCAACCCTGAACAGAACCAAAGTCTCACTGCTCCAATCACTTCTGAAGAAATAACTGAAGCAATTCAGATGTTAAAGCCAGATAAGAGTCCCGGATGTGATGGTTATACAGGTGAATTCTATCGAGAGTTTAAAACTCAGCTGATTCCTATCCTACATAAAGTATTCAACTGGGCTCTTACCCATGGAACATGGCCAGATACTTGGAGTAACTTTGTTATAATAATTACTCATAAGGAGGGTAAAGACCCATCACAGTGTGACGGATACAGACCAATTACTTTACTAAATATTGACCAGAAACTTCTAAGCAGTATACTGGCTGGAAGGCTTTCTTCCTGCTTTTTTCTGCTTTTCTGCAGTGAGCATAAGAAGAAATAAGGAAATAGAGGGGATAGAAGTAGCAGGCGTACAACATAAGGCAACTCTCTATGCCGATGACATTATCTTATATCTGACAAAACTAGACAGCACTCTCCCAGCTTTGATAAAGATTATTGAAAAATACAGTAATGTCTCTGGGTACAAGCTGAATATGCAAAAATGTGAGGCAATTCGTCTGGGAGCCTCCTTTTCCCCTGAGATAAAAAAAACAAATATCTCTGGAAATGGGACAGACAGACTGTGAAATATCTGGGAATCATACTACCCAGGAATTTGGATCATCTTTATAAATATAATTATGATCAACTTGAAGTAAAAATCAAGCAAGACTTGAATAGGTGGAAACTGGTTCCTTTGTCCTTGTCCTTGGAAGAATTGATACCATTAGAATGAATATCCTTCCTAGATTTTTATTCTTGTTCAGGGCCCTTCCTTTAAATATCAATCCAACTACATTTAAGTACTGGGATAGAATGTTACTTAAATTCATATGGGTGAACAAAAAACCAAGAGTTAAGATGAAAACACTAAAACTTGCTAAAAGATATGGGGGTCTAGCTCTGCCTAACCTTCAGAATTATTACAAAGCAGCTCATATACAAACAATACAAACTTGGTCCACTGAGGAGAAACACACAAAGTGGAAGTTGATAGAGCTAGTCCAATGCAGAGGCATGGAAAAAACTTTGCCATTTCTTGATTCAAAGCTACAGTTAAAAATAGACAACAGATGGTTCCAAAATACACTTAGAGTCTGGAACAAAGTACAAAAGGACTTAAATATTCACAATAAAATGCTGTTATTGAGAGAAATAATAAGAGATCCAAAATTTATTCCAAACAAAGATGATGGTACCTTTAAAACCTGGAATCAGAAAGGCTTGTCCATTTTCGGCAATTCGTAGATAACAAAGGAATTATGCAATTTAAAAGGTTACAAAAGAAACATGACCTGCTGCACTCCCACTTCTTCAGATACCTACAAGTAAGGAGCTACATAGAGAATAATTATAGAAAGAAGAAAATAACTCACCGATCTACATGTCTTGATACGGTTTCTGGTTAAAAATTGTAATTGTTGTAGAGTCAAACATCATGTCTCAGCTTTATATGGAATACTAGAAAGTGATAATAACATAGAGGAGCTGAGAGAAAAAACAAGATGGCAAGATGAACTTGATTTTACAATACCTCAGATAGAATGGGAAAGTATTTGTCTTTCTGCACACAAGACAACAGCATCTCAGTTCTGGAGTACACATGGAAATTACATATGAGATATTTCATGACACCTATTCAACAAGTAAAGTTTCAGCAATGAATGACTTCATCTTGCTGGAGAGAATGTGGAGAATACTATGCAAACTACAGCCACATTTTTTGGTTCTGCCCCGTTCTGACTACATATTGGAAACTTGTTTGTAACGAAATTAGAGAAGTCTTAAAAAATGACTGAGCAATTGATCATGAGTTTATTCTGTTAGGCAGATTCCATGTTGGAACAATGAATTCAGATGATAAATACCTCATTAGAATAATGAGAGCTACCGCACTTAAACTTATAACTAAAAACTGGCTGCGGAAAGTCAGCCCAGGGGTAGTCAAATGGAGAGAACTGATGGAACAAGTTAAAGAAATGGAGAATTTAACTTATAAAATTAGAGGTAATTCAAGAAAGGGAAAAATATTGTGGGCAAAATGGGAAAACTAAAATAGAGAGGCAAATAATGTAAACTAATGATAATAATAATACTAACACTTGTAATAATAATTTCACTCCTTAACTGACAAAAAGCAGTAACTTTAATCATGCATACAGTAAATCTAAATAAGCAATATTGGTTAAGGAAATAAGTCAACAACTACTCCTTTTTTTTCATTTATTTATTAATTTTTTTTAATTTATTTATTTTTTCTTGTATATATACATATATGTATATTTATATGTGTTTTACTTGATTTTGGACTTTGTATCAGTGGCATTTATATTTATCTTACTATGTTTGTGGGTATTTATTGTATCTATATATGTATTACTCTATTTACTCTATTGTGTAGACGGTCTGTTAATTGCTAAGGTTTAACTACACTGCAAAGGTACCTATGCTAACATAGTCTTACTTATTGATTAATCTATTTATTATCATCATTGTTATTATTCATCTAATTATTATTATTATTTTTTTCTGTAGTGTTTTAAGTTGTTATTATGGTATTTCTCTTGATTTGCTGTATAAACAATGCTTCACAGTGGTGTTGCACAATCGGGAAAAAATAAGTTATATAAAAAAAAAGTATGCCTGCATCAAAGCCTTGGCTTATCACTACAATTAGACACAACACAAGAGCAAACCATAAAACTGTCAAAATTTATTAAAGTTTTAGCACTTTATTCTTCATCTGTCACACTTTGAGATGAAGAAAATTTAGCAAGAGCAAAATCACAATTTGTGTCAACTGAAAAAAAAAAAAAAAAAAAAAAACTAGGCCAGAGTTTTCCCCAAGCCATAGTTCGGACACTCCTGCCTTAGTTCATGCATACTTGTATTACTTTTCTATTTTTTATTACTAAAGTCATGACCATTAACTTATTTTCAATTTGTACATTACTTTATGTTTAACTTAAATATTTAAATTCTGTTATTATTTTTAAATGTTCTAAAATGTAATCAAAATATTCTTTCCTCATGCTAATTTCAAATCTATTGCTTCATGCTGCTAATTTTTGCTAATACCATCTTAGCCTGTTGTTTATTTCTTTCTCTTGCTTGTTTGAAAATGAAATTGAATTAACCTAAATTTCCTCTGTGATAAAAAAAAATTCTATCTATCTATCTATCTATCTATCTATCTATCTATCTATCTATCTATCTATCTATCTGTCTATCTGTCAAGGATTCAGTCTGCACTGTCGTATAAAATAAACAAGTCACTTTTCTTAATAATGAAAAGCAAATTTGTCATTCTTCATTCAATGACACCACAAATTGAGTGCTTAGTTTACATTGTTGACTGCAACTTTGAGAATGACATGGTCAGCATGCATTTTCAGAATCATCCATCCAAAGTCATGGGAATATCACACGCTGATCCTGTTTAGAGTGGATTTTGGGCTTAAACTCCAATGTTCCATCAGTGTTTCTTCTGTTCCCTTATGCTATCCTCAAAACAGCCGTCATTTCTGCAGGACATAACTGACAGCCAAATTATCTTATCTACCTTTCATCTCCTACATTTTTTTATCTGCATCACATTTTATTTGAGATTAAAGTAGGCCTGCGTCTTTGTGCAGCACTAATTACCATAGAGCTTCAGTAATTAAAGGACAATAAAGCCTTAGTAGTAATTAGTTCCTCTTGTTTGGTTGCTAGCCCATCAATTGTGCTTCAATAATAATACTGATCATTAGCATGTGCCTAGGCAGTGAGGGACGCTGGGAAAGGAGCACTGCACACACAGCACTCCACATTCCATTCCCATGAAGCCATGGCACCAAGCCATGTGGTTAACCCCCTGTGTGCCGGGCTATGGAGATTGGCAGGCTGTGCCTACTAGGGAGGGCCCGATTACAGAAATAAAGAGGTCGCACTGTAACATAATGGAGCTGCTGGAATAATGAGCAGGTTTTTTCATGATTCTGAAGGTTGGGAACATGAGAGCTGCAGCAGCGGGTAGTTGCTGCTGTCATGGTTTGTGTGAAAACAATTGTACCACTCTCAGTGTTACATGTTGGTTTATTCACATCCAGGTACATCTAATGATAGCCTATCAAAGGAGAGTATCTTTTCACCGTTTTTAATGCTGATAGAAAGATGAAATTAGATCTTTTGAAATGAGGAGCACCAGAAGAGAAAAGAAGCCTCTGTGTAGCAGTGGTGCATGGATTGTGCTGTAAACTGTGGCATAATAATAATGCCAGGCAGCAGAAAATATGCTCCATTCTGTGCTTTGCTTTGACATGATTGAAAGACAGTGGTCCCATGGAAAGGCCATTTCAACATCAAATGTGCATGCACATCACAGGGCAAGGGTGTGCTATCCATCACATTCAGTGAGCTGTCAGAGGCTGCACTCTCCGCCACAGTAGTGCACCTTCTACACACACACACACACACACACACACCCACACACACACCCACACACACCCACACACACAAACACACACACATTTGCTGCTGCATGGCAATACAAGATTAGGCCTCCTTGTGCATGTTCCATCCTGAGCGGACAATATTTTACACTGTTTAGAGAGTATTCACTGCTAGAAGGTGGGTTCTGTGCTGTTTCAAATATGTGGTCACTTTTTCTTTTATTTTTATACTTTCTTTCTGATTTATGTGAATATGAAAAGAGTACTTCAACTGAAATGCAAGCAGGGCTGGACACAGGAACTTTTTGATTAATAAAATTCACAGCATATGATTTATCAATAGTAACTCATTTGTCAGCTTAGAATTAGTAATGGGCTTAATTGACAAGTACATGAAATAGGTTAAAAATAGTAGTCTGAAAGTAAAAACAGCAATACCTCTGCTGACAGGTTACTTATATAGGATAAAAATATTAAAACAATTTAGGAATATTAAATACAACATACAGAGTACAAAATGTATTTCCAATGGGTGCAGTGGAGTAGCTGTACAGATGTGCAGATACATTGGTGATTAGGTTTACGCTGTAAATGTCTTAAAGTATAAATCAACACACAATGTGCTTTACATGGTGCAGAAAAATTCAATCAGTATAAATATGACATAAAAAGGGATTCATAATCTTCAAAAAACTGTATGACTTTTATTGTTTGTACATATTTGTATGTATTTAAGGTTATCTAATCTCAAAATTTACAAACTTGTGTCATGGCACTTGTCCTTCACAGCAGGAAGTTCTTATTATAGAGCCCATGTTATGCTTTTTAAAATTTGACATGCCATTTGGTACGTTTAGTTTGTCTTCTCAGCATGATAAAGCACTTCTATGCACAAAGAAAAAAGCCTGCACCATTAGGACTTCTTCCTCTGCCCCTCTTTATGGCACCAGTTGCTGCTTGGCTCATTCCTCTTCCCCCGAATAGACCTATCAGTTTGATGTCCTACCATTTTAAGCCCAGTTTAAGCTAATTGATTCAGGGTGGAAAGCCCAGTGCAGCGCAGATGCAGAAGAATGAATAGAGAGTTGCTGACATCATGGCGTGAAGCAGCACTGAACTGACCAATTACCACAGGGTAGACTGGTCAACCAACCAGAGTGGACTGGATCCACATGGGTAAATGGACTTTACAGTGGCAAGTGCTCTAACAGAGCATCTCAGTTAAAGAGAGAATACAGCTTTATCATGGATACTGAGTACCTTGACGGTTTTGTGAACATAAACGACTGTGAACAAATTCAAGCAGTCATCAAAAAATGAAAACATAAACCACGGTTAAGACAAAATGTGCCCCCCTTAAGTTTGTTTGTTAGGCATTTAGGAATGGAAAACTAAAGGGTCTGGCAGGAAGAATTGAGGGTAAAGTTTGGACCAAACAGGAAAAAAAAGCTTCTGTCATTGACACATGCAAGTCATCCAGGTAAATTCTGATATATCTTTGTGAAGGTCTAAAAACAGATCGCACACATGCAAAACTATTGTTTTTATTTGAACATTTTAGGATAAAATTCTCTGGAAACTCGCAGACGAGCCTTTTTACATTTGTCCCTCACTGCAGGAGGTCTTGCTGTTGTTTGCATATTAGACAATGAAAGTGTCTTTAACCATCCTATCTTTACAAATTGTAAAGATAGATTCACCTTCACATGTAAGATTTATTAGAAAACAGTTTTCATGGGACTGTTGGCCTTTCTAATAATCTGCTCATAGGTTTCTGCACTATATACTCAAGCCCTTTTCATGCACTCCTTAAATGTTCTTGCAATTTTCTTCTAAATATTTGTTTTTATCTACGCTGACCTTTCTTTTCTTGCTTGTTGGCACTTGTCCCAAAACAAGACGTTTTATTGAAATTTGCATGTCTGTCATTCGGTGGGGGGAGATGGAAACTAGAGTGTCAGCAGAAAAAAACTTAAGGTTTGGGTTCAAAACAAAACAAAAAAAAACTACTTTTTGCATCCACATATGCAGCTCATCCAGGTAATTGAATAAATTTGGGGATTTTCGAGTGGGGTACTCTGTCCATGATCTTTACTTGTACTTTAAAAATGCAGCAATAAAGAATATATAACTCCAGCAACACATGCACAAAAATCTGAAGACCTGTCCTATAAAGTTTTGTTTTTGTTTTTTTGTCTATTTGGTTGTTATTTAGACTTAACACTACACACTTCCCTACCCACTGACTGATAAAATTTGACAATAAATAAATAAATAAATAGAAAATAAAAAATAAAAATACAGGTGAAAGTATAAAAGGGCATAAAAGGGTTTTTAATTACATATTGATGAAAAACAAAAGATAAAAAAGATGATGGGTAAAGAATTTACTAAGGCTGTACTTATGCATGACAGTATGAAGTTATTATAAATTGTAACCAAAACTACTAATAATTGTTATTAATAAATAGCTGTGTTTAATAAAGCTAATTTTGCAAGTACCAAAAGGATCTTCCATGGTTCGGTTTCTTGCTGTGAATAAGGGTTTTCAAATTTTTTTGTCTGTGACCCCAAAATTAAAGATGTAAGAGACTGCTGGGCCACACTGTTACTTGAGGTGATTGAAGCACAAAAGAAATTTACCTTTCAATAGTTGTATATATTATTTTTATTCCATTTGAAACCTAATTCAGTGTTAAACTGAACACATATGTCTGCAACTCTTAAAATGAGTAAAAGAAGGTTTCGTGTGACCCTCATTTTTCTGTCTCACAATCCGCAGGGTTTCCAAGCCTTCACTTTGGGTACCACTGCAATAACGATATGTACTTTACTTTTCCTTTAGTCTTGACATAAATTTTAAGATGTTAGTCATATATGCTAAACATGGAAATAGTGCAAGAGGTAAAGGCAGGGGCTTTAACAGAATTGGTAGACCCCATAAAAAGATATCACTGTAGGACACACAACACAGCCCAAACTAACCCCACATATTTGTTTGAACAACACGCAATTATGGAGGAGACAATGCTGTAGTTAACTACAATTTTTTGTAAAAAAAAAAAAACAAAAACCCTGTTTTAGGGGCACCAAAAGCCTTGCAATTATGTATGCCCATGTTATAAGCAGAGGATTTCCTCCAGGTCCTGTTTATGCATGTCATTTCTCACTCTCTCTCCTTGGTTTCCAACTCTCCATAATCTCTCTCTGTCCAATAAAGCTTCAAGAGACCATAGATAAATTATAATACATAAATAAATGTATTTTGTAATAAAATAAATCACAGAAGACATAAACTCCAAAATCTGCACCAACAATTAATGAATCAAACTGTAATGTAAGCACTTGTCTAACCTCAAAACCAGTTTTTTTAAGCATCTATCAGCTTTTCAATTTTAAACTTCTAGCAATACAGAGGGGACCTGAATTATGTCTTATTTTTTGCAATAAAAGCAATGTGAAATCACAGAAACAGGTGCATTTAGCAGCATATATAAGTATATTATAAGGATTAGTTTATAACATATAGAAAAAATATCAGTGTTTAAAAAAAATGCTAGAGCATTACACTTTACTATAAAGGTGTCCCTTTTCTCAAATAGCATGTTCGTAATTTCATATATACCATGTTCGTGTTTTCTCTTGCACATATTGGCATAATCATCAAGAGTAGCCCCCACTCCCTCTAATATGAGTGACCAAGTACTTCAGTGGTCCCGTGTCCTAGTGTATTTGGCTGTTGCATCATGTCTTGGTTGTCTAGTAAGCAACTGATTTAAGTTGAATGAAAAAAGAAAAATTTGGTGTCAGTACAGGATCAGATGCAGCTCTTTTTCCCTCCCCTCTGGGAATGCAAGGATCTGAGGGAGTGGTACAATGAGCTCTTCGCTAACTGGCTACCTAAATCCCATCTGCTGGGTTGAGGAGAGGGGGGGTTACAGACCACAAAGTGGACTTTCAAAATAGTCATGGGGTCTGCCTGTGACAAGAAGAAAACACAACACATGTAGGTAGAGGCTGGATGTAACCCCAGTAAGTATAAAGAAAGAGTTTAATGGGCATTCTTTTTAAAGCAGAATAGCACATTTTTCTGTGAACTGTAAGTACAGTAAATATTTCCACATCTGGTTCAGTTTGACTCAGCACAGCACACAAATACTGGTGTTTCCACTGTCTGAAAAGGAGAAAAGTTTCTCAAATAACAGACCCATGCATCCCACTTTTTGGCACCTCCCTGAAGGGACTAAGAGCGTACCAAACAGACTCTAAAAGGCGGAGCTGAAAGGGCTGCACTCTGTTGATTGGTCACAAAAATCATCAATTCTTCTGTGATAGCAGTGCAAAAGAAAACACATACAGTATTTTTAGCCATGTTTGAAAAGTTGTGGATTTAGAGTGATATGTTCTCTGCTGTAAAGAATGTGCACACGAAATAATGCTCAGCAGAGTACTGGAGTACTGTAAGTTCTCCATTGTTGCTCTTTATTTACAATTGCTTCAGACCACTTCATTGTGTCACATGGCAGTGACGTCAATCATTCAGGTAGCCGGCAACCCCCTCCTCCCAGACCAGTTTCTGGAAACGAGGCATAAAATGTGTTACCTTCTTCTGCTCCCCAAACTCTTACTGACAACCTTAAAAGCAAAGAAAATTGATTTAGCAGTGACATGGAACCTTTAAGTAATCTTTAAAATAATCACTTCTTGCTTTTATTTTACAGATTTGCTGAAATTCTACTTTAACTTACGTAAGTTGATTAAAGCAAGTGTGTTTTTACTTTAGTACATTTTTTTTATAGCCTTCTTTTCCCATCCTTAGTGTTCAAAGACATACCAGGGACCTATGTGTATTTTACTTACTTCCTTTGGTTACAGTCTGTCATATTTTTTTTGAAAATTCAAGTAAATTTCAATAGAAAAGAAACAGGGCTTCTCTCTACATGCAAACACCAACATAAAATTCCATAAAAACACAGTGGAGCTACAGAGAGAGACTCTGAGTAAACCTCTCCTCTCTGCCTTGGCATAATAACCCAAATGAAAGCCTTTATGAAGAGCTGATGGAAGCAGAGCGCGCAATATAATGCACACACTTCTACATTTTCAGCTAATCAGAAGCGCGCAGTTGCAGAAGGGAGAGCGGTTGCCAAGGCAGCCACCAATCTCCCCTCCCCCTTCTCCCTCCGTTCCTCTTTCCCGTTTATTATCGGCAGAGGTCGCATGGCAGAGGGAAGTCGAACCACTTCTGTACTGGAACCAATGCAAGAATATGCAGCTCCATAACAAAGCCTGTGTGGAGTCTTGAGAGCTCAGTGGAAACACACGCGGAAAGTCCATGGGCTGCTGGTGCAAAAAGACCTAAAACAGAAAAAGGATCTAAGTTGGAGATTTATATTGTTTTACTCTTTCTGGAACAACGGGATACTTTTGCCAACACGTGTGTTTCCATGAAATTTGTCCTCCTTGTTGTGAGGGACTGAGCGTGTGCTTGGCACCCTTCGGAGGAGGACTGCGCATCACCAGAGTTGGTGCCGAAGTTCGGACGCAAACGGATGTGAGAGAGGAGAGAGTACCGAGTCAAACTCCACCACTTGTTTTCTTTCTTATTTACTCACGCTTGTTCCGGCGTGTTTGTGTGTTTGCTGGGACAATTGTGAGCCAAAGACGTTGAAAGTGATTTCATGCCTTCGGTCTCGCACAACCTGAGATGGACGTGAGATTTTATCCTGCGCCCCCGGCTAATGTGGGTTCATGCTCCCTACCGACTGACCCGAGTTGTCTGAGCCCTCTGGACTATTACCATTCGAACAAGGTAAATAAAAAGAGAAATAACTGTTCTCTCTTGCTCTGACATGCATTTTGTCTCACTTGTGCTTGTAACATACAGGCAATGCTTTGGGTGCGTTTTTATCTATGCGCGCATACTTGCTCCAAACACGGCTGCACTCTCGAACAGAAAAAAAAAAAATTGTCAAGTGTCAGCAACTAAAGTGACCTGCGCTGCTTTTAATTTAGTCTGAACCCGGACCTAGAATTTGTTAAGTCCCAACTAAAACCTGCAATCATGCTATTCTGCTGTTGAAAGAAACCGTGTCCAACTTTTCTCCCACTAACCAACGTGCTTATTATGTTATTTCCCCAGTGTTTTTTTTTTTTTTTTTTTGCACAAAGCTGGCATTAAGTGTCCCACCCGATGTGGAATACTAGGGGCTGTATAGAATCCATACTGCCCCTCTCTGCTCTAACATTATCTTCTCTCTCAATGATTCCTTATAGCCTACATGCTTTTCCGCTGGGAGTTCAGCGATTAAATGGATGTGTGCCAGTAATGTACTGTTAATTACTTTGTAAGGGGACACCACAGAGCTTGCCTGCTGCAACTGATCACTCTTTTCTCCCTCTTTTCTTCCCTTTCTTAAGTTTTGACACCCCGCAGCTTTTTGGCTTGTGACATGATCTGACTTCATTGCGCAGGTGACATTTAAAACAACAAAATCAATGAATTGTAGTTTGACGAACAGAAACCTTTGGATGTCTTACACTGAGGGTCAAACACGAAAAATAGCAACACCACACAGTCAGATAAGCACGCATAAAACTACTAGCAAGCAGGTATGAACAATAACATTGATATATCTGTGCTGTCCGTGAAAGCTCCTAAATTCATTCACTGTTTTGGCTTTATTCAATTTCTACCACTTTAGGAATGCATGATAATGGATTTTGCAGATTTGTGATAGATATTTTCAACAAAGTTTGCTGATAACTACATTGAAACTGATAGACACAAACTTTTTGATCTGTAATTCTAAAAAAAACGTATTTCTAGACAGTAAGGATGATAACCTGCATTTACAGCCAGTATCTCAACTGTAAATATCAGCAGAAGTTTTCATATCTGCCTACAGTGGTGCGCATTGGCAAGAATCTGGATACAATATTTATCTCGATACAGGAGTGATGATATATTGCAATTTATTGAGATATCATAATTAGGGCAATAAATCTTGATTTTTCTGTTTGTAATAGTCTGTTTTTTTCTTGTAATTTTGTGAACACAGTTTTTAATTAGTGCCATTTGTAAAAAGCATAACCCTTGTGACATGACTTATTTTTGTTGTCTGTTCCAGTGACAATAATGATGATAACTAGAGGTGCTCATAGAGCACAACCCTCCACCAGGGCATTTCTGGCATTCTTACCCAAGCTGTCGGCGAAAATGTTGAAAACTGC
The DNA here is from genome assembly GCA_037902135.1 of Cetoscarus ocellatus. Lineage (NCBI taxonomy): Eukaryota > Metazoa > Chordata > Actinopteri > Labriformes > Labridae > Cetoscarus > Cetoscarus ocellatus. The sequence continues at coordinate 287,625 of JBAMNC010000450.1, read as the reverse complement.
CCTCTCTCACAGTGTTGACATATCCTGGATGTGCATTGGGATTCAGATCCCCACCAGAATCTTACCACTTCTTCCATGTGGCATGATCAATTCCCTGAATCTGGTTTAACTTTTCTAGTCATCTTGCTCACAAACAGACACCCAGACAGACACCCTGACAGACTGACAATTGCCAGTAGAAACACAACCTACTTGACAGAGGAAAATAATGTAATGAAAAGACAGTGGAATGTTTGCAGCCAACTAGCAGCCAGAGCCTGAACTACAATACAAAACAATTTCCCATTTTTTTTTTTTTTTTATAAATCATTAACTGGTGATCTAGAGCTAATGAACTTAGTAAAGCTATTATCAGTGGATACCAAAACCATGCTGATGATGTGTTGCATCCCTATTTACAACTAATATATCGGATATTCATATCAGCAGATTGTGTGAATATACCATAATATCACACCTGATAGGTTTGAATTATTTTGTATAATGAGTTTCAAGCAGAAAAATTAGAGCAACATTTTTTTTACTCACCCTAGATTCTGAAAACTTACAAGCGTTCAAAGTATGTTCAAGTCTAAGATTTGAACTACAGCTGCTTAAATTTAATTTAATTTAATTTTTGCACATTATGACAATATGTAGGAGTGGCACAATGGTGCAGCAGGTAGTGCACAGGCCTCATAGCATGAAGGTTGCTGCTTTGAACCTAGTGTCAGTCTGGGTCTTTTTGATGAAGTTTGTATATGCTCCCTATGCATGCATGGGTTCTCTCTGGGCACTCAGGCTTCTTTCCACAGACCACAATCATGCTCATTGGGTTTATTGGTGACTCTAAATTGCCCTTAGGTATGAGTGAGTGTGTAAATAGTTGTTTGTCTATCTATGTGGCTAGGTGATTGGCTGGCGCCTGGTTCAGGGTGTACCCTTCCTCTTGCCCAATGGATGAAAACATGTATTTTGGGATATTTTCATTATTTTTGTCAGTCTTGTCTCAGAAAACCTACAAACTAATCTGTTGATTATTATGAGCATTGATTTTAATTTGAAAGAATACAGTGTATTTCATACAAGTGGTCACATTTTTATTAAGTGCATGAAAGCTCACTGGCTGTCAGCAGACTGATTGTTCACAGGGCTGTTTGGTGCGCTTAGAAAGAGAGATGGTGGGCAGATTTACTGTAACTGTTAAAATGCAATTTATATGTTTTGTTTATTTATTCTGAAATAAATAACATCACGTTTTAAACTGGTTATTGACCAAATTTGATAAAGACTGCATAAAGAATTTATGATTGGGCCAAATGTTTTGTTGGCAGATGTTGGCTTGATACTTTATTTACAATATGATTATGTTGCTACTACGAGTTGTGCACTTTTACACTTTTTGTGTTTGTTTTATTTCAAGCACTTTGGATTGATTCCAGGAATCCCCCTGTCAAACTCCTGCCAAACTAGGAGTATTAATTCTATTTTGAAAACTGACTGAAGAAGAGTGGGCATGTTTTTGTTTTGAGCTATATACAGCCCACTCTGTGTCAGGAGGTTGTTGCACTGCTGTTTGTGGCTCTCAAAAAGAAAAATTAAGCTTAGTTAAACTGATATTGTTAAAGATGCATTCCTCATATGATGAATTTAATCTAAAGAAATTACCTATGCTTTTATGGTACTGATTTTTTGATATTTTAATGAAAAATGTCTAACATTTATGATGGAAACAAGTGTTTTATGACATGTTTTATTCCTGTCTCAAAAAACATATTGTCACAAAAAGCGTAACAGGTCAGTCCTTGGTGAGACCTGCTGCCTTAAAGGATAAGTTCAGTTTTTTGACACCTGGACCTTATTTTTAGGATTAAATACGCTCGTAGACTCACCCAGACAATTTTGGCGGAGCTCGGAGCCATTTTCGAGCAATTTATATCTATCCAACGGCGTTTTATTCTCATGCCATAGTAGCAGACAGGGCCAGAAATTGAAGCCCCTAAATTAGACATTATCTGCTGCGAAACCCGTTCATTTCAGCTACATTTTATGAATCAATGGCCAGTGTTATCACCATGTGAGCTCAACTTTGTTGTTATGGTCATCGTGGGCTTGACAAGGATGAGTAACTTTTGGTGACGTCATAGACAAGAACATGAGTAGAGCCGCTGTTGTTGCTAGGCTACACGGCTACACGGCTATTTTTGTGCAACATGGCGGAATATTTATCCGATGTAGAAGTGTCTGACGACGACTTTGAGTATAATGGATGCCCGTATCATATCTGAGCCAGAATATACCGACGAGGAGCTATTTGAAAAGAGGATGCAGAGGGAAAGAGCCGAACAGCTGGCCAGAGAACAAGCAACCACTGCACGTCCACGAATGGGGGCTAACTGGTGGTGTTGTTGTGGACATTGCACGGCAAACACAACAGAGGAGAAGTGCCTTTGCTGCTCAGAGTGGGACTTGAGACCAGAGGAAACACGTATTGATGCCCCCCAAAATACGATTTCTGGCCCCGTCTGCTACTTTGGCATGAGAAAAAACGCCGTTGGATAGATCTAAATTGCTTGAAAACGGCTCCGAGCTCCGCCAAAATTGTCTGGGTGAGTCTACGAGTGTATTTAATCCTAAAAATAAGGTCCAGGTGTCAAAAAACCGAACTTGTCCTTTAAAATAAGAAATGTATAAAATTTATGGATTTTCAGCGAGGGCAAAAATTATTTGAGTCATGCTGTATGTCCATTCTAAGAAAAATGATGTACTTTCAACATAAGTGGGAGCAGTACATAATTGTACATAAGTACAATTGGACAAATAAAAGACAGCATATGGGATATATATATAGCCAACATTTCACATGCATTTGAAATTATCACAATTTTCATATCTGCTGATACCAAAAAACAGTGTTTTAAACTATTATCTGCTTAACCAGATACCAATGATATTGTGCATGAAAAAAAGTAAAAAGTAAATGATATTAGCTTCACTTTGTATGTCAGCATATTGGACATTGAAAAAACAGCATCATACACCCCTACTAAGTGCCAAAAACAACAGATACTCTGTAAAAATGTACTAGAGATACTTGACTAATATTTAACCACCTTGTATCTGTCACTTTTATACCATATCTTCATAAATCATACTGTACAGTGTTGACTTACCGTTATTGTGGTGTTAGAGACCATCAGGCTCTAGATGTTGGCCCAAGTTGTTCTGAGATAAATAAGATCTTTTGCTCACTGTATTGGAAAAACTCATCTCTCAGGTTTGACAATGAGGGAATAATGTCTGTGGGAAGTTTTCATTTTGCTGTGTGGCCAGTGGAAAATCTATAACACATCAGAGCATTGCAGTTATAAAACAAAAAAAATGACATTGGGAAAAAATAAACCTTTTATCATCTTAAGATGAGTGTTCATGACAGAAAGACATCAGACCTGATTTATTTGGATTGCAGATGGTATAAGGTTTATATAAAAACTTTTAATGGCAAGGCTGGTGTAAACTTGTGACACACAAATGGGCCCACATAAACATCTCCTCCACAATGGCTATCTTTTTTTTGTAGGTCAAATGAATTAGGATCTCTCTCCAACATGGATAATCCCAAGAATATGCTGATATCCACACAGAGCATGAATCCTGAAAACAAAGCCAGCAGATATTCTGGGTGATATTTATCAAAAATCATATCTGACTATTTTTAGGCAAGTGGTCATGAATGGTATGCATCTGTGTTTTTTTTCTGTATAGACATAATAAATAAATGTCAGTACCAGAATTAATAACATTTATATGATTCTAGTCCAAATTTAACCAAATTGATATCTGTTTGACACCATGGAAACAAAGTGAAAATCCTACAAAGAGCATTCCTCCTTACAAACAAATACAAACTCTCACATTCTTTATAAATGGTGCAAGATATCATTAAATTGCAAACACTCAATATATCCTTAAATAATGTGTTTCAATGTGTTCAATGGTTTCAAAAAGCAGAAACATTTTGAGTGTCTGCCACTAAGGTGAGAGAAAAATGTATACGGTAAATTACACAAATATATTGGTGATTCTTGGAAAACTAGGTGAAGGTGAAGAGTTCCATCCACTTTCCAAAATGTTGCTTCTTCTTGCCAGCCCCACCCCCTTTTACAAACTTTTACAAACATAGTATCTGTAGGACAAAAACCTTGTTTATCTGAAATCACTGCAGGAAATTTGAAAAAGTGTTGGGTTATTTTTGAGGGACATTGGTGGTGCAACAGGTAGTGCTTGTGCTCAAGAATACTGCTTTGACTCTGGTCAGGTGGGGCCTTGTATAAAGTTTGTATGTTCTCTCCATGGGGATTTCTCCTGGACCGAAAACATGCTTTTTTGATTAACTAGTGACAATAATTGGCTCTAGGTGTGAGTGTGCACCTGGTTGTCTGTCTCTACATATCAGCTCTGTTCCCAGCTCACTCGCAGTGTTAGCTGAGATAGACTCCAATCCCCCCTGCTATCCCGAAAGGGAAAAGCTATGTACACAATAGATGGATGGAGATTTTTTTTGAAAAAACATTGTCATAATTTGGGATTGTTTTATAGGTTGTTTGAACTTCATAAACCTTCTCATTGTTTTGGACCTTTAGCTCTGATGTATGAATAAAAAAATCATAAAACAATGGATATACAAGGATTTGCCCGACTGACCAAACGTAACCAAAGTATTTTTGCAGTTTAGATAGCATGTAGGAAGTTGCATGTTACTGATATTTCAGGCTTACAGAAACTCTGGGTGAGGATGTGCATCCCCTAATGACATCAGAAAAGAAATATTTTCAAATCGACTGTTTGAGCAAACCTTTCTGAAAAGTGGAGCACGCAAACAGGGATAGGAGTTTTTTTTTTTTTGGGGGGGGGGGGGGGGGGGGGGTACACCTCATGAACACATATTTTAATGTAAAAACCATGTGAACTTAAACACTTAGCTGCGTCAGCATATGTGTCAGCTTCTTTCTATCCTAGCTTCAAATCACACAGCCACTGACTTGGTGCATTGCATGTTTGCATCTTATTGTGTAAAATGAAGCCAAACTAAAAAACGCTTCTAATTTCTGACCACCAAGATTACTACTCCTTGGTTGTTGTTTATGCTAACTGCTTATTTTAAAAATGTGATGTCATAGATGTTTTGCAAGGCCCAAGGCTATTGATTGGGATATTGTTAAGTGTAAAGACAAACAATGTTGATTCCTTAAAGCCTCTGGGAAAATGAAGAATTAGAATTATAACAGCATATAAAAGTTCAGTGTGTCATTAAGCAAATCTGAGAGAGCACCATCTCTAAGTATAAAAGTGTTCTTAAACTGCTCATTTAAGACAGTTAAGATGATTTCTCAGGACTATGTGGGCATGGTCGCTTTTGCATCAACATGAAGAGGTAAAGTAGTTTTATTGCCTTTCAGTGGGCGGGACTTGGTGTTTGTTGTTATTAATGGCCTAGTTCCTTATTACTTAAAAATGAAACTGCTGATATTTTAAAAGGAAACATAATTCCTAAGATGTTTATGTAGTTGATGGTATGTGTATAGGATCAGACATATCTTACATAGAAAGTTTTTGTTGATTTATGTTCTCAGGGGCTTTAAAACTATTGAATATAGTTCTTAACTGGAATTGGTTCCCAACTGGAACTGGCTCTTGATGCCCATCTCTTTAGAGGATTTTATGGCTGTGGGATTAAACAGGAGTCAATATACCATTCCACTAACATTAGGAATGTTTTGTAAATAAGATAAAATAAACACAACACCTTGAAAGAAACCCCACCTGTGAGGACAAATAGGCATAAATATGCTTTGATGATTATCTCATACTAGAATGTTGGACTCTAATTTCGTAGACCAGGCGCAGGCAGGGCGCACCTGCCCTGCGCCCCGCCAACAGGGTGTGTCCAGGGCATTTTGCAAGTTTCGTGCTCGGCGCAGTCTGGCGCAGGCAGGCGCACCCACGCCTCCGTCTCTCCTACCGGCGCACGTAGCAGAGAGGGAGGAGATAAGACTTGAGTGGGTTTAACACAGCCGAGTGTGATCTTCACCAATCAAATGAACGCCTCTCCTCGCCTTTAAATGCGCCGCGGGCGAGGCGCAGTGACAATTTCATCTCGTAGGCGATGAAGGTCAGAGCCGCTGTCACTTTTACAGCAACTGGGAGTGCGCAGGAGCCACCAGGCCGCGCATCAGAGCCATGATGCGCGTCACCGTGTGGACCACCTCACGGGACAGATGTAATCTGTTCCTGTGTCATAATAGGAGTACAAAATTAAGTGATAATTACATTTAAACACAGCAGCAGGCTAATCCATTCATCATGCTTGTGATCCACCTGCATTACTTGTCTGTCATCGCCAAATAGCAGCGCCTTAGGTGAAAATATATCTCCTCCTCATCCTCCTTGCAATAATCTACTCCATCTATTTAGATCACGTTACGAAAAAAGATTAAAACAGAGAAATATGGGCAATCACAGGTAAATCGTTAAGACACCGAGTGACTTACATTTATTCAGCGAGCGTCTCTCTCTTTTTTCTTTTCTGCTGAATTTCATGAGATGAGAGAAGCCGGATACTCCGTATCGGATGATGTGGCTGTTTGTGGTTGGCTTGAGAGATGTGAACTCGTTAGTTATGACAAACCTCTCTGATCTGACATCAGATGTGACGGGACAATTAATATAGATGCAAATGTATATGCTGGTTCAGACGGTTACATCAAATAGTGGTTGCTGTGATTGTTTATGGCATTGAAATGTACCTGACACTCTGGATACCTGCCTGTGAGGTTTTGGTGGCCAGGCTGCGCCTCGTCTGCCGAGAATAGACCAGGTTGGAGCTGGCGGGCTTTCAGCGCACCTTCCGCGCGTTTTTTTGGCACCAAATTGTCACTGCGCCAAGCTGAATCTGTGGACACCCCCCCCTGGTGTGGGGCCATTTGGCTTTAGTCTATGTTTATAACTAGCAGCACCTGTGAGCTCTTTCAGCAGCTTGGCTCGGTTAAACACATCAAATGCATCCGGAGAGAAGTGGCAAGGGTCTTTTGGAAGTTGTGTACGTCCACAAGCAATTTCCCACTCCTTTCCTCTCTGCTTGTCACTTGTGAAGCTGTTTAGACTTACATCACTCCCCTTGTTTCCCTTTGACTGAAAATTGCACCCAAAAGCAGCATAATGTGGCATTATTATGGTATTCTCGTTCCTGATAGCCAGTGAGTAAACATAGCGAAAGCACTAGCGGCTTGGCACAACTCAACCAAAATACGTCATCAACCCAGCATGCATTGCACTAGTACAACAATGGCTGCGCCTGTAGTTGAGAATATGTGTTATAAATTGTGATTTTTAAAGAAATAACAATTCTTTGTGCTTTTTTTAACAACACATTCTAGTATGAGATAAACATTGAAGTGTATTTATGCCTATTTGTCCTCACAGGTGGGTTTCCTTTTAACATATCAAACAAATTCCTTTGTAGTCAAAAAGCACATGATTGAAAACAGTATTTCTACATAGCATTAGCCCTGGCATATATACATATATTTATATACATATTTGAATCAGCATAAACTTAATGGATACAAACAATTTTTATTAGAAATATTTATCTTGAAAACTGGATATATTTTCCAACTCTGCTATTAACACACATGAAACTCAAACCACCATCACTAATGAAGAGTTGGGTGCACAGGGATCATTGGGTGTCCTCTTGACATGAAGAAGAACCTTGCAGGTCAAGTTCCTCTCCTCAAATACCTGTTACACAGGCTGTGCCATTAAAGAGATGTCTGATTTGTTATGTTGGTGCTGCATCTACTTAGCATGTCTACCTGCTAATAATCATATCTGACACCTCGGCCGGCTGATTAGAAATTCAGCCCTGCGTTGTGAAAGTTAAAGGCTAATCAGAGCACTGAGGTGGATTGTTTTTATGTGTTTTGGTTTTGTCTGGTGAATTTTTCGGTGTGTTTTTGTCTGCTCTGGCTTGAGAAAATTCATTTGAGATAATTTTTTGGGAAAGAATAAAAAAAAAGCTGCGTCAGTTGAAAATTTTGGTTTGGCTTTTACACTGCTGGGATGTAGCACCATTTCCCTGCTCTTGTTTTGCAGGTTTTATTTTTATTTTTTTTTTTTGCAAAGCAAGTCTCTTTTTATCACTTCCAAGTAAAAAAAGTGCAATTCAGCATCTCAGAATTTGCACAGAGATGCTGAATTGCACTTTTTTACCTAATGTGTTTTTAAATTAATTTATTTATTGTAATTGTGTGTTCTTTCACTAATCCTGGAAGCATGAGTAGAATGTTGAATGTGTTGTCTGTGCAGCAGACCCCTCTATCCAAGACAAGTTTCTCCCATGGGAGACAAGAAAGATACTTTGACTTGACTTCTAAGTTTAAAGTGTTAATTTCTGTTATCAAGCTTAATTAGATAAAATGAGTGTGTTTTGGCTTAACAGTCAATTTGCAAACCTGTCTCACTGAGGATGCTCTGTAAAGCTTGTTAGAGTCATTAGCAACTTCATGTGAGTTCTTACAGGGAAAGTGTTTAGCTTTCCTCTCTCAGTACTTGTTATCCTACAGTTTGTTGCCTCCAGACAACATGCAGGCAACAATATGTATTCATTTTTAACATATTATATGTGCAGATAACTATTGTTCAGTACTGCAGAATAGTTCCCTCTACTGCAATGTGGGGCTGTGCATTTGGTAAGAATTTTTTCATCATTATGGGAGCATTTGCAACAAACACAATGCCACAGCCACAAATCCATGTCATCAAATAAATAGTATTGATGAAACTTAAATATTTTTAAGCTTTACTTTCTTGATTAAGCACGCAATAGGGATCAATGGTAGCATTAGTAATCTTTCAAACAGAAGCTTGCTTGTTTGATCTCAAATCCTCTCACTTCTAAATGTCTTTTTACAACACATGTAACCCCAAACTGGTTCCACTTACTGAATGGACACTTTCAGAGCAACCTCAGCTGTCATTGAATGGATGTGGAGTGAATGGGTTGGTTTGTGGGATAAATACTTTTCTAGTATGTCAGATGACCAGAAAGGCACCATACAAGCTCAAGTCTGTATTTGCATTTTACCTGCTGGATTGATGCTTTGATAGAAAGGCCATGCTTTCAACCACTTTAATGTTGTTTGAAAACGCTATAGTTCACTGTTAGATACCCTCAAATTACTCAATTCCAGCTCAGTGCCAATGAATATATAAATATATGTATACATTGATATATATTTCTTTTTCTATATTTATTGATTAGAGCACATGTTTTCCCATTACTGTGCAAAAACTTTCATCCATTATAAACACACACCTCGCTGCATGCAGTGCGAAAAAGGTGCCTCACAGTCCTATTTGTGTGTGTTTCTGGATTGTATACTAAAGATTAAACTTAACAGAGCTGACGGCCATAAATCAGTTTGTTACCCTAGCACAAAAAATACTGATGATGTTTTAACGCCTTCACTATTAAAGGGGTCATGTTGCAAACACTATTACAAACATCACTATTTAAAAAATACATGAATAAAAGCAGATCAGAAACATTGTTTTTTAGCCAATGTTTTCTCTTTTTCATTTGTTAATTCACTGAACAATATATTATTTTCATATTACTGAAAATGGTATAAAGCACTTTTGAAAATTTCTCACATGCACGCCATGGGCCTATTTAGACCCTTTTTAGTCATGTTGAAATACCTCTGAATTATATATCAGCACCCTCAAAATAAATATAACAGTTTGAAGTGTTCCAGCTGATTTTTAAACATGACAGGGATTTTCGCAAACATCCCATTTTAATTTCTAAAGAGCAAAATAATAATTTCATGATATTTCCAAGTCAGGGTGCAGAGGATGTCTTACTCCTTTCTTGAAAAATGGTAGACTCCAAAGTTTAAAGGGACAGTTCAGTTTATTTCAAATGATGTTGTATGAGCTCCATATGGCCACCAACTACATTAGATGCAGTATAAGTATTTTCTCCACCTACAAGAACTCCCATCAAAAAATAATACCACAGTTTAGGAGTACGCTACCTATAAATATTTCTAAGTGCATTAACTTTTCGGAAATATTAAGTTTATCTGGAACTAACTGACTCACGTCACGTATTCCTCCATGAAGCGCTGCCGTGAGCCGCTGAATCACTCCGCCTCCCTCTCACCTGTTGTAAACATAACAAGCTCGCGGCTACAGATGCCGGTTGTAGCCACGTGTAACTTTTTTCAAGTATTGCAGTTCTTTTGTTCTGACTCTTAGTGGTATGAGGAAGAGACAATGTAGGAAATTAAAGACAAGTGATTTTGACAGCGACGATGAAGTTCCATTCACTTTTGGAGCCAACAGGATATCTTTATCAACCGGAGTTCACAGAAGAAGAGCTGCTGCAGATGGAGACCGAACAGGCCTTACCCCGAGTGCTACTGCTGCCAACTTCAGGATCTGTCTGAGTCAGAGAATACTGGTGACTAGTCTGTATCACTCATCAAACAGATTTTCCTGCTCTTCTGAATCCCAGAGTTTTGCGGACATTCTTCATTCTTCTCGATCTTTTCCAAAGATTAACTGTAACAAACGTCTCAAACCTGAAGGATCTAATGGCAGTTTATCCTCAAAGTTCGTAATAATGATCTGTCAGAGACAAACAAGCAGAGTAGAGGAGGCTGTTTACCATAACATTGCAGACTTTTGTGTTGTGTCTCTCTCTCTCTCACACACACACACCCATTACTGTTGGTAATGTACTGTTGGCTCGCAGCTGCGCGGAGGAAAATGTGACATGAGTCAGTTAGTTCCAGATAAACTTTATATTTCTGAAAAGTTAATGCACTTAAAACATGTATAGGTAGCGTACTCTTAAATTGTGGTATTATTTTTTGATGGAAGTGCTTGTAGGCGGAAAAAATACCCTTTGTACTTGGTACAATACTTCCCTGTTTGTGGCTGGTTCTGCGTAACAGACTCTTACAGTCTGTGGCTTACTGAGGGAGAGGAGAGAACGTTCTACTGCATCTAATGTAGTAAGTGGCCATATGGAGCTCATACAACCCCATTTCAAAAAAACTGGAGTGTCCCTTTAATGATATAAAACAGGTGGTTTTGGACTTCTCGCTTTATGGTGGTAGGAATAAATGTATTTTTGTCAGTAAAATGAATTTTATGCAAAGGACCTCTTTCACAATACGTGTAATTTTGCCCACAGCCCAATTTTTTGTTTATTGTGTGGTATTTGTAGTACACCCAGAGACTCCCAAGAATATACCTTTAGAAAATCCAAAAGTCATCCAGGGCCTGTACTATGACCTATTTTATGATCATTGCCATAGGTGTGAGCCAGGGTGCACACTTTACCCCAAAACTTACTCAAACACAAATAATAAATCATCAAATTGGGTCAAATCACCTTCACTGAAGTCTGGTGCATCTTTTGAAATCAAATGTAAAGCTAAGTATTACAATTGAAAGAAGTTATTGAATTTTAACTGGAAAAAAATTAGTTTTTTTTTATGATTTTTTCAACAAATTCAATTCTTTGGAGATGTGTCTGACCAACTTACAGTTGCTGTACACCTAAAATACTTACAAATTATTTGGCCACATATATATTCTCAAAGTGGGAAAAAAATCATCAAATTCTGAGACCGGTAAAGTTGTTCAATTAACAGGTTGGGTTACTGTGGTAGAATCAGGATACTGTTCCATGTCTTGTATTATATCAAGGGTAATGTTTTATTTCATGCAATTTGCAGCAAATGAATGTTAACTTCAATTTAGTATTGTGCATTCAGTTGAATTATATTTTTTTTCAAAATGTTTTTCATTTAAAACAGAAAAGGTATGCAGGGCCTGTAATTCCTCTTTTTTAAAATATCATCCAACGCAATGCTAATCAACACTGCAATACATGCTATATATTTCAAATGAATAAATGGGATAGTGGTGCATCTCCTTGTATGATAGAGTAGTACGTTCAAGCTGAGGCAATATGCTATTGTTGACCTTCACGCTTGTGGTCAAGACGAGTTTAGTCAGTTCTGCCATTCTGTAAAGAATTGTTGTCCAAGCAACATATGTCCTAGCTAGCTAATATCAATTTGTCATTTGAGTATAAACAACATATATTCTGCTGCAAGTGTTATATTCAGCAGATTTCTTTTTAAGTATAGCTGTTCATATACAGTGTCTTCTGTTACCACAATTTAGTGTGCACACATGTACATTTTATGAAAAAATTGTGCATCTAGTACAATACTAAGTGGTATCCATACCTATAACTATACCTTTTTGTTGTTAGTGTATTTTCCAGGTTTGTTTCCCTGAGAATACCAATATATATTTAAATCCTCCAGATAATTTATTTTCATATTGTTTGAAGTTAAAATGGACGGGGTTTGTATTATACCCGATTGCAAAACCAGGTTCAAAGATAAAGGGAAGAACTTAAAATCTGGAAGGAGTCTAGATTCTCCCAGTAACAACTGGTTAAAGCAGGTGCTTAGTAAAGAAGGATTGAATGTTGAGAGTGGAAGTAAGCTGTGTCTAAAATGCTACATGAGATATCTTAGAAAAAGGCCACGCCCTGACTCAAAAGAAGACACTCACAGTGACAATGAATCCACAGGCATCTGTGATTCATTTGAGATTGAGGATAGCCCCACTAATCCTGGAACTAACCGATCTGTTATACCTCTTATCCAAATCAAAGATTTGAAGTATGCTTCCTCTTCACATCGTAAGTGTTCTTTGTGTTTAGAGTACAATGACAACTGTATAAACATTCCTAAGTCTGTTCGTCACTCTCTTATCATTGAATGTTCACTTTGGTGCCCGCCTGATGCTCGTGTTTGTTCTGAACACCTCATCGGGAGTTTTCTACACCCTGACACAAAGATAAATATGCACAGTCGTATTCCTCTGGAAAGTAAACTGAATAAATCTATTTCTCCAGTTGTTATTAATGATTTGCTTGAAATTGTACATGAAGTATCCAAACATGAGACATCACCCAAACTGAAGTTTGAAACCTTGTCAGATTCTGACTGCCATGCATGGACTGGCTGGACATTGGTGCAATTTAAGAACATGTATGACATGTGTGAATCTGATCTTGTTTCAGGTTCAAGTGATAGTTCCAGAGCAAAAGATTTGCTTCTTTACTTTTGGGCAAAACTGAAAACAAACCTCTCATGGAATCAAATGACCATGCTTACTAATCTTTCCCAAGCTACACTGTCAAGATATTTTCATACAATTGCAGATATTTTGAACACAATAGTTGTTCCCAAATACCTTGGCACAAATCATATTTCACGCCACGATGCCATAACTCACAACACTGTCTTTACTAAAGCTTTTTATGGTGACCAGGTCACTCTTATCTTAGATGGTACATATATCTACCTCAACAAATGCAGTGATCATCAGTTTCAAAGGGCATCTTACGGAGGACAGAAAAAACGAAATTACCTAAAATTCATGTCAGTTGTACTGCCTGATGGATATGTTTTAGACACTATTGGCCCCTACCATGGTAACGTAAAGGATGCAACAATAACTCGGCTCATCATGGAAAAAATTGAAATATTGAAATCTTGGTTAGAAGCAAATGACAATATGATTGTAGATTGCGGTTTGAGGGATGCCTTAGATCTTCTTGCTAAGTTGGGGTACGATGCTAGAATGCCGTCATTTTTACCAACTGGTAAATCCCAATTGGATTCCTCAACAGCCAATAGTGATCGTTGCTGTACCAAAACAAGATGGATAGTAGAGTCCTACCACGGGCGTTTAAAGAAGTGGATGTTGTTTAAGGAACAACTTACCTCAAATTATTTCGTTGAGGTCATTGGCAAATTAGTGCGCATAGTAACTGCATGTCTCAATGCCTTCAGAGGACCAATATATGTTTCAGATCCAGATCGAGAGGAACGAGATACTAAGATGGCTCAGCGTATGCTTTCACTTTTAAAAAAAGACAATGTTTTGGCAAAACGAGTTGCAGAAGACCCAAATATGTCACGTAGAGCTCGTAGTGAATGGCAGAAGCTTGAAGCATCTGATATCTCGTTCCCTCATGTGGATCTGGAATACCTTGAGACCATAACATGCGGTACATACCAAATCAAACAGTCCCCTGGCTACATTGCTGAGCATCAAAAAAATGATGTTGACTATGAGATTTGGGTTTACCAGCATGATGCTGATCTCATTAGGGGACAGATTCATTCTCGTCACAGATCTCAAATAAAATACAATGTTTGGATTCAATTTGACAAGAATGCATCAGATGATCCTGTGAAGGCATATTATTGTCTCTGTCCTGCTGGAAAGAGAACCTCTGGCATGTGTGCACATGTTGCATCTGTAATCTATTATTTGGGATATTATAAACATTTTCAAAATCAGAAACCCCTCCAACCATACACAAGCAAATTCAAAGACTCCATTCTATGAAATAACCAGCCAATCATACATCTTATGGATTTCTCAGATCCCCTTTCCCTCACTATAGTTCCAGTCTACAAATTAAAATTGTCCAAGCCGTTGCTATGCAAAAAGACACGAAGGCCATAAAACAGATTACATGTATATATAAGTACTAGAAACAGAAATTGACAGAAGTAATGTTTATGCATTGCTGTCATTGTAGATATATACAATCTGATTACAACAATCCGAAACTGCATCGGTTTTTACCTGTATCAATGGCTCATTATTATCTCATCACAAAGGCATAATATACAGGCCCTTTGTGGCTGTTCAATATTAAAATGAATAACATTTCATGTGAAATGTTTGTTTTGAATCTAGCATTCAAATTCTAAAAGAAATCATACTTAAAGGATGAATTCTGAACAAATCTTTAAAGGTTCCCTGATATACAAGATATGGAACAGTATCCTGATTCTACCACAGTAACCCAACCTGTTAATTGAACAACTTTACCGGTCTCAGAATTTGATGATTTTTTTCCCACTTTGAGAATATATATGTGGCCAAATAATTTGTAAGTATTTTAGGTGTACAGCAACTGTAAGTTGGTCAGACACATCTCCAAGAATTGAATTTGTTGAAAAAATCATAAAAAAAAACCTAATTTTTTTCCAGTTAAAATTCAATAACTTCTTTCAATTGTAATACTTAGCTTTACATTTGATTTCAAAAGATGCACCAGACTTCAGTGAAGGTGATTTGACCCAATTTGATGATTTATTATTTGTGTTTGAGTAAGTTTTGGGGTAAAGTGTGCACCCTGGCTCACACCTATGGCAATGATCATAAAATAGGTCATAGTACAGGCCCTGGATGACTTTTGGATTTTCTAAAGGTATATTCTTGGGAGTCTCTGGGTGTACTACAAATACCACACAATAAACAAAAAATTGGGCTGTGGGCAAAATTACATGTATTGTGAAAGAGGTCCTTTAGCAGGAGGGCTGAACACTTGCAAGGAAGTCTACATGCAAGGGGTGGCAAATAATCAAGTTTCTTTTTCAGTCATTGACTTTCTACAATAAAAAAAAACAATGATATTATTGAGACTATGCTGCAAGGCATTGCATGTCTTCAAATATCACTACTGAGATACCAAAATTTTTTACCAGTTCATTTTTTATCTAATACTGTTTCATTAAAATGTTGACATTTGACAAATGCATGTAAAATCACTGGATAATCTTGTTATTGATTTTCATCTAAATATTGATCGAAGTATTTTGATACCTTTTGCCATAACGGAGGACCGCTACTACATGTTCCAACATCTCTAAGAGCTGGGCACCCCTAAATCCCCCCTGGCACAGGCCTACTTGAATATCCAACAAAGTTTCTTGCAAAGAGACAGTGTGAATCTTGCCCCTGAAATTGTGGACAATATTTGTCACAGTCTGCTTCATAATTAAATCACTCCACCAGCAAAATCCCTTCATGCCCAGCCTGAACTGCAAAGTTCAGTGCTGTGAGACTAAAAAAGATGAAGAATGAAAAGATAGAGATGAATAAAATGAGTGGAGAAGGTACTTCAAGTATGGACTGAGAATATTCAGGGAGATCCATAAATAACCCTGAAGATTTCAATACTCACTTTATTTGACTGTGAGTGTGGCTCTTTTATTACTGTGGTGCTCTCCTGCAGCCAAGGAGAAATTACTCAGAACAATACTGTTAGAGCAGCTTTGAGCTGTGCTGGTAATAGATTCTGAATGAGAATATTGAGGTAAAAACTTTGTGTGTCATGTTATGTTATGGTTGTACAAGGATTTTGATCTGCCTCAGATTTCCGAAGTCCTCAAATTAGGCCACAGTATACTTAAGTTTTCTAAAGGCTGTACGCAAGGGTGTCAGTTTGTTTTGAAAAGTGGAGGGAATGGCTACTGGCAAAAGTGACTTTTGAGAAGTGCTTGGGATGATCACTATAATTGATTTTACTTTTGGTATGGCTACTTTAAAATGCATTGACTTATTTCATGTTTTAAGTGATTGTAATGTATTGAATGAAAACCTCTTGAGAGCTGGGCCGACAGTTTTGTATGAATTATGAACCCACAATAATGTTGAACTTCATGTTGAAATCAGCATGTCAAATATATCACCTACATCTCAACAGGATTTACAGCTCAAGAACAGCACATAAACAAACGACTCAACTCTCTTCATCACAAATAAGATAAAGGTTAAGCCATTTCGAATATGAATAAACCTCGGGTCACTGGGGACCATAGCTGGCGCTACATCGGAGCAGATGCTGTTACCATGACAACCCATACAAACCGAATAGTATATCCATGACTGGGATAATCTTGACTTCAAGCCTAACCAGCCATTTCCACTCAAATCAAACATAGTTTTAACACAAAGCAACTCAAGGAATATACAGATAAGTTACAAAAACACAGCTAGCCATCCCACAAAAAATGCCACCACAATGATCAGTCTCATGACTCAAACTTTGTGACAAAAACTCAGTGAATCAGCATCGAAAGAAGAATGACAAATCACAACATGAAGCCCTTTTGTCTTACCTATCTTGTTTGTAGGCTGGAAACATTTATTATTATTATTATTGTTATTATTATAATTATTATTATTATCTTTATTTAATTATTTGAGTAAAATTCCGCCATGGGTGGATAATCCGGGTCATGACCTCTGCTTCTTCTGTGATGTTATTACATGGGATTATCACAGTAAAACAAGCAAACAAGTTTTCTAACTCACCACAGGTATTACCAGAAGAAAAAGCACACTCTGGGTTGGAGCTCCAAATTGGCATAGACGCAAATTTACATAAGCTGCACATTTTTTTAACCTCGCGAAGGTCTGCTGTGTCTCTTTGCAACTCTCGGACGAGTACAGATGGTGCATTCATGAGTGTCGGAATTTTCTGTACTACTGAAAATAACTGGGGTTACAATGGCTTTCACATGAAGGATTTGTGTATGGTGGAGACAAAATGACCCCTGACAAAAAGTGGGGAGGACACATCCCCCCTGTCCCCCCCTAAACTGACGCCTATGGCTGTATGGTTACCTTAATGAAGTTTTGAATACAGAACTTTACAGAACTTTGTCTAAGGTCAAATTGTTATTATCCATGTGGACATGATGGCCATTGACTACACACATCCACTACAGTGGGTTGATGCACTAGATGTGCACACCGTCTAGCATGAATGAAAGATGCAGTATACACATGACAGTGTTAAAGCAAGAGTCCCCGTAGTAATAGGAACACTAACGGCAGAAACAAAGTCTTATACAGGCAAGTCTAAAAGTAAGAGTGTTTATGACACAAAACAACGCAGTTGCACACGATATATCTCAGGCAAAACAATACCTCTTGACAGTATATTCAGTTATTTATTTACTTAAGTAAATCAAAAGCTCCATCAGTGAGTATGAACAATGTTTGTGTGACTGCATGTTATATTGATTATTACTGCACTAGTGATGCACCAGCTGTAAAAATCAAGGCTGATTCCAATGTATAAGCTGATGCTTCAGCTTATTGCTATAACTGGATGAAGATTTTTTTGCTCCTTTTGTACCATTACTTTGTTGGTGTAAATCTCTCATAATGCCAGACTTTTTGCTTATGTTCAATCATAAAATCAAGTTGGAGTTTGTCAATCAATTATGCATTAAAATTTTCTTCTGGATCAGTTGGAAGCTGTACTTGATGGCAACATTTAACTAATTTGACACAATTGAAAACATTACAACAAACACTCGGTGGTTATACAAAGGGCCTATATCAGTTTATACTAATAATAAACTGATACATGTGTGCATCCCTGTGCTATACATGATTGAACATGATTGCTGAGAATTAAAATGAAGAAATCTGCAAAGCTAGTGTCAAGTTTGATAAAACATGGCGGTTTATGTGCATCTAATATTTTAGACATGCTGAGATGTAATTTAGGGGTGCTTAGGAGTACCTAAAATCACCTATGACTGCAATTACATGTTTTTCAAACCCCTTTTCAGTTGGTCTGTAAAATGCGAACACAGCATCTGCTCCTTTATTTATTTATTTATTATTTATTTTATTTGAATACCTTATTCAAACAGAGCTGACTGCTGCTGCTGCTGCTGCTGAGGTGATCTGCTGCTTCCAGTGCAGCACTTAGCATGGAGCAGAGAGCAAGCAGGCCCTGTGTTTATCCATCCAGGCCCCACCCAGCTCATATATCCTCCCAACAACTGATATCTGCTCCGATAGGGCATGACTGAAGAGCAGGCTTTGTGAGCTGGTGGTCTCCTCTGACTCAGAAAAGCTCAGGGAATGAAGCACTCTATTTGAATGGCTTATCTCACTTTTATTTCATATTACAGAGCAGCCTTGTGTGTGCCACGCAAAGGTTTGATTACACTGCATTAACATATTCTGGCCAGTTTCAATCAAGTGAAAGAAGCTACTGAAGCAGCACACAGATATTTGTTAGTTTTGGATGCACATTTTAGGGTTATTTTTCATGCCTTGAGGACTTAAATGCGGTTGATAAACCAAGCAGTGACTGTAGTATATTTTCACCTTGAATGGTGTTGTCATTTTTAGCTAATGACAAACTCTGTGGTATGTGACAGAGAGGCAGAAAAGGAGAATCAAGGGATGAGTGAGAATCAAACGGGTTGAAGTAATCAGCAGCCCTGTGAGGGGACAGTGTGTGTATGTGTGTGCATGTGTGGGTAAATGTGTGTGTGCGAACTCTGGGCCGTTTAAGCATTTTGCTGACTACAGAATCACAGTCACAATTGCTTTCATCGCCCTGTGCAGAGGAAGACCATGCATACCACAGTAAGGGCTGGTGACACACAGTGAGCAGGACCCAAAAGAGCCTCTAAATCATATTCTCTGTTGCCTGACACACCCAGGAAATTTTTAATGGGATTCCAAGCATTTGAAATAATTTCTATAAAAGCCAAATTTGGTCTGACATTGGCCAAGTCACACAGACTACATATGACATGAGACTTCTGACTTCCTTTTTTTTATTTTTTTTTTACAACCTAGGAGATTCTGGGTGAAAAAGGACACCAAGAATAACCACACGGTGTCTATACATGTTAATATATTTGTTTGGGTATTTTTTTTCAATAGACATAGTGTAAGGATGGCTCTCTCAGTCAACAACATAATAGAGATCAAAAGGTTGAATGTCCAGGGGTGAAAAGGCACCATCCCAAAAGAATCAGCACTGTTATTGGAAAAACCCAAATGATACCCAACTCATTGCAAGAGTTTTACACTCAAGTAAAAGTTCTGTTACTTTGATAAAATTTGAATAAACCACTGCCTTCCAGCACAAGTCAACCACACTACAGAAAAAACAAGACACACTTAAGAGACATTCTCAGTTATTATTTGACAGTTATAGGTGTAGGTGTTTTGCATGTATGTTTGAATAAAAAGCAGGCATGCCTCTGATGGACTGGGACCCTTTTTGGAGGTTTTATAAAGGTGCGTTCACATCAAACGGGACTTGGTGTCTGAGATCACGTTGCCCACCCAAGTCGCGTTGTGTGTCCATAAATTAGCTTGTTTTGTCCCCGTCGTGTTGCTCTGTGATGTCACAGCGGTTCAAGTTTTACAGCGATCATATCATATCATATCATAAATCATAATTTTGTATGTATAGGTTTAGCTGACATTATTCCAGCTGGATTGTCACTCTAATGTAATCCAGAATAAAAACAGTTGTTGTTAACTGTCACTGGTGTTGACACACACCCACACAATGCTGATTGGCTGTCGCAGCACAGCCATTGCGATGTCACCCGAAAAGGACAAATTTTTCAACTTTAGCGACCGAGCAACGCAACCTGGTCGCTCGTCCAAGTTGCCCGGATTACATCCGTCACATCGTGTGAGGGTTGCCCCTGCCCTATTATGGCTGTACATTGACTTTGCATGGAGAGTGGTTGCCCAGGTTTGCCCAAGTTGTGTTCGCTGTGAACGCACCTGAAGACCAGAGATGTCATTTCAACTATAACTACATAAGGTGGCAACATTTTTAAAAGTTGGAAACTTTCCTTGGGAATAAACGGGTATTTATGGGAATAAACAGAAATCAATGGAAATAACTGAAAATAAATTGGATAAACATGGAATTGACTAAAATAAAAGTTGGCCCCGAACATTTATTGTAAATATTTTTGGGGGAAATATATTTCAGCATAATCTTGACTTAAACAACCAAATTTAATGTGAGTATACTTAATAATTTATATGCTACTACTTAATCACATGTACATTGCATGCTGCTTATTGGTAAATGGACTTGAGCTTATATAGCGCTTTTCTCGTCATTGACTACTCAAAGCTGCTTTACACCGCAGGTCACACTTACCCATTCACACCCATTCGCTCTCACATTCGCTCACTGATGGTTCAGAGTTTCTATGTTAGTTATCCATCAGTATCAGCTAACACTTTCACGCCCTTTCATGCCCATTTACACGCCACTGACGCAGCAGTGGGAGCAACTTGGGGGACACATCGCCATGTGTTGCCCCGGAGCTGGGCTTGAACCTGCAACCTCCCGATCACCGACCAAGCGCACTATCCAGCTGCGCCACCGACGCCCACGCTGCGCCACCAACGCCCTGGGGTATTGAGGCCATGCCCCATAACGTAACGTATTCTTTCATCACATATGGATGACTCTAAAACTCTGGGCAATTTAGGCCACATTTTTAACAGAGACCACTAGAATTTTTAAGTTACACATAAGATACAGTGGACTACATAAAGTGAAGTTGAAATTTATTATTCAATAAAACAATGAAAACTTGATAAAGTTTTACTTACAAATAAATTTGTTGACTTTTTTTTATTGTATCATTTTGCATGGATGTCTGCCCATGACTAAACAAAATGTTTATATCTATATGTTTAGTTATGATGCAGTTCATTTAAATTACCCCGGATTTCTATTTAATTCCCATAAACTTTCATAAATTCCAATGGAAAGTATCCAATTTAGAAATATTTCCAAAATTCCCTAGCTTAACTTGTTGCTTTGGATTGAATGAGATTTTTATAACAATAAATGCAGTGAAAATTTGAACAGCAAATGCTGGAAATAGTGTGGAGTCAATTATGTATTTATTTATCATAGCATTAAAACTGAAAAGTGTTGTCTAGTATCCAGGTGGTACATTTCAGCAGTTCATGTGGTTCCATGCTGTGAATAGAAAAAGGTTTTATTTTATTTCTTTTACTGTTTTATATTTTTACTCAATTCTTAAATGGTACATAAAATGTGGAAAAGTACAATACGTCCTACACTAAAATCTGAGGTAAAAGTAAAGGCAAGTAACAATAAAGCTACTGATTTTACCAACTATTTTAAAAGAACAAACATACAAAAAGTTTCTCAAAGACATTACCATTTGTATATTTCATTAGTGACTTTTAACCCCTGACTGTGCTCTCTTCCTTTACACAGCAGCTTTCAACGTGTCAAGATTCTAACTGGGTCAGAAAGCTGCTTGTGTTTTAAAAATGATGAATATGTCAGCTGAGACTGTGTGTCAGGAAAAGAAATATTTCAAACATTCATACAGTATTAGCCGTAAGAAACCTACGTTCGTACACTTCACTAAATTTAACTGTGTTTTTACAAACTTTTGTTGTTTTCTCCTGATCTTTACTTATTATTTTTTGCCACCTTGGGATAACATAGATTTTTTTTCAAAATATTTTTTTTTTCATTTTGATGTCTGTACAGCAAAATGTCTACATTAATCAGAAAACTGCAGACATTCCAGGTTCTTAAAGGATTTACTTCTTACACATGTTTGTTTTGTCCTGTCTCTTTGTTTACTGCAATGCTTTTAAATATGAGTGGCTGAAAATGCTCTTTGAGTTATAATTTTTCTTTTGGGGGTGGTGGTGGCTCTCTATGGACTTTAAATCTTGGGGTAGAGGGAGCCTGAGCAAGTACACTGGTTAGTTTTAGAAGAAAGATAACTTGAAATACAAAATGCCTTTAGTTATGGAATGTCTGGTATTGACATATTTAAAGATTTGTTCATTTATCTATGAATGTATGATTGAGATGTTTTCTGGAGCGGCTGTAACAGGAAATAAAATATTAAGAGGAAAAAGAAAGAGGTAGTCCTGTGATAAAAAGCTTTAAAGGCATTTAAATACCACTGTCTCGTTATTTGGCCTTCAAATGCAGTCTTCCTTAATGATGGATGTTATGAAAAAGACGTGTGTGGTATATGGTGGCTGGGAGAAAGGGGGATGGGGGGTGGGGTTGAGGTCTCTAACACTGCTAATTATTGGCCCAGGCAGTGCTGCGAAGCTGCTCACTTCTTAGTGGGGACCAGTGCATCCCCCTCAGCGTCTGTTAACGTAATTAAGACCAGCCACCCTGCTCTGGTGTGCTAACATTAGTCAGCCCGTGCCTTCCCATGGGGCAGTGTGGCAGCATTCTTCTCTCTACAACAGAAGAAGAAGAAAGACAAAGAAACAGTGTGAGCACCTGCTGCAGAGTGAATCCCTGGGTGTTTAGGTAAATGTTGATTATGTTTGTTAATGGTTGCAAACACTCAGAGGGAAAGACAGCAAGTTAAAGGTACAAATTATCTGTCTTTTTATCTATGGATTCTCATTACTTTATCCTTCACAATTCATGAAATTATCACTGTAACACTGAGAAACTGCATTTTGTGTCACATTTTCTTCATATCATGCTGGCCTAACATAAAAACTGTTCAGTAAGTAAGCCTTTAAACTCACTTTATTTGTCTAGATAAACTTCCCCTGTTTAAGTGAAATTGCTATTAAAAATACAAAAAGAAAATGAGTTTCTATTTTACAATTTTACAATTTTATCCAGCCCTTCTATTCATTTGTCTTAATTAAACTGGCATTTGTTTAGCCCTTTTTTCTTGTTTTTCTTGTAGTCTAAACTTAGTTGTGCTGACATGATCATTGCACCTCTGAGTTCTTTTACCATAGGACCTTTGAAATTATTTACAACAGAAAACAAAGGAAAAAACATCTGGGATGATGATTTTCTGGAGCGACTTTCTCTGATACTGCACATATATTGTACATCTCAGCCTGCACACAACTCAGCCAGTGTGTCTATGCTGTAGGTAAACAAGTGTAAAAAAACAGAAAAGAGTGTGCAAGCACGAGAGCTGCTTCCTATGGGTGATATGGGTGATATTTGAGGAAACTATAAACCAGTGTTTCTCAAATATAAGGGTTGACCCCGAGGGGCATAGCCATATTGAGACCTGCATTTAGGGACTGAGAACTAAAATTAAGACAGTGATTTGTGTTTGTTGTTATTTTTATTGAGGAGCCTTATTGTGAGTCTGTTATTATTAGACTTCATTGATATTAT
Organism: Cetoscarus ocellatus; assembly: GCA_037902135.1. Taxonomy (NCBI): domain Eukaryota; kingdom Metazoa; phylum Chordata; class Actinopteri; order Labriformes; family Labridae; genus Cetoscarus; species Cetoscarus ocellatus. The sequence goes on along the minus strand of JBAMNC010000450.1, from coordinate 263,711 downwards.
TATTACTGTTATTATATTATTACTCTTGTTGTTCTTTTTGTCATTTAGGGTTTTTCCAAAGGATAATGTTACTTGCAGGGGGAAAAATAATACATATTTAGTAAACAGTGTCAGGTGAGGTGGTCTAAGGGTATTCCCCTGAAATTTTTTTAGCTTCAATGTTACTTCCATGCAGTCTGATCATTTTTATGCACAATTTTCATAGTTATCTTGAGCTAGTCCTGTGATCTTTGAGGTTTTTCTCTAAAATCACTTTTTAAAGTTGTTGATGCTCATCCCACTTAAATAAGAAACTAATTTCTTTTTGTACCTATTCAAATGTGTGGACATTTATCGTTTTTCTGCTCCTGTAGTGCACAGTTCAGAAGTGGCTACAAACTGGTAAACACGTTAACTCTCACAATCCTGAGCAAGTTGCCTACTGAATGAGAGAGAGTGTGGGGGAGAAACCACTGCAGACAGCGGCCACAATGCACAAGGCTGACATGATTATTAGAAAGAACTCCCCCTGAAATTCTAAAATCCATAAAAGCGAGGTCCCAGTTTTCTGATATAATTGTCTCCCTGTTTCTCAGGTCTTTAATGAGGCTGTATTGTTTTGAAAAGTTTGACTCTTAACTGCATTACCCCCAATTTCTGCACAATCCATCTGCACAGCGGGACAGCTCCAGCTCTGTGTCAACTCAGCCAGGCAAATCTAGTGAACACAGGACAACAAGCTCTCAGAGTTTCAGGGTCATTACAAAATACAGTGGAATAGTAAAAATAATGTTGATGCCAAATCGCCAAATCAGCAAATCAGTGTCAGGCAGGGAATGTAACAATGTAACCTGTCGTCTACATGTTCCTCTCTCTGTCATCTTGTAAAGCTACAGTTATCTTTGTTGTGGTTCTTTTTTTATGATGTTGTGTTCCAAGCTTTTAGACCTGTACTCCACTGTGCAGCACTTTGAGTACGCTTTCAGTGGGCAATGCACATGCCGGAGCAAAGCTTTTTCTTTTTTTTTTTTTTTTTTTCTTTTTTAGTTAACAGAATTACAAATACAAACAGTATGGCCTTGAGATCACAATCAAACATACAAAACTAAGGCACAGGTGCATATTTAATACAATAAGGTTAATGTGCAAGACAAAGAATCAATTCTAAACACTAAATGAATAAAGTAAAATGAAAAACAAAACAAGATAATAATAATAATAAAATGAAAGTACTAGGGCTTTTCTCGTAACTCATTTTCTTCTATAGTGTCCAGAAGTTGCCTTGCTTTTTCATTTCTCATGAATTTAGGGGCTTTGATATACAATAGAAACTCATTGAAAAAGATACAGAACTTGGGAACTGACTTCATGTATCTGCATTTGTGAATGTAGAATTTTCCAAGGATGAGAATAATGTTTACCAGAGAGCTGTTTTTCTTATTGTCCATAACAAGTCCATATGTGATGTCCTTTTGAGAAAACTCATCTAAGTGAGAAACCTTTGGGTATAGCCATTCATGTATATCTTGCCAGAGGGCTGAAGTGTACATACATTGGAAAAACAAATGGTCAGTCGTTTCACAATTTTCACAAAACACAGTTGTTCAGATCAAATCCAAAGTGCTGGTGCAGCAAGTCACTGGACGGATATACATCGGTCAGGATTTTAAAATGAATTTCTTTTGCTTTAGGAGTTATGGAATAGCTTAAATACTGAGTTCTCAAAATATGTATATTGCTCTTTGAAAAAGTTTTCTGAATAAAGTTTTGATAAGATTCCATAGGATTTAATATGTCACTGAAATCTTGAAATCTTGAATCTTTATTTCTTTAAATTTACAATTACCTACCAAAAGTAGGGGAAGTTGAGGAGTAACAAAGTCAGAGTAAGAAATTCTTTCACCAAACTTATAATGGAGTTAGGAATAGCTTTACTGATTGATTTAAACGATCTACGACTACAGTTCATATCATGTTTACTGCAGAAGTCTTCATATGAAATGAGACCATACATTTTATTAATTAAATGGTCTGGTGACCAAACTCCTTTATCAATCCAGTTCTTGTTGCACAGAGATCTACCTTTAATAGTGATATATCTGTTGTTCCAAATTGGCGTATTGTGAGGAGTGAAATTATGGTTATAGAAAAGTTTCCAATGTAGAAGAACCTGCTGGTGAAAAAGAGACAGTTTTACTGGCAGTTTTGGAATTGCAAAATCACATCTGAGCAAAAACTCTATTTCACCTAAAGTTCTGAAGATCTCTCAGGGGATATAGTGTACCAAAATAAATCATTATTCAGAAAGTATTTTAACCAGTTGATTTTTAAGGTTCCACTTTTTAACTCAAAATCAATAGCCTGTAGGCCTCCATCCTTATATTCCTTAGATAACTCTGCTCTTTTCATATAATGAGCTTTCCTTCTCCAGATGTAATCAAAATTCATTTGATTAATTTTTTTGATAGCTCTAGTAGATATGGCCAGTGAATATGCAGGGTATATAAATCTAGAGAGACTTTCCATTTTGGTAAAAAAAAACTTCCTAATAAACTCACATCTCTCGACAACCAAGAGTTCAGCTTTGAGTGACAGTTATCAATAACTTTCCATACATTCATATTTTCACTATGAACAGAGTATTTGGATATCTGTATTCCAAGATATTTGACAGTGGATTTTATTGGAATAGTGTATGCATCTGTTAGATTGGTTTGATGAATTGACATCAGTTCACATTGTTTAAAATTAATTTCAAACCTGAATTTTTAGAGAAGATGTCCATCAGCTGCAGTATTTTAGGGACTTTAGAGAGATGCTTCATGAAGATGGTTGTATTGTCAGGAATGAATGAAATGACTCCTTGGGCTCTAATTTCGTAGATCAGGTGTAGGCACGCCTGCGCTGCCAACGGGGTGTGTCCAGGTCATTTTGCAATTTTGCTGGACGGCGCAGTCTGGCGCAGCGAAGCGCACCCATGCCTCCATCCCTCCCACCGGCACAAGTGGCAACGAGGGAGGAGAGAAGGCATGAGTGGGTTTATCACAGCGGAATCTTCACCAATCAAATGAACGCCTCTCCTAGCCTTTGAATGAGCTGCGGGCGAGGCGCAGCGACAGTTTCACCTCATCGTGGACGAAGACAGCAGCAGCTCCAGGTGGCCAAACGTCTCCCAGTAGGAAACTGATGAGCTGGTCCTAGAGGTCCAAGCTCACAGTACCAGAATATAAATGCTAATGCGAATAGAACTCCACAGGCTGATGATGCAAAAACAGCCTGGGAGGAAGTTATTAATATTGTCAATCAAGTTTGCCCACATATTCTGAGAGCTGCCCAATATACATAATGGTTCAATGATGTATGGAGAAGGGGCAAACAAAAGCTCTCAGATCAAAGAAGGCACACGGTGGCCATGGAGGGCGGCCCCTCCACCAGCCTCACCTTGAGCTCAGCGGAGGAGATTGTGTCCTCCACACTCTCCGTGATAAGTATTGAGGGCTTTAGTGGGATAGAAATTGGGATTACGGGTAAGGCAATAATATTTTTCTACTAATGAAGACACTCACATTTAGTAACATATATTTAAACCCCTCATAATAAAGATGAGTGGTGTGGACAGATCACGACATGAATAAATTTTGTAGTGGCAATGAAATCAGAAGCACCTGTGCTGAAATTACGCATTTTCATTTTTTGCATGTGAAAGTAACTTGTTTTACCCTATTGAATCATGATCGTTTTGGCATGTAACTCCTGATTACACAAAACCAAAGATGTGAATACATTTGATTCACTGTTTATTGGCAGAACTGACAGCAGTCTGACTGATCCTTGCCACCGTGGACATGGTGTGCTGGAAAGACCCGGTGGCGAAGAAGGTCAGAGCCGCTGTCACTTTTACAGCAACTGGGAGAGTGCAGGGGCCACCGGGCTGCGCATTGGAGGCCACGATGCGCGTCTCCGTATGGACTACCTCCCGGGACAGATGTAATCTGTTCCTGTGTCATGAATAGGAGTACAAAATTAAGTGACAATTACATTTAAACACAGCAGCAGGCTAATCCATTCATCATGCTTGTGATCCACCTGCATTCCTGGTCTGTCATTGCCAAATAGCAGAACCTTTGGTGAAATACTCTCTCCCGGTATCTCCTCCTCTTCCTCCTTGCAATAATGTACTTCATCTTTTAAGATCACTTTAAGAATAAAGATGAAAACAGAGAAATATGGGCAATCACAGGTAAATCCTTAAGACACCAAGTGACTTACATTTATTCTGTGAGCGTCTCTCTCTTTTCTTTTTCTGTTGAATTTCATGAGATGAGAGAAGTCGGACATATACTCCTTATCGGATGATGTGGCTGTTTGTGGTTGGCTGAGAGATGTGAACTCGTTAGTTTGTGTCACTCTTCCAGCTGCCGTCAGGTTGAGTTTCCATGACAAACGTCTCTGATCTGACATGATGTGACAAGACAATTAATATAGCATGTATGTGCTGGTTCAGACGGTTACATTAAATAGTGGTTGCTGTGATTGTTTATTGCATTGAAATGTGCCTGACACTCTGGATACCTGCCTGTGAGGTTTTGGTGACGTATGCACTGCGCGCCTGTCAGCCAAATTACCACTGCACTGGACGTGCATTGCCTGCACCAAGAATAGACCAGGTTGGAGCTGCATTCCACGCAGTGTTTTAGCACGACATTGTCACTGCGCCAAGCTGAATCTGTCGACACCTCCCCTTGGTGCGCTGCCACACCCATCTCTGCGCAGCCGGTCTACCAAATGTGTCAAATTGGCTGCCCACAGTGGTGCGCTGGACGAAATTACCGCTGCTTTAATCATGTTGAAAAAGGGTTCTTTTAGAACGTTCCAGAAGTGTTTATAGAATTTAGACGTGAAGCCATCACATCCTGGAGATTTGTTCAAGGATAACCTGTCAATCGCTTTTTCTAATTCAACAGCACTAATGTCATCATCACAAGCTTTCACAAAATCATCATCTACGCGAGGGAGTAAATTAAGAATGTGATTAAAGAATTATGGTCTTGCTCAGAAAAGATTGTGGAATGTTAACCATTGTAAAATGAGACAGCTGTTTTGGCTATTATGGCTGGACCAGTTATTATTGTGTTGTGCATTGATTGAATTTCTTTTCTGTCTTCTCTTTCCAATCGGCAAAGATAAGAAGTACTTTTTCCCCTTGTTCAATCCACTTTGCCCTAGATCTAATAAAGGCCCCTTCTGTTTTCTACAGAGAGCTACAGAAGTCAGATAGGACTGGGTTAAAATAACTAAATTGATATTTGGATGTGTGTCTATCAAGCCATTCATCATACACCATGTTATAATCACCTCCCGTAATTATAAAAGCAGCTTGGTAGGACCGTTTCATGTTTTCAGTACTGGCAGAAATATCTAACACTAACTGTTAGTTTTGACCAGGACTACTGAATCCATAAACATTAGCTAAAATACAGTACTGATCATCTAGGTTCAGAACACAGATTATTTCTAGATTTAGAGGTTATTAGTTTACCAGGTGAGTTATGAAAAAGAATGGGCAAGCCTGCTGATTTGGTGGAACCATGATCAAATATAATTTTATCCCCCATTGGTTTATCCAAAATTCCTCATCCTCTGGTTTTGAATAAGTTTCCTAAAGAAAACTAAAATTTGCTTTTTGGCCCTTGCAAAACCAAAAAATTTACGTTCTCTTTGTACTATCTCTCAAGCCCTGAACATTAAGTGAAATACATGAAAAGTTAACATTCATTAGGAACAAAGACTAGCAACTGCTAGGAAAAATGAAGTTGCAAACAAACTATGGGAAGAAAAGAAAAGGAAATTTTCTCTTTTCTTAAGAGTAGCTAAGAAAGAATGTAATGTCCCTTTGGTAAGGTTTCTAAATTTAGCTCTCCAACATTGAGTCATTGTCAATCAATCATAGATTGATGACTGTTTTGGTTAAACAGTGTTTACCCATTAACTCTTCAGTAATTTTTTGTCCATTGATGTACCCATCACCTCCTCTGTAGCAGGCTCCTTTTCCTTTGGCTTGTGCCTGCTGTATTTTCGGCCACAATGCTGCTCATGCCTCCTTGTCGACTTTACAGAGATCTTCTATGAAGCCGATGCGCAGCTCCTTGCAGATATCCGAATCCTTCATTATTTTCCACAGCGTGTCGCAGTGTGCTCTTTGGGTAAATTGGATAATGACTTGCCTCATTTCGTTAAATTCTCGTCTTCCAACATGGTGAACTGTATCCATGATGTAATAGATGTTTGGGGCCCACAGTGGGGGAATCTTGGTTAGCAGGTTAGCAACCTTGTCATGGATGTTTTCGCTTTCCATTTCTTTTAACCCTCAGACTCGCAGGTTCCAGCATCACTTGTATCGTTTGTGCCCCAACACTCGTTCCAACACTTGCTCCAGCAGCTCTGTGTTATTTTTCTTTAGAGTAGACAGATCTTGTTTTGTTGACTGAAGCCGAGCTTTGCAATCTTTTATTTCTGCCGCATTGAATTCGACTACTTTAGCAATGCAAGCTAGCATTATTGGGTTCTGCTGAAGTTGGTTTCCAAGGGTATCAACTTTGTTGCTTAGCTGCTTGATGGCCTCCAGGCTAATGCTTGTTCTGTCTGGAGCATTATCTTCTGTTTTTATGTCCTTTTTCTTGGGTGCTGGTTGGCTCTTAATCAGTGGAAATTGTTCTTTTCTTTTGAAATTGTCGACAGAAGATGTCATCTTCACTGCGTAATCGTCATGAGCTAACATAGGTACGCCACCGGAGGGAGAGTGGTGTGCCTTTAACTACAAAAGAGTAGTTTCTCTTAAAAGACCGCAAGGATCTGGTAGGAGAGTTAGGTGTCACGTTAAGTTGGGACAACAAAGCGGAGTTCAAGACAAACGATGCACCCGGTTCACCATCTTGCCAGAAGTCCACGCATGCCAGAGCAGAGCTGCTGCACAGACGTGACACTCTGCAGACACAACACTCGGCAGACACAATGCTCCGAAGATGTGACACTCCACAAACACGACGCTCCGCAGACACCAGGGTTACCCTGAACGCACTGAGCTGCGCTGAGCCACAGCAGCCACTCAGAGTCTGTGACGGACCCATCTGCAGGGAGTGGGCGCCACCATATGTGAAGCACATACCAGAAGAACAAACTGGAAGTTGGTCTTCTTAGTGTATTTCATTACTTATTCGGTGCTACGACGCCACGCAGGGACATGGGCACCCCGAAGATGTCAAACCAATACCGGAAGTACAAACCGGAAGTTGGTAAATATATATATATATATATATATTTACCATATATATATATATATATATATATATATATATATATATATATATATATATATATATATATATATATATATATATACACATATATATACACACATATATATAGATAGATAGATAGATAGATAGATAGATATATATATATATATAGATAGATAGATAGATAGATAGATAGATATATAGATAGATAGATATGTATATGTATATATATAGTTACCTAAAAATACGGTGGCTGACAAGGCCAAACAGTGTACAACGGGTTGACGTAGTTCAATAAGGGAAAACACCTGCAGAGCAGAAATGCACAGCAAGTAATAAGGGAAACACATGCAGAGCAGAAATGCGCAGCAAATAATAAGGGAGATCATATGCAGAGCAGAAACACGTTGCAAGTTTCAAACAAAGCAAAGCACAAAACAATCCAAACCTTGAAAACACCTGAATGAAATGCAGCAAAACCAAGTTTAACAACAGAGGTGCTCCCCGCCCGAAGAAGGGTCTGGAGCAGAGAGAGTGCATGACTGTGGTCAAGCCAGCCGCCTTTCGTTTTCGCGTAGTCAAGCCAGCCACTCCGACATTTTAAATGCGCCTGTATTGCAAGCTTTATGGCAATACATGGAGACACCTGAGAAAGTCAGCACCAAGATACTAAGCATGTATCAACTTCCGGTTTTCAAATAAAATATTGGGGATTGAAAGAGACATTTCTGTGTGATCCAATCTTACATCAGTGCATTTTTTAAAATAAATACAACATGAGTTTCAATAAAATGGAATGAAAAGCTTGCAATACAGGCACATTGAAATTGTTGGAGCGGCTGGCTTGACTACGCGAAAAACGAGAGACGACTGGCTTGACTGCAGTCACACACTCTCTGTGCTCCAGTCCCTTTTCCAGGCGGGGAGCACCTCTGTTTGGTTTTCTACATTTCTTGCAGGTGTTTTCTAGGTTTGGATTGTTTTGGGCTTTGCTTCTTTTCTAACTTGCGTGTTTCTGCTTTGCATGTGTTTTCCCTTATTGAAATAAATCAAGCCGTTGTACGCCGTTTGGCCTTGTCAGCCACCTTATGAAATAATCACGTGATCAAGTGATTATGTTAAGAATACAATGTGTGTACATGTGCAGGAAGCCTGCCCAACAGAAGATGCCTTCATTAAACACAGTACAGACTCCAGAGACAATATCTGGAATATTTCTAGGGATGTAACGGTATGCAATTTTCATATCACGGTTATTGTGACCAAAATTATCACGGTTATCATTATTATCGCTGTATTGTTGCAGTGTGCTCAAAATGTTCAAAAAGTACTTTTACACACACTTGAAATCATTTAACCCCTTTAATATTATAATTTTAACAGGTCTTTCCGTCTTTTTTGTCAATAAATGTGTCAGGAAATGTCCTTTGAGTAAATTTTTTCATTCTTTTTTCATGAGAAATAAAAGTACACAGTTCTGGCAAGTATTTGTCATTATTATGTTATAAATGCTTAAAACAGTGTGTGATTACAAGAAAAGAAATAAACAGATTTGAACTTTAAACAAGATTCTCTTCATAAACAATTGTAAATGAACATGTTCAAAGTTCTGAGATGACCAAAAATAAACTTAACCTATTTTACATACACTCACATTTTTTGTTTGCCTACAGCATTAGTGTTCATGTTACAGCTGCCTATCATGGCCAGGACACTCTTGAAAAAGAGATTTTTAATCCCAATGAGTTTATTTTCCTTCTTAAATAAAGGTTAAATAAAAAACAGCTCATTATAATAGACCATGTCCAGGCATTTGTTTACTAACGATAGTCCCTGAGGCAATTCCTGTCCAGTTAGCCCCCTTCCATGACTCTCCTCTGGTCTCCCTCTCCCTGGCAAAACTCCTCCACATTTCCTCCTCCAATATTTACAAATTACTACTGATGAAATCCATAAATCACAAACTATGATGGAAAAAGCCGATCAATTACGAAATATGGCACAACACTGCGCATAAACGGCAAAAGAACAAAAGAACACTCTCTAGAATGATACTAATGCTATTATTTACAACATTTATACATTATTTACACAGAAAATATTGATAAACCACCTATAACTCACTCAGGTATGGCTCACTGAATCTTCTCACTGTCACTCTCTCAAGCTCAGTCAGCTCACTTACTCAAGGAGTTACAGGAGTTTTAATCACGCACTTCTTTTTCTTCCGCCGGCAACAGCTTCATGTTTTAGACAGGGTGACCATCTTCAATCAGTTTAACATCGGGATCCTCGTAAAATCCAAAATTCGACCAGACTTTGTTTCGAGGGGAAGAATCTCCGCTATAGTGTCTGTGCGGCAACAACCGCCGCAGCCAAACTTTAACTCTGAGGCCAAACAATGCAAACTGCGCATGCGCGCCTCCATCTATGAGGGACCGCGGCTTCTTTACTGAGGAGCAGACACATAGTTCTGGCTTTTCCAGGCAATGATCAGCATCACCGTGAGCTACTGACACAGTGTGGTTATCAAACTCGGTTTACCGGTAATTAAAACAGGAAACGGTAATACTAACCGTCAGAAATTTTACCGTGGTTTACCATCTTATCGGTAACTGTTAAATCCCTAAATCTTTCACTAAGTTTGTTTTTAAAGCTGTTGGTGGTATCCATTATCCATTGAAATGTAATTACAAGATAGGAAAACTACCGGTTAAACTGTCAAGTTTTCATAAACAAGCTTTACTTGCCTGGAAACTGATTTATAAGCATAGCTTCTCGCCAACTGATCTATATATTTGGAACAGTGAAAATATCCTATATAAAAATGAATTGTTATTATACAGGACGTAGTTTGATCATGGGATTATTTGGGTTAAGCAATTTGTTAATGATGAAGGATAGTTACTCTTTTATCAAGAATTTATGAATAAATTTCAGTTTCCAGTCCCACCCAAAGAGTATGCAGTAGTGTTTGATGCTGTACCAAGGGGTGTACTGCAGCTGCTTCAAAGCTCAGGAACTTATAATTTTTTTTTTCTATCGCAGGAACCTGTAATAGTCCGATTTTTGTTGGGGAAATTGATGTAACAAAGAAGAGATGCTCAAACAAATATATTAGAACTGTATTCAAACCACAACTTTACCTTTAGGACAATCTTACTGGAACTAATTTTATGGAAAAATTAACTGGCAGAGGGCATGGATGGTTGGTGAGAAATTCTGTTAAACAATGAAGTTTAAGAAGTTTCATTTAAGATTCTGCATAAGAGTTATCCAGCACAAAAAAATTACTGGCAAGATTTAATATCGATATTGATTTGTTATGCAAATTCTATGGGAAGGAAGAGGAAGCTCTTCATCTGTTTTATCAGTGTGCACTCTCAAAAGCATTCTGGACCGATGTACAGCATTATATAAGGACAACAACTGGTCAAGTAATTTTTTTTACAAGAAAAGTACATTTTCATTTATTTTTGAGAAAACTTGGATGAGGATACAGTCTTTTTTTTGTTCAACTAATCCTGATGCCTGGAATTTTCCACATTCATAAGAAAATATGGACAGACGTCAAACAAACGCTGATGTCTTTTAGAGATGTTCCGTTACCATTTTTTTCCCTCTCGATACCAATTCCAATACTTGCGCTGTGGGTATCGGCCGATACCGAGTACCGATACCGAGTACCGATCCGACAACAGTATGTTTTAAAAAAATATCATACTACGCCTGCATAACTGTGATATTATTATTATTGTGGTAAGGCCTGGCTCAGGTTAAACCCTTTGTAAAACATGTATAAATACAGAAAATCCAAGCCGTTTATTTTAAAAAACAGAAGCCTGTACCATCATTTATAATCGTATTAAAGCCGGCTCAGAATAATTATATGGACTACATTACCCAGAATGCTTAGCGAAAAAGGGAGCATGCGCAAAGCGGCTCTCCCCCGTCCACCGTAGTTGTGTAAAAAGAGGAAGCATAGCAACGCTATGCAATGGATTATGAACCAAATCACTGCTTACCTCCAGTCACAGATTGCAAACCTGATGAGAGCTCCAACCAGGCAGTGTTACACCCATACGGCTAATACACTCTTACGGCTAACATTGGTAGCAGAAGAGGAGCATGCAGTCAGCTTTACCATGGACATTTGGAGCTCCATGGTATCGGATGGTGCCTGGACTCCAGTACTCGCCGATACCGATGCCAGCATTTTCGGCAGTATCGGAGCAGTTTCCGATACTGGTATCGGAATCGGAACAACTTTAATGTCTTTGTTTTGAAGCTGCAGCGATATGCCACCACCATTAAAGACTGTAAAACTAAGAAAGCTGTCAGAACAAACTATGTGCTTCAAAATCCCAATATGCATAATGAAATATGTGTAACCTACACCCTCACTGGTGAACCCTGGCAATTATGGTTGTTATATTGTGTGCATGTATTGTTGTTGTGGGTGTTGTTGTTGGTTTTTGTTTGTTTTTTGTTTTGTTATGTTTTTTTTTCTTTGGGGAGTCTTGTTTTGTTTGTATGTCTTTATGTTTATTTTGTTTTGGTTGTGATCAACCTGTCAATAAAAAAAAAACAAAAAAACACTGACTTCATATGGAGAGTGATAGCCGAGGTTGAGTCAGTCACATTCGATGTGAACACACCTTTATGCTGTGGGTGTTTGGCAGCTAAGGATTATCCTTTTGACAAAAGTACTCTTTGGTTTTTGTCACAATTTAATTATCTTTACACTTTGTATTTCAAGTCAAGATATAGCATAATGTTAATAATAATATCTTTATTAGAAAAAAAAAGGAAAAAAAAAGTAATAAAATACACAGAGAAGACCAACTTCCGATGTGTTCTTCAGGTATGTGCTTCACCAAAACCTACTGGCAGCATTTTGTCACAAGATCATGAGAACATGGGAGACTTGCAAATTCGCACAAGATCACACAATAAAAACCATGGAAACAGCCTACAACAAACAGAGAACATTTACCTCGCCAGAGGAACAGTCATTTGTGTTACTGCGATTTCATTTAGAAATTCTTCGATCTTGGAATGTAGAAGGGTGACAATTACCCCTTTCAGACAGGCCAAAAAGCCCGTTTAAACCCGGTAACAATCGGCTCCTGTCGGCAGTCTGAAAGGGTCCAGTCGGCATTTCAAAAATTCTCTTTTCGAAATCAGCATTACGAAAAAAGAATTTTTGACCCTGCAAGAGACACGGTTTTTTATCTGCTCGCCTCCGATCGGCTCCAGTGGGAACATCACACCCGGGTCAACCCACTAATTTACAGATGACGGAGGCGTAACATGCCCACAGCATAACATTGTGCCCTCCCCCTCTGTCTATAACTTACATGACTCTTTGCTGTCTCAGCAACAAATTCCATCCGCCTTTGTACCAGTGTGTGCCGAGTTTGTACATTTTTAAAGAGGGACAAAAGTACAAATACAGAAAACAGCTGACCACTGTGTCCACGGCTTGGATGCTCCTATCTATTGTTTACATGGTCGTGTTTCATCGTGCTGATGATGTCATCAACGTGATGACATCAGCTTCATGCACCAGAGGAAAAAAAAACAGCCACACAGCTCGTCTGCTGTCGATTAGACCCAGGCCTGTTAGCAGGGGGGAGGGAGTCACTTGCTGATTGTTAGCGGGTTAACCCGCGTTGAAAAAACCTACGTTGACTCGCTAATTTTAGTGTGAAAGCGGTAAATGTGTCATACAGAATCTTGTGTTTTTTCCACTCCAAGACAAATAACTCAACAACCATAGTGAAAAAAAATTCTTATTTTGACCTCTTGTCAGACTTTACCCCAGATTTTCTTATTCTCCAAAAGTGCACCGTTGTGTTTGCACAGCAGCTTTGGTCTGATCCATGCTGCACAACCTGATCCACTGGCAGAGGGAAGCGCAGCGCTGCAGAGCGCCACGCGAAGAAACATAATTAGAAGAAAATTATGGCATTGTGTGGTAACAGCTATGTAAATATAGGAAGAGCAACATGTAAACAACTGGTTTTACAGTGAGCCCGCCTTTGCCACTGATGACTTTTTACTATGATTTCCGTGCCTTCACTACTTCTACATTGGGTGAGAATATCAAGGAATTAAAAAGCTTTTAATTCTACATGTTCTTAGCTTATTAATGCCTTACATGTCTGGCATTTCCGTTTTATGATCATTTCAAGTGATCTGGTGTGGCAGGACGATGCTGGTATGTGCCGCAGATAGAGCAAGGCACAGGCTGTGGAAACGGACTGATTGAAGAGACTGAGGTCAATTTGCTACAGGGTGCGCAACACGTACAGACTGCTGTGCAGACTGAATATGGGGAAATAGGGGATGAGGGCTTATGCAAACCGTAATGACGTCTTCGTGGAAGACTGTAAACATAGTTTAATTTTGAAGAGACCGAGTGCACTGTGATCTTTTTTGTGGCTGACTTCCTGGCTGATGCAACCTGTCTTGTGTATATTGATGTGCTGGCACTGCCAGTGCTATTAAAAATAGATCTGCTGCATATATTTAGCATTGGCACTGCCGTGGTGTGGCGCAGGGCAGCGCAGCCATTGAAAATAGGACCATTGACTAAAGCGGCAGGCTGTGGTACTGCAGGCGAGGTGCACCTGGTGGAAATTGGAGGTGACAGAGCCGCAGCTGCCGTCACTTGAGTAAGACAGTACATGAATACATTGGCTAAATCAGCAGTTACAAAATATTTGAAATAACGACACTGGAGGGCTCTGCCTAACCGTACATTCACACCAAAAGCGTCAAAATCGCCTGTCGACGCTCTAGACGCTCACATCGCGCCGCTTGGCAGTTGAAAACACACACAGCAGTACACAGGTAGGCGATGCGATGTGAGCGGCCGAAGGGGCGGGGCTTTGAAGCTGCGGTGCAGATGTGTCAACCAAGGAGGATCAGCTGTGCCCTGGATGACTATAACATGACTAACAGAAGCCTATAACTTACCAGATATCCCCACAATGTCTGCAATTTTCTTCCAAGCATCATTTTTTTTTTATTGTCTCTGTAGATGAACAAAGACCCATCATAAAGCACCGGGAAGCCGGACACAGCAACAATCAGTTTTTCCTCCATTGTTTTCTCGTCCTCCTGCTCAAATTCTTCCGCATTGGGAATCCAGATTGGCCTGCAATTGGCTGACGCCTCGGTCGCTCCGCTGCTCATTTGCATAAAGTTGAGCTTCTCCCAACTTCAGCTCGACGCTCGCAACGCTTCGATTGCGCTGCTCGAGGTCGCTCGTGACGCTCGCATCGCGCCGCTCGTCGCCGCCGTCGCCTCGATCGCCCCTCGACGCCGGCTCTCATTGAAAATGAATGGCAGCTGGACGCCGCCGACGCTCAGATCGCTTCTGGTGTGAATGTACGGTAAGGATGCGACAGCATCCCCTTCCTCTTCCAAACAGCTGAAGGTTTCACAGACACTGCTCAACACAATAGATATGACACATATAAAAAATTGTAAACATTATCATATAATGAACAGAATGCACACTTTTGCAGCTAGAGGATGCTAAAATATGCAGGAATTGATTTGAGAAATAAGACTTTAGATGTAGAGAGAGAAAAAAAAAAGATGCTTTTCCTTCCTTCCTCCAAGTCCAGACAGCCACTAGGGAGGGGCAGTTAGGTAAATTTGTCATTCTACATTGCCCTGAGCTGTGGGTGAGGCTTTGAATGGTTGTCTGTCTATCTTTGTGGCCCTGAGCTGTGGGTGAGGCTGTGAATGGTTGCCTGTCTATCTTTGTGGCCCTGTGATCGGCTGGCAAGCAGGGTGTACCCTGTCTCTAGATAATGTTTGTATGTATGGATGATTTTAACACTTTTAACAAAACAGGACATTCCAACAATAAACAGGAAATAGGACATTGAGCTGACAGGATTGCCTTATCTCTGAAACATTTTTTACTTTAAGATTGAATAACTTGTTTTTTTTTTTTTTTTTTTTAAATAAGGAAGTTTAAGAATTTGTTTTTGGACATCTGGAACCATTTTAAAAAAGTAAAATATATGACTTTTAACTAGGTTGGCATGATCAAATTTGTTTGAGCTGCTACACCAATTTGTCAGGGCACTAGACAAATTACCAGTTTAGTGTTTGATGGAGGTTCTAAGCTGCAAGCTGAAAACTCAAGGTGACAGAACCTTTGTTATGGCTGCCCTAAACTGTGGAGCAGTCAGAATCTGAATTAGCTTTATTGGTCAGGTATGTAAGACATACTAGGAGTTTTCGCCAGTTAACTTTCCTCTAAAGTATAGACTAGATACAGGCTAGAGTTTATAAACATATATATATATATATATATATATATATATATATATATATATATATATATATATATACATATATATACACATACATACATACATACATACATATATATATATATATATATATATATATATATATATATATATATATATATATATATATATATATATATATATATATACACACACACATATATATATATAAAAGCAGAAAATAGGAATTAAAGTTTTAAATAAAAATTAAAGGTACAAAATAGAATATGTACAAGCTAATAATAAGTGAAAAGTTAGAGCCAATAAACACAAGCCTAAATAGACAGCAGTACATTGGTAATGAGTGCAAATTATGCAGTAAACATTCTGTTAGGTCTGGTAAAGCAGAATTAATATCAACCACTGACCATTGGTATGTGGGACAAAGATGAAATTTACAAGTGAGTATAATTGAGTAATGAAAATTCTTTACTATTGTGCATGTGCATGGGTGCCTTTAAGTTGTTTTTTTTCCAACAATGGCAACCTCTATTGCTGAAATAAATGATTACATATAATGTGAAAGTTAGAAAAATGCAGTTCCTTGAGGGTCACTGAAAACTCACTGCAGAATTGCAGAAATTGACATGCACACTCCATGTTAGAAGTGTATTTCACATAATTCCACAACATGATAGGGTACATCCATCCACAAGATACAAAAAAAGTCCACAGCATCTAGAATTCTCCCTCTCCCCCCATTTAGCTGTCTGAAAGGGCTCATTTCCATGACCCCTTCAGAATAAACCTACTATTGTGACATCATACCATTGTTTTGTTAACAGAGTAAGCCCAGTGGCTCACAGAAGGGAGCCTAATGTAGAGCATAGGTCGTAGAGATAAAAACAGAATTGTCGAAAGCATGGTGCTGAACAGACCAATTACAGCAGAATAGACTGGTCAACTAATAAGCGTAGATTTGGCCCACATGAGAGAGGGGGATATTAAAGTGACTGGAGTTTTAGGCAACTTTAACTCTTAAAAATAAACTAATTTGTTGGGGATTCTGATTGGCAAATGGCCACACACTGTACAGAGGTTGATTTTATTTTTAATACTCATCCTTTTTACTTTAAGAAAGATGCAAGTCATACATAATTAGGGTTATGGCTGACAGGATACACACCAACACGGTGCTGGTAAAAAGATTAAGGCATATTATGCAAAATTCACATTTTGAAGGCTTTTGAACACATTTTTGGGTATTTGGCTTGCCTTACAGCCCACAACATGTGAGAGTAGACAACAAAACCTGTATTTAGCATGCTGCATAAATGTAAACTCATGGTATTTGGTGAGCTGGTGAGTCTGTGGATATACTGTTACATAACAAGCATTTTATTTGCATAAGCCTACCTCTACCAGAGTATATCCCTCCCACCCCCCACCCCCGGCTTGAGAAATTTCTGTGCAAAGTGTCGCAATATTGTTAACATTTTTAATGAGTGATCGGTGTACACCATGTCTAGACCCAAAAACCTATCACTGCTCGGTTGTTGGCTGTATATAGCTACATATGTCTTCACATATAGGCTGTCTCGGAGGACCAAAGCGCCCAGTGGATTTATTTTATTTTAGTAAACTTTAGTGTATGAACATTCCTACGTTAGTCAAGAGAAGTTTAACAGTTGGTTGAATATTATCAGTCCTTTACCCACTCCATTACTCCTCCATTTCTGCTAATGTTAGCCCGAAAGGTAGGCTGAGTTGTGGCTGTGTCCCACTGTGGCTAGGCCGAGGTTAGCATGTTGTGTGTTAGCCTGTGATGTTTGGGAGAAACGAGCTTTGCTGTTACCTGGTAACTAGCATGAATTTGCGGTTCGTGTGTATTCAGCACTGTAAGCGGCGCGTGGCTAGAGGGGCAGTGCGCTCCGCTTCGCTCAAGATACGTTGCAGTTCTATCATGATTTCCCCCTATGCTCCGGCTCATTAGCATATTAAGGCGACTGCCCTCAAAACCAGCAGTTCTGAACAGAGTGGTTATGTGAGTGTGGAAAGAATGCAGTTGTGCTTGATTCATAGGCTTTTTGGACCAACGAATGTTACTAATGTTTCATGAAGATATCAAGGATCCATGTTAAACTGCAGAAAAAGAACAAAATATGGGACCTTTAAGTAACCAAATGTCACTCAGAATTTGTCCAATATTTTCTACAGTCCATACATTTTACAATCTTCAAAATAAAATAATCCTGTGCTAGAGTAGGTGTACAAAGTTTTACAGTATGTATCAAACTATCTTGGTACAAATGCACTATATGCATGTCTATGCTCTATACATATGTACTGTATATGTGTGTATGTAAGCATGACAGAGGCTGGAAGCTGGACAAACATTCCCAGTTGTCTCAGATTCCTGAGGTATGTCCTGTGCAAACACGACAGGCCACAGTATAAGCTCCATTCCTGGGATATAAGGCTCTTTCCCTCCCTTGTTTTCACTGAATATCCCTTATGTATATTATCAGCCAAGTGTCAGTGCCTTGTTTGCATTGCAGCCTGATGGGACAATACCAAGAGAAAGCTCAACTAATGATATAGGCTGAATTAACTCAGGAACTGAATTGGTCTAAAACTTTTATATGCTTTAGTATTTTTCAGAAGAGTAATCTTCATCTGTGTATCAGGAAGTGTTCAGCTTCAATAACAGGTTGTTGACTTACAACCTGAGCACTGCTGTCTTGATTATTTCCCTGACATGTATTGATTTAGCCCGTGAGAGGTTTCCACTTGAAAACAACAGGCCTGATAAACCCATAAGATCCTGAATTTGTTCAATTTCCCTCTTTTCCCCTGGCTGTGCCTGCTTCCCCCATCCCCTGTTGGTCAGGAGCATGTGTTTATTAAGTGTGACATATTTAGCAAGCAGATATAATTGCCTGTGCAAACCTGTAATTGTCTGCGACCAAATCAGTCAGCAGAGGCAACGGGAGCCCATGGAGCCGCTGAGGTAATCAGACTGTGGCTAGTTCTTCCTCTTTTGAGAGCTAATGATGAGCTCCATTATCGCTTACAACAAGCAGCTAAGAACTATGACTCAAAGTACACTAGAAATATAGTTTTTTATTTGTTTTAGACGGGAATACACTGAAACAGGGGCACAAAAAGTTTCTGTTGAGTCATAGATGAAGAAAAGAATAGAGATGGAAGCCATTTAAGAAACTTTAACAGCTGTTAGGATACTTTAGACCCCCCTTGAGGCATACAAGTTTTAGATAGTAACAGTACAGATATGGGTAAATAATTGGAGTGTTTGTTTTTTGGTTGAAGTTTTACAGAAAAAAGAAGAGATCAAAAGAATCAAAGACCTTCACCCTTGAGGACCAAAGCTCATTAGTTCATAGCTGGGGCAGAGTGGACCAATGCATACACTTAGGAAAAAAAAGTCCTTAGAAGCATTCTAGTGATGTCCAGATTATAACAAAAATGCCTCTTGAGCTTGACCACTGAGCTCAGAAATCCTTGAGGTCAGTTAATTATTTTGTTGACAAAGGTATCTGGACAAAGTTTGAAGCAAACCCCTTAAAATATCTTGTCCATAAGCAAGGGGTGAACTTATGGCAATCTGACCTTTACAGTGGACATTTGATCTTCAAAATTTAATCAAGTAATCCTTCAGTAAGAATAGAAAATTGTGCAAAGTATAACAGAAGGCCTCAAATTGTTTTAAAGGAATTTCATCCAGAAGTAGTTGATAACATGAGGCTGTATTACCTGGACGTTGACCTATGACCTTCAAAACCTAATCGTTATATGCTTGAATCAGAGTGACAAACATCAAATTCTTGAGAAAAGCTCCTAATTAGTGCTTGAGATATCATATGAGCAATAGATGAACATGAGGCTACCTTAACTTACCATTTGATGTTTGACCTCCAAAATCTGATTAGTTCATATTTGAGATAGATTGGACAATCTTGCATAGTTTACAGGAAACCCAATACAGTGCAAAATATGATGATTACGGTAAAGGATTACCATGAGGCTCCCTGACCTTGATATTTAATATTTCACATCAAAAATCTAAAAAAGTATGCATAAATCAGAGCGGACATTTGAAGAAAGTTTGTAAAAAAAAATCCCTCAAAAAGTGCAAGGAATAAATGGTGTGAGATGAACATAAGGCTCCCTGACCTTGCCATTTGATATGTGGCCACCATAAGCCAATAACTTCATCCTACAGTGACACTGAACATTCTTGCAATTATTTAGGAAAGTTCTTCCAAACACATTTCTTAAGAATTGATCTCTACAATTTATTCTAGAGTTGATTTGTTTGAAAAGTGTGAGTATGGTTGAGACATTATGTCCATATGCCAGAGATAAAAATGAGGATCACAGACCCTGACATATGGGGCTCTAATTTTGTAGCCGCGCCAACGGTGTGTGTCCAGGGCATTTTGCAAGTTTCCTGCATGGCGCAGTCCGGCGCAGCGAGGTACACCCACACCTCCGTCCCTCCCACTGGTGCAAGTGGCAATGAGGGAGGAGAGAAGGCGTGAGTGGGTTTAACACAGCCAATCAAATGAACGCCTCTCCTTGCCTTTGAATGAGCTGCAGGCGAGGCGCTGTCACAGTTTCACCTCATCATGGACAAAGACAGCAGCAGCTCCAGGCGGCCAAACTTCTCCCAGGAGGAAACTGATGTGCTGCTCCGAGAGGTCCAAGCTCGCAGAACCAGAATATATGCTAATGCGAACAGACCTCCATGGGCTGATGATGCAAAAACAGTCTGGGAGGAAGTTATATTGTCAATCAAGTTTGCCCACATATTCTGAGAACCGCTGCCCAATGTAAAAAACGGTTCAATGATGTAAGAAGAAGGGGCAAACAAAAGCTCTCAGATCAGAAAAGGCACACGGTGGCTACGGGGGGCAGCCCCTTCACCAGCCTTACTTTGAGCTCGGCAGAGGAGATTGCGTCCTCCACAGGACTAGGTTGGAGTTGGCGACCTTTTGCGCAGTGTTTAGGCAAGACATTGTCACTGCGCCAAGCTGAATCTGTCAACACCTCCCTCTGGTGCGCCACCACACCCATCTCCGCGCAGCCGGGCTACCAAATGTGTCAAATTGGCTGCGCACGGTGATGCGCCGGATGTAATTACCACTGCATGGGTGCGCCACCCTACGCCACCCTACGCTGCACTAGAAAATTAGGGCCCATGAGCCTGTGCATTCTTGAGTTAGAATGGACATTAATGCAAAGAGAATCTCTCAATGTGTATTTGAGATGTAGTGTTGACAAGAATTGGATGAGACACAGCTTGAAATCATAACACTTCAGCTTTGTCTTTTATCACTGTGGAGTCATACGTAGGAGCTGGGGGTTAGAAAAGACTAAGGGCTCTAATTTCCTGGTGCAGCGCAGGGTGATGCACCCAGCACAGGGTGATGCACCCAGCGGGGAGGTGGCGACAGATTCAGCTTGGCGCAGTGACAATGTCGTGCCAATACACTGCGCAGAATGTGTGCTGAAAGCTCGCCAGCTCCAACCTGGTCTATTCTCGGGACAGGCGAAGCACGCCTGGTGCAGTGGTAATTTGGCTGACAGGCGCACAGTGCGCACATGTCACCATGCCTCACAGGCAGGTATCCAGAGTGTCAGGCACCTTTCAATGCAATAAACAATCACAGCAACAACTATTTAATGCAACCGTCTAAACCAGCACATACATTTGTAGCTATATTAATTGTCCTGTCACATCTGATGTCAGATCAGAGAAGTTTGTCATAATGGAAACTCAACCTGACGGCAGTTGGAAGAGTGACGCAAACTAACGAGTTCACATCTCTCAGCCAACCACAAACAGCCACATCATCCGATAAGGAGTATATATCCGGCTTCTCTCATCTCATGAAATTCAAAAGAAAAGAAAAAGAGAGAGACGTTTGCAGATGACGCGCATCGTGGCCTCTGATGCGCAGCCTGGTGGCCCCTGCACTCTCCCAGTTGCTGTAAAAGTGACAGCGGCTCTGACCTTCTTCGCCACCGGGTCTTTCCAGCACACCGTGTCCATGGTGGCGGGGATCAGTCAGACCGCTGTTGGTTATAAATAAACAGTAAATCAATAAACAGTTAATCAAATGTATTCACATCTTTGGTTTTGTGTAATCAGGAGTTACATGCCAAAACGATCATGATTCAATACAAACAAGCTAATTTCACATGCAAGAAATGAAAATGCATCATTTCAGCACAAGTGCTTCTGATTTCATTGCCATTACACAATTTATTCACGTTGTGATCTGTCCACACCACTCATCTTTATTATGTGGGGTTTAAATATAAGTTACTAAATGTGAGTGTCATCATTAGTAGAAAAATATCTATGCCTTACCCGTAATCCAAACTTCTATCCCAGCAAAGCCCTCAATACTTATCACGGAGAGTGTGGAGGATGCGATCTCCTCCGCCGAGCTCAAGGTGAGGCTGGTGGAAGAGCCACTCCCCCGTGGCCACCGTGTGCCTTCTTTGATCTGAGAGCTTTTGTTTGCCCCTTCTCCATACATCAATGAATCGTTTCTTACATTGGGCAGCGGTTCTCAGAATATGTGGGCAAACTTGATTGACTGTATTAGTAACTTCCTCCCAGGCTATGTTTGCATCATCAGCCCATGGAGGTCTGTTCACATTAGCATATATTCTGGTACTGCGAGTTTGGAGCTCTAGGACCAGCCCATCATCAGTTTCCTTCGGGGAGAAGTTTGGCCACCTGTAGATGCTGCTGCTGCTGTCTTCATCCATGATGAGGTGAAACTGTCACTGCGCCTCGCCCGCAGCTCATTCAAAGGCAAGGAGAGGCGTTCATTTGATTGGCTGTGTTAAACCCACTCACGCCTTCTCTCCTCCCTAATTGCCACTTGCGCTGGTGGGAGGGACGGAGGTGTGGGTGCGCCTCGCTGCGCTGGACTGCGCCATGCAGGAAAATTGCAAAATACCCTGGACACACACCGTTGGCGCGGCGCAGCGCCTGCGCCTGGTCTACGAAATTAGAGCCCTAGATGTCAAAAACAAAGTAAAGGAAGGAGAAAGAGGCCCTTTCATTGTGCAAGAATAATTCAGTCTTAAGATGGCCACAAGTCATGCAGATGAGTGATGTCACAAAGAAAAAATAACAGAGAATATATATTTGTTGTTACCTAATGATTTATGAACAATAGTGTTATGTTGTTGAGGATGTCTTGTTTCACTTAACTAGGCCTCAACGTGCTTACAGTGGCTCTGTAGGCCTGTAAGCACACAGGAAAGGGAAACTTGAGCAGATCTTTTTATAGAATTGTTAATAACACAGTAGACAGTAGTGAAAACCATAGTCGAAAGCAGCACTTACTGGCACAACCCACTGAGAACCAAGCAAGTGTATATGTGTGCATGGATGTGTGTATGTGTGTGCATGTGTTTGTGTGTGCTGCTGGCACCTTAAAGATGCATGCAGATACTTATGTGAGCTGAAGTAGTCTGACCACACAACATACAGGTCACTTTGGGCAAAAGTGTCTGCTAAATGAAGTAGCATTGTTAATATTGCTTCAACTCTTTTTACTGTCTTAAAGGTAAATGAATAGATGTGTTAGCAACCAAGGTACATAAGGTGTAAAGTAACTGATGTCATTATATGGACAACAAGTTTATTTTTGAGTTACATGCGACCATTTAAGGTTGAGGTAATTATTATTTCCCAAGTGCTGCAGTTTAATGTAGTGTAATTTTACTTGTGTATTTCAGTTCTTAATGGTCCCACTTTACAAATAGTTCTCTTTTTATCCTTTTTAATCGAAACTCCATGGGAGAAAAAAAAAACCCTCTCTCTTCAGTTGCTTGCTCCACCTTTCAACAAATGTTTGCACAAACAGTCCATTTTAAAAATGTCCCCCAAAGATGTCATCAGGGAATAAGTCACCTGTTCCACATGAAAGATGATACACTCCCTACTCCATGTGTTTGTTTTGCCACAGATGGCTCCATTGGAAGGCACTTGTCTGTGCAGCTACAGTAAATATTTAAGCACAGCGCTGAAAAACGGAAGCCGCATCCATTTCTTTAGAGGAGTGTAATCCATGAGGTTTTGCACTGTACCAGTCTATTATGAGTGGGGCTGGAACATAGGGCATAATACACAACACCCAACACCTGAGTGGACTTTCAGGTAAGAAACTTTAAAAAAGATGTTTTTGAGACATCTGAGATATGTATTATTATATGTATTTGTGCAAAAGACATCACATGAAATTATGTGAGACTCCTCCGTTTTATTATCACCCATTACAAGTTAACACTCGACAACTCCCTATACACAAGCAAGTGATATAATATTTGATCTTTTTGCGTAAGACCAGAGAAGAATGTTGGGAAGTCACTGTGAAAGGTCATAGGACCAGAGAAAAATCTTTGTATAAATCATAGTACTAAAGGTATAAGTATGCTTTACCTGGGTTTGAAGCACCTTGACTCTCTCCTTCTCCGTGCTTTTAGGTTCAGTTAGTTGCTCTTTTAACTGGCTTTCCATTCAGTTTTGCACCTGCACTTGTTGCAGTAGCTGACTCGGATTTTTACTCTTAAGTAAGGTCAGATTGCACCATCATGTTCCACTTGGTATACACAATTAAATATGGTTGCCTTCTTACTTTAAATTGTATAAGTCTGTATGTGCAATGATGACTACAATGGTAAAAAGAACAAATAACAATGGAAAAAATTGTCACAATGAGTATTGAAAGATGGTGATGGTTTTTTCCAATATGTCACTGGGTCTGTTGAGAATTGCCTTTGTGTGTATTTGTGTGTTTGGGTGATATTGCATGAATGGGCAGTCAGCATTTAGGGTTCAAAACAAAAAAAATCGGCAGCCTGAGCCAGTCTGAGTGAACACCAAGGCTGCGGTGCCCTAGATCGAGTGCCTTTGTTTGGTAAAAGTAAACCTGGGGCACTTGCCAGAAGGCTTTAGTCATTCATCTAACAAGTTCCACAAAGCGAACCACAAAGTGCTCTGCTGTCAACTTCCTCTTATTGAATTCTGAGCACATAAGCACATTTTCAAGAGTCTTACAACAAGGTAGAAACTCTCTGATGACTAGCTACCTGAAATGCAGCTGCCATGTTTGTTTACTTGTGCCTTTACCTAACAGCAAGTTGCCTCATTTTGAGGCATGAACTTTTATTTGAGTGAGGAAAGATTTAAGAGGGGGCAGATAGGAGGGGGATTAGACGAAGTGCAGTTTTTCAGCAGGCCAGGGATACAACATGATCTCTAATTACCCACAAAGCACTGAGTAATCCGAGTTCGAAATTAGGCTGCATTATCAGGCTTAATAAAACATGACCATCTCTCAGTTTCACTCCCTTTTCCTGCCCTGCTGGTGCAAACATTTGCTCCTACATATGACAGGCCTGATGCCTTTACTTAGCAAGCAGCAAAATTGTACTTGTTGATTTTTTTTTCATCACAACTAGACAACAGAGTTTAGAGGGATTTTGAGGAATTTTGAGGCATGAACTTTTATTTGAGTGAGGAAAGATTTAAGAGGGGGAAGAAGGGTGGTAGTGGGTAAATGGCAGATAGGAGGGGATTAGACGAAGTGCAGTTTTTCAGCAGGCCAGGGATACAACATGATCTCTAATTACCCACAAAGCACAGGATAAAGTCTTACTGACAAATTTATTGTTTGATTGGGACATGCCAATTGGCATTGAGGCTCCCATAAGGCCTTTTTGGTGGGTCATTGAAAATAATTCAAAATGCCTTGTTATCAATCAAAAGAGTAAACAAAATCATTGGGCAAATGGTGTATTACTTTTATTTGGTATCCTCTACTTTGTGTTTATGCTGCATCAGTAAGGGAGTAGATTTATGACTGAATAAGCAAGCTGTTTTTATGTTTTAGACTTTAATAAGTAAAACCTTGTACTGTTTCAAGGAGCCAGGGTAACAATTTTCATACTAGAACTGCATAGTGGTTTAATGCCTCTGTGAAGTATACTTTGCCAGACAGAGGCAAACTAGAAGTGTATCGAAAGGACACATGGATCAGGATGGTCAGCAGTTTTCTTCTTCTTAACTCAGACAAGACAGAGGTTATTGTGCTGGGCCTCCGACACCTTAGGTAAACCTTTTTCACAGATATACCTGCCCAAGATGGCAATAGCCTGGCATCAATCACAACTTGCTGAAAAGCTGGTCCATGCTTTTGTTACCTCTAGACTGGATTGTAATCCTTTTTCAAGCAGTCCCAGCCAGTCGCTTTAGACTCTTCAGCTGGTTCAAAATGTTGCAGCACGTGTACGGACTAGAATTAGGAGAAGAGATCACATTATTCCTGCATTAGCTTCACTGCATTGGCTTCCCATAAAATCTAGAATAGAATTCAAGATTCTTTCTCTTGCATATAGCTCTCAATGTGCAGGCACCCATTTATCTTTAAGAGCTTGTAGTGCTGAGTAACCCCTCTAGTGTTACACTCCCAAAATACTGGCCTTCTTGTGGTACCATCAGTCTCTAAAAGTGGTATGGGAGGTAGAGCCATCAGTTATCAGGCTCCTCTTCATTGGAACCATTTACCAACCATGGCTCTGGAGACTGACGCCCACTCTACCTTAAAAATTTGACTTAAAACATTCCTTTTTGATAATGCTTTTAGGGCTGACTCAGGCCTGGACCAGCTCATAGTTAAGCTGCAACAGGCTTAGACTGCAGAGGGATTTGGCACACTGATCTCCTCCCCCTCTTTTTCTCTAACATTCTCTTTCTGTTCCCCTCTGTTTATCTCTTTGCCCCTTTTTGTTTGCCCCTGTACTTGTCTCTGGTTCTTGTCTTGTAGGCAGCTATTGGTACGGACGACCTGCTGCTGTGGACCTACAAAGCTTCAATTACTACTTATAAATATTTGGCCTTTCCTTAAGCACCATTCCACTATCATTACAATTCCTGAAATTAACTTGAGAGAGATTAACAGAATTAAATAGATGATAGTTCCTGCAAACAGCATACATATATATTACTATGACCCTGACGTACAATCATGAATGACCTCCTGCCATGGACCTGTTTGACTCCAAGTTCTTTATCCTACATCAACCATCAGCAGAAATTACATAATTTTACATAAATTCATACTCTTAGACCTTTGTATCTGCCTAGATGGATATGTCCCTGGATATATGAATATATACACTGCCTGGCCAAAAAAAAAATCACCACCTTGATTTAACTAAGCAAACAGATGCGAGCCTCCTATAATTACTGCATGGGCGATTATCTTTCAGCTGACAAGTTATTTAACCTCAGCTGATGCAATGAGTAGTTTCTCATTTCTTTAACAACCATGTTGAAAGACACATGCTGTGGTCGTGGAAAAGATGTTAGTCCGTTTAAGAAGGGTCAAATCATTGGCATGCACCAAGCAGAGAAAACATCTTAGGCGATTGCAGAAACTAATAAAATTGGGTTAAGGACTCTCGAATGCGTTATTAAAAACCGGAAGGATAGTGGGGAACTATCGTCTTTGAGGAAGAAATGTGGTCAGAAAAAAATCCTGAATGATCGTGACTGCGATCACTTAAATGTTTGACCAAATCAAATCGAAAGAAAACAACAGGAGAACTCAGGGGTATGTTTACCAGTGAAAGTAAGAGCATTTCCACGTGGACAATGCGAAGGGAACTCAAGGGATTGGGATTGAACAGCTGTGTAGCCTTAAGAAAACCACTAATTAGTAAGGCTAACTAGAAAAAAAGGCTTCAGTTTGCTAGGGAGCATAAAGATTGGACTCTGGAGGACTGGAAGAAGGTCATATGGTCTGATGAGTCCATATTTATCCTGTTCTAATGTGATGGGCGCATCAGGGTAAGAAGAGAGGAAGGTGAGGCGATGCACCCATCATGCCTGGTGTCTACTGTACAAGCCTGTGGGGACAGTGCTATGATCTGGGGTTTCTGCAGTTGGTCAGGTTGAGGTTCAGTAACATTATGTGCCCAAAGAATGAGGTCAGCTGACTACCTGAATATATTGAAAGGCCAGGTTATTCCATAATTTTTTTTTTTCCTTCCCTAATGGCATGGGCATATTCCAAGATGACAATGCCAGGATTCACCGGGCTCAAAATGTGATAGAATGGTTCAGGGAGCATGAGACATCATTTTCACACATGAATTGGACACCAGAGAGTCCAGACCTTAACCCCATGAGAATCTTAAGGATGTGCTGGAGATGGTTTTGCTCAGTGGTCAGACTCTCCCATCATCAGTACAAGATTTGGTGAAAAATAATGCCACAGCAAATGCATGCTGTAGCCAAAGCTAAAGGTGGTCCACCAAATATTAGAGTGTGTGATCTTTTTTTGGTGGCAACTTTTTTTTGGAAAGGCAGTGTATATACATACTGCCTATCTTGGCCAGGACACTCTTGAAATAGAGATTTGAGTTCATTTTCCTGCTTAAATAACTGTTGAATAAAATTATATATGTGTATATATATATATATATATATATATATATATATATATATATATATATATATATATATATATATATATATATATATATATATATATATATATATATATATATATATATATATATATATATATATATGTGTGTGTGTGTATATATATGTATATATATATGTATGTGTATATATATATATATATATATATATATATATATATATATATATATATATATATATATATATATATATATATATATATATATATATATATATATGTGTGTGTGTGTGAATATATACATATATATATATATATATATATATATATATATATATATATATATATATATATATATATATATATATATATATACATGTATTAGGGATGCACGATAACTTTTTTTTAAAACTGATACCAATAACATACCCTGGAGACAAAAAACGCTAATGAGCAAAAGTGAACCTAAGATATATCATGACATTTATACTATTAACAATACCAAAAAACAGTTTTATATATATATATATAT
Source organism: Cetoscarus ocellatus (assembly GCA_037902135.1). Lineage (NCBI taxonomy): Eukaryota > Metazoa > Chordata > Actinopteri > Labriformes > Labridae > Cetoscarus > Cetoscarus ocellatus. Next base: position 235,129 of record JBAMNC010000450.1, on the reverse strand, counting down.
ATATTTATACAGGGCTGGGCGATATTACCGAATATATATGTATGTATATATATATATATATATATATATATATATATGTATATATGTATACTTGTACTTGTACTTTTTTCATTATTGACAGTAATCCCCCAAAGGCTTTTTGACATAAAAAGTTTACAAGCAAGGCATGATCTTGTGGCCCAAGGACATTTGACCCTGTCTCCTCAAAGCCCTAATTTTTCTTTGCCTCTAAAGGGACATTTAAAAAAAAAGAAAAAGTTAAAGAAAATTCTCAAAATTATAGTTAGTCCATTACAAGCAGAATGATGCTCAATAACATTTGACCCATGACCCCTACAAATCTACTAGACCTATCCTTGAATAGAGGTGGACATATGGTGGTCCACCAAGATTCATGTGAGGAGAAAAATAAACAAAAATTTGATGCAGTGTCAGATTATAATCTAAATCAGAATTAACAAGGATGGCGCAAAGAAGTTAGAGGGCCTATCTCCTTCTATCCCAACCTTGTCTGGGATGTTTAAAAAAGGCATTTTAAAAATACCAAGCTATATGAACCTCAACTCTGGAAACTCTGGGATTAAGTTACTGTGGTTACAACAACATGGGTGTTGTGTTATTTTTTCCAGTTTTAAACATAACTAAGTTAAGCCAAAAAAAACCCAAAAAGAAACCCTCACTATAAAAGAGGCATAAAAGCAATTAAAACTAAACATATTGTGACGGTATGTATTTATTCCCTCTGTATCTTGGTGACAACTCAAAAACTCATTTCACAGGAAGAAAGTCTTTTCGTGAAATTTGTCATTATGAGTCCATGTACTTACATTATTGTCATAGACACCAGCTATACATAATAAACAGTCAGTAATGTGTGGTTAGCCACTTTCACAATGACACATTGAACTCATTTACCTCATCAGCCTCTTCGGAGCAGCCAGAGGAAGCCATATGAATGATCATTTATTCAGACACAAAGAAGATTAAGGCATTAGATTCCATAGGGATGGCTGTTTAAACTGATGCTGTGTAGGACACAAGCTTTCAAACTGCTTATATACCATTACCCTTCACATTAGCATGAAATGTATCAACATGCAGAGCTAACCGCTGTCTCTAGTGTTGGTCATTGGAAGCACTATAAGGCTCTTTTAAAGGGTTGAGTTAGCTAATAGCTAACAGTGGCTCAGTGCAATTGCCATGTAGATTGTTATAGGGCTGGGCGATATTACCGAATCTCAGTATCATGATTAATTGAAGCTTTTACCTCGATTACGATTAATGAACGATTATTTTATGCTATGTTGGAACAAATTGGTGGTGTCACCGACGGTCTTTCTGCAGTATTAACACTTCTTTCTGCTCGATGTCCTCTGCACAGAATCCAAAATGACTGTATGGAGGAGGCGTGGTCACGTGACTTACAAAGGGAAAATAATCAAAGTAATTTACATGAGTAAAATTACTTCGATTAGAAGGTCTAAATTTCGGTTTCAATTATTTTTCGATTAATTTCCCAGCCCTAGATTGTTATGTTTGGTGTGAGCAGGTATAGTATCAGAGAAATGAAAACGTTTGTAAAAAGTGAGTTATATTGGACTTCAGGCTTACAAAGATAGATGTTTGGATGTGTTACTTTGAGGTTAAGGAAATTCTGACTTCTACCACGTCATTCCCTTGTTTGATTGGCTGGGGTTAATGCCATTGTATGTTGTACCAAAACTTAACATTTGTGCTGTTAAGTAAAACTAGAATATTTATTCGTTTGTTTGTTTGTTTGTGGCATGGTGGCACAGCAGATAGTGCGCATGCCTCACAGCAAGAGGGTTGCCAGTTCAATCCTTGGGCTGGGCAGGGCCTTTCTGTGTAGAGTTTACATGTTCTTCCCATGCATGCGTGGGTTCTCTCCATGCACTCCGGCTTCCTTCCACTGACCAAAAACATGTTCATTAGGTTAATTTGGAGAACCACATAAAAACAGTCCCCACAAAGAGCCAACATCCACTGTGATTAAAAACACAAGCAGGATCATACACACACTAGCACACCTTACACCTCTAAATTCCCCACCATCAAACCACCTTACATGCACACACACTCATTCACACACTTCCATACAGCTTGCAGGCATTTCATTTCCTCTTTTACTATGACAACATCACAATATAATGGGACATGGTGTCACGTGACAAAGAGCAAGTGCACGGGCAGTCAAATCACTCTCCGTGCATCTCTCTCTCTAGCTTGAAGGACAGAGCGGTCAGTCGTTACATAAACAAGAGTTGGTTCAGTTACAGAAAAATGTTCTTTGTGTCCTTGTCAGAAGCAGAGTGATGAAGCAGATAAAATAGAACTTAGTTATCGGCATGCCTTCAGGATTTTGATAAAATACCCATTTTTTGTGTTTGCTCAGTCCATGTTGTAGTGATAAGTCATTCAGGTTTGACTGATGTACTGAAAACGCTCCTATTCAGCATACTCCTTTATTCTGTGCTCTGGTTGGCAGTAGCTGGAATGGACACTTTCTAGTCACTGTCAAGGTGCCTTAAAGCAAGACACAAGACCTTCAACTGTTTTATTTTATTAGAACATATTTAGAGGAGCAAATATGTCGGCTAATTATGTCCTGAGAGGACATGCATAATCTTCACATGGCTCAATTTCTTGTCATAATAATATAATTTGGCTGTTAAGCATTGGTATCCCTATGATAAGAGATCCTAATCAACAAAATTGACCATTTTTTATGAAGATAAAACAGTCAGATAAAAATGAATGTATGTATATGTATGAATACATATATGCCCAGGGCTTGTGTACATAGTACTTTTTGCCATATTTTTTCAATATAGTTAATAGATGTCCACCAAGGGCTTTCAGAGGGCATTCTTGCATACATTTATTTTTCAAGCATTTACTCTCTACCCACTAAAAACCGCTCCATGACCCACTCCTGACACACCAGTTGAGAACCACTGCCCCAGAGCAAAGCTAGTCACCTTGAGTCTGCTTTAAAAAATCATTTTCACAAGCAGTAATGTACATTGGAAAACAGTTAAACAGAGTAGTCCACATAACTCATCATGTTTAGAGGAGGAGATGAAAATATTGTTCACAAGAAAGAAGACAAAAATTGAAAATTCTTTTCAAACTAATAGACAATAGCTGTCAACAACAATAATATCATACACAAAGACATGTAATTAGGACGTAAGGTAATTGATTAAAATAAGATACATGTGCACAGGGTATCTTAAAATTGTTAAGATCGAAAGTATTCATAGTACTCATGTTTTCACTGCTTATTATCTTACTGAATGTTCAGGGATATTACTGTTTGCTTTGGGTTGCAACAAAATGTTTGTTGGAAAATGTAAAATGGTTGCATCACTCTTTTTTCAATATTTTTCTGATTGTGCTCAGATTAATCTGCATAACAGTTACTTTTTTAACATGTCATCATCCTCACTAAAACTGCGCAAAGGGGAAATGTTCCAAAGGCTAAAGGATTACTGTTGCATAAAGACATGGGACAAGAACAATGCAACTATTGGACATTATTACCCAGAATGCACTGTCCAATAATTGCAGTGTTTGTATGAACTTAAGCCGTTTTTTAAATTATTTTTTATTGCTGAAATCTTATGTTTCTTCGTATGACGTTGCTTAAAAAACATTAATGCTGATCAAATAAAGTCAACATGTCTTCATATGGAGGGTTCCTTCTTAGAGTAAAATCCTAAGATTCCGGCTTTCAGCTCTCTAGGGGCCTCTATGGTTGTTGAGTGTAACTGCATGGTTGTAAAACAGAGCGACTCACACCAACGTGCATTTGTTGACATACAAAGGGAGGAAAAGCGAGTCGACAGGAAGTCCCGAGAGACAAATAAACCATGTAGACTGATAAGGTACAGCATTATCATGTTTCTTTCCAAATATATCGTTTTTCAAGCATCAACTGTCAGTTGTTAGCTCAGCGTTTGCATGTATGTTCTGTAACTTTGACCAGAGCTCTTAGCCTGTGGCTAATGGCTACTCTGGAGGGACTCGTTTGTTACTCGCTGGTAGAGAAAACTACAAACTTTATAAGCTAAATTGTGGGCCCTCTGAGACATGACTGTAGTAGGATGACTTTATGCTCTTGGGAAAGCTGCTAAATGTGAGACAAAGAAGACGCTGATAATGACGGAGCAGAGCAACATGACACAGCAGGTATTGACCATCATCTGTAGAGAAACTCGTAACGAATAAACTCCATCAGCTGTGAAAACTTATAACACCTACGACTTAGACAGTGAAGACATTTGACGAAAAGTTACGTTGTAAAGTTACATCTGTTCAGTTGTGTAATTTTCTCCTTCCGCGTGTATGTTAGATATAGGACTGAGCCTCCACTTCAGACCCCAAAGAAGTTAGAGGATCAGGAGAGTCGTGGAGGTCTGAGGAGAAGAATCAAAGATGTGTGAGCTCTGGAGGAGCAGCATTGTTTTGGTCAGAGAGAGATCCAACTGACCAGAGGAGACCTTCTAATGTGTTTCTGTACTGATGTGCAATACTCACAGATTTATTACTGTGTAACTTATTTTTATTTATATTATTAAAGTTATTTTCACATATTTCAAGGTTTAAGTGTTATTGTGAAGAATAAAATAAAACTGCAAACCATATCAATGCAATAAAAAAAAAAAAACTAAAAAAACTTTATTGGTCCACAAAAGGCCATTCAAATCTCCTGAGCAAGTTGGTGCAGGACATTGAATATCAAAAGTCTTTAGGAAAAAGGATAAATACAATGAAAAGCAAATAGAAACTTGACACTGGAGTATTCAGTGGTTAGTTATTAATTTAAGCACAGATAAATGTTTTCATTTAGTTCAAATATTCTGGAGATTTACTCATATGATTGTAAAGAGTAATTTTCCTGTGTATGTCTTAGTGTTTGCTATTGTGCAAAATAAAGCTACTTACCATTGTACAATAATTTAGTGCCAAATACAGAAAAATCTAGGAGATAATTAAACTGAATGTAAGGCTAAAATAGTACAACAGAGGTAAATATCGAATTGGGAAATATAAAAATGCCTGAAAGGCAATAGAGAAAAACTTTGCACTAGGACATTGAATAGCAAGTTATAGAAGCACGTAGAAATGCTTTTATTCAGAGCAAATATGCAGGATATCAGACATGACTGAAGAATATCCTCATACTTCAACACTTCAGTGTTTGTTAATGTGCAAAATAAAACTGCCAAAAATCTCCTTTTAATTATGTTGAAATGCTGAGTCAGCATTTCATTATGTTGAAATGCTGAGTCAGCAAACTTTGTTCCACAGACATGATTTATACATCAAAATGAAGGTACACTTCTCCTCTTTCACCTGAAATTCGTTTCGAACTCTACATTCACATCGTTCTGTCTCAGTCAGCTTCAGAGCCATGGGTATCCCGCAAACTTTTCATCTGCGTCCATTATAACTCTCCTGCCCAGAGAGCTGATCGCTTCACTTTGAAGGCCGTTTTTAAACTGCTCTCTTGTCAACATTTTCTACAGTACAGACATGTGATGCTCTTGTGATGCTCACCTTGCAGTCCTTTTTTTGAAAGCTATCACGGTTTTGGCACAGCACTAGCTTGTTTACCTGGAAGTACCCAGCTTAACTTCCCCGTTCTGTACAAGCATACAGCATCATTACATTGTCTGCTCCTGTGCGGGCGGGTATGTGGGAGGTTGTTAGCTGAGCTGTTAGCTGAGCGTTTAGCGCATCTGGTTCATCCGGAGACCGGGGTTCGCTTCCCAGTTTAGACTATTTTTTACTATCGTGCATATTTCAGAACATACGTAAACACTTATGCTACTCATTACAGTCTTTGCCATTTTAGCCCTCAAAAATTCAGGGCTGCCAGCTGTCACGCATTGCTTGTGAGACCCACACATTTCATTGGCTTCACACACTCTCCGGCTTCACACCACCTCCGTCTCCTCATGTTCTCAGTGTACAGCGTCATGACACAGACATGCGAAAAGGATTCTGGGAAATGTAGGCTGATGTACGCCGACACTTTACAAATGGGCGGACTTCACTCCGCCCACTGCTGTCACACAAAACACTGCTCGCCATGTATTTTCACATGACCCACATAAACTGTTGCACCACCTCCGTCTCTTCATGTTAGTGCTTTGCAAATTCAGCTGGCCTTCGTCCTCACTGTACAGCGTCATGACAGGGGAATGCACAAAGGATTGTGGGAAATGTAGGCTGATGTAGCTGATTGCTTCACTTTCAAGCCTGTTTTTAAACTCCACTCGTGTCAACATTTTCTACAGTATAGACATAAAACTTCAATCATTTCAGCTGGTTCTTGGGATGCTCACGGTGCAACCCTTTTTTTGATAGCTATTACGGTTTTGGCACAGCAACAGCTCCTTTACCCAGAAGTCCCCAGCTTCATCATCGACCCTCATTAAATGTGACACCACCTCCGTCTCTTCATGTTACTGCTTTGCAAAGTCAGCAGGCAAAGCAGCTCCTCTTCCTCATCCTCAGTGTACAGCGTCATGAAAGAGAATTGGAGAACAATGTGCAAGGTTTGTGGGAAATGTAGGCTTTCACATTCATTTCACAAGAAAATACTACGCGGCAGTGTGCTTGACTATGACAGCACCGATGTCTGTGGACATTCCGCAAGGAGTCCGCTCTGCTTACAGTACACCAGACTCTGGGTGCATACGCAAGTATACACCATATACCCACTAGAAAACGCCCCGAAATACCATATAACCACAGTAAAATGCGCACGGATACGTATAGCAGCATCCCTGTGTGACTTTCACTTTCTCTCAGCATGTGTGTGTGCGCTCCTCCATCTGCCGGTGAGCATAAAGACACAGATAGAGGTGCATCGCAGGGACAGTAGGGATCATCAGTCACTCTGTGTGATTTTATCATTCACACGGTGTCTTGACAGCTCATGTGCTCGGTTTAAGTGAACACAAAGGGCTCTAATTTTGTAGACCAGGCGCAGGCGGAGCGCACCTGCCCAACCTGCGCCACCCTGAGTTGCGCCAGGAAATTAGAGCCCAAAGACTTCAAAAACGGATGAGTCAGCCGTCTGATTAATCAAAACTCTACATTCTTCAGCAGTCCAGCTCTTGTTTTCACTCACTCACTGTTTTCTAAATAACAAATTCATCCTGAGGTATCATCCATCACTTATTCTCCATGATATCAGAACAATCTTTGATGGACCAAGCTTCAAATACAGTCTACTAGTGGAGCAGTTCCCAACCTGTAGGTGGAGGCCCATAACTGGTCTCAGAGCTGTATTCAGTGGACGGTGTATAAATCTGGTCAAATTGTGGTAAAAATGTCTTCAGTGTATGGAGGCCCTAAGAGGACAAACATCCATCAGAGTATGTCAGATTATACCCACTGGAATAAACCAGACTACACACAAATACCACACTGTTTTACATTTCTCTACTCAGATATTCCTGTCCAGATTTAAAAATTCATTGATGTAGGCTATTATTACTTTGACTTTGATGTTCTAGTATATATTTGATTTAAAAATGAAGTAGTGATAACTTTGACTTCAATGTTAACTTGAGCAGATCCAGTTTCTAATGACATTCTGACATTTCTAATGTCCATTCCTTATTGTCCTCCAATGAAAATCACCTCTGTTTACATTAATTTTCAAGTCAGATGCTTTTATACTGGATAGTTCTTAGTGTTGTGGACTTGTAGCCTGCACATTGATGCCAAAACATTTTTCATTTACTAAAGGAAAATTAAATCTAGGCTAATTATGCATGTTCAATTGCACTTCATAATTTAACCCTTTAAAGCCTGAATGCACAAATAATAGCCAGAACATTCTTTTTTTTTTTGGAGCTGAAATGTTTATTTCACTGTCTACTGAGATCCAACAAAATCAAAATTTCCACAGCATTTAACATATATATATTTTAGCGGCAATGTTGCTGACTCTCCCTCCGGCCGCCTGGGTTCAAATTCTGGCAAAGGCAGTTGTATTTTTCAGCTGTGTGTCCAATACAGACTGCTGATTACTACAGCTCCTTGCTGTATGCATCTGGCTGCTGTCCTCTCAGTCTGAATGTCACAGGTTGTCAGTCATTCAACCTTTCACTTCCATACAACTTTAGTCTTTTCCTTTCCTTACAATGCAAATTTGATAACACATTTCACACTTCTGCTACTGATTACAATCTATGTCATTTTAGCCCTAACAACCATTTTTATTACACATTCCCCACATTTGCAGCTTTGCTTCACTGCTTCCAACTGTTTTTTTGTCACATTTTCACATTTTCAGCTTTGTTCGCACTGCTTTTAGCTATCTCATTTCACATTTTCAGCATTCAGGCTCAGCATTTCAATGCATTTGCTGCAAGGAAATGCAATTTTTCTAGTTTACTGTAATATACAGAGAAAGAGCCCAAGTGGAAATGAGAGAACTCGCAGCAGATTTTGGGATCATTGAAGGCCCGGTCCATTTTGAATCCTCATAAGAACAAAGGCTTCCTGAAGGTCTTAGATGCAATCATATTCTTTTGTGTCTTTAAAATTCTACAAACTCAGGCTCTGGGATATTTTTGATTGTAGTCCCATTGATACCTTTAAAGAGAAAAGCAATTTATTTTACAGTTGTTCATTTCTCATCTGTTTAGTTTGTTGCTGTGACAATCTATCTCATTGAAGGGCAGCTAATGAAGCAAATACTCAAATACTGTGAAAAGAATAGAAACCATGGCCATGTTTTACCCAAGAAAAAGTAGCTCTGAATGATTCCTTCAGAAAAATGAGTAAGTTCTGCAAATAAAATGTAGTCAAATACCAAGTATTTCAAGTACACTTTCTGGTGTACAAAGATTAGTTGGATTGTAATGAGTAAACCTGTTTGTTATTTCACCACAGAAGAATAAAATCAATTAAAAATTCACCATAAAGAGGAAATTGAGTGGCACTTTATTCCAATAAATATGACAAGTATAGCAGAGAGATCAGAAATAATATACATTGTACACTATTTGATTTATAGCTTTACATAAGCACACTGCATTGTACCAAATTATCATTGAATACAGACTATACTCTTCACACAAAAATAACCAGAGTACTAACACTGTTCTTTTTTTAACTATTCGGATAGAACAAGCACACAAAGACTAATAAATGACAGTAAATAGTGAACTTTAATCAGAAACTTTCAGCCCTGCAGACACTTCAGAAAACATACCTGCTGCTGTCTGACTCCAGTAGTGGTGTTGGTGTCTCCTGTCAGGAGTTGATGCTGATCACCTGAGCTGATATCTGAAATAAAAAACTGAAGTCAGTGCTGCAGTGAACTGGACAGAATATATAGTCATCATCTCATACATAGGGACAGTAAGTTTTATGTGTTATCATCTCCAATATTACAGACTGATGGGGACATGAGCTACCTTCAGATCATCTGATTGCTAGTTTACACCCTCTGAAGTGTTCAACACTCTGCATCACCACTTTACTAACCATAATAACATTATCAGACACTAAATCAAATCAATTCTCACTCATAACATTAGCATATGAGGCTAACACACATGCTAACAGTAATTGTGTATTTCTAATGTTCAGCTGTGTCGGTGTTGATGCCATATTGTTGAGAGGCTGAATTGATTTTTGATGAACAGAAGCAAAAAAGAATAAAACCCCAGCAGCTCAAATAAGTAACAAACGTTTCTTTACTCACCCTCTGACAACAGCTCAGAGTCTGACTTCAGCCTGTTGATTCCCGAAGTTCTAGCCGACAATAAAAGCCCATCTAATTTTCTCTCTAGTCCGGCTTCTTGCTTGGTTTTTCCTCCTCTTTCTTTTCCGATCCTCATCTGTCACAGTGCTCTTTCATATCATAGCCTCAGCTTTTATAAACCGGGAACACGCATATGTGACCTTCTATTCATATCGCCCATACTTTTCTAAAGCTGAACTCACGTTCATGCCGTAAAGCAGTTCGAACTTCTCGCGAGATGCCCGTTGATCGACCGCTCACAGTTAACAGTGACATAGTGCCAGGGGAGATCTCCTGGCTGCGCTAAGAGAGAGGGAGGGACTATTCACTTTATTTACTGACTCCCCACTATTAGATGGACTTGAAAACAGTTATGTAAAGGTGTAAAACAAAAAACCTGTGCTCTTTCCACAGAAATCTGATCTTACCAGCATTTGACCTTTAACTCCTCATTCCATTTGGTGACCTTTAGTTGATCACAGATCAGCACAGTTGCATGCATTAACAACCCTGTTTTGTGTTCATTTTCAGAGTTTAATCAAAATTTCTTTCTGAATCCATGATAAAAATAAAAAAGCATAATTTCACTCATCACAACCACCTCCTCAGAGCCAGTGCTTCATTAAAGCATTTCTCTCTTTGTGTTGACCTAGTTTTTTATGGTCTCCTCATCTATTTCAGTGTTGTTGTGCCTGACCCTAACTCTAGGTTCCCTGCATGTGTGTTTGAGCAGAGTGTCAAGGCACATTTTTTCAGATGAGCCTGTAATTAAGTCGTCTCGGAGCCTTGAGCTGGGACCAATTTGCCACTAATTGTCCTGAGTTTTAATTTCTAATGGAATAAGAGCCAGAGGGAATGCCTCCTAATGAGATGCAGTTAGTGTGTGTTTGTCAGTGTGTACATGTTAGTGTGTGTGTTCTCTTTTATCTGTTTACTGTACCGCCATTGCCCTTGTGAGGAGAGAAACAAGAGTGAGTAGAGCAAGATGTTCCATTTTGATTCCTAACCTTGTTTCTGTTTATTCTACAAAGCACTCAGGATGTTTCTGTCTCTCCAAACTGTGTATTTGCTATTTAATGAAATAGCACAAATGTAATTTAAAAAGAGTATAATTGATTGTGCATTGGCAGTGGATTAAGAATAAGCCTTTTAAGGATAGTTCCTCTCTAAATGGGCCCTCTTTTAATATTTGTGACAGAAGAGACTTGTCTAAAAAGTGAAAAGTGCTTTTGCCCTCGGCGCTCCAGTTATTGCTCAGAAAGCATTGCTGCAGACTCAAACCAGAAAGATTGTTTACATAGCCTTGGGAGTGTTTTTGTCACGATTTAGATTCCAGCCATTTCAACATCCAAATATATCAGTTTAGACTTCTGAGCACAAGTAATCCTTCAGAAGAAGAAACGAGCCAGCTGTGTTTAAAGTGTGTAAGTAGGTCTTATCTGGGAAGCTAAAGCAAATTTTGTTTTCAATTATTAAATGCAGAGGAAGTGCTAGCCAAAGTTCATACAACATATGTGGGTTATAAAAATAATAAAAGGAGAAATTTATTTTAGCAGCTAAAATGCTTTTCCATGTTTGTCTGTCATTTTTCAGTACTATTGTCAGCAAAAACAGATAACTGTAGCCCAATTCACAGTGCATGTATGCAAAATCACACCAATGAGGCTCTGTCATATTTACACCCCGAGACATTCATGAGACATTCACATTAATTCTGAGAGGCAATAATATCTGTGCCGATTCATGCTGTAATACAGCTTACATACGCACAACACGGCATGTGCAGATCTGTGGCGATGGGGATGGAGGTTAGGGGCTGAACTGGCCAGGGTTGTGGTAGATATTGTCTACCTGTGATTTATCTGGTGTTATGGTACTGTAGGTTCACATGCTGGGGTGTCTGCGTTTGGACTGGTGATGTACAACCCTTCCTCTCACCCACAGCATAAGGGATGTGGAAAAAGGAATCCTATCCTATTCCTTTCCTCTTAAAAAAATGTGAACCATGGTGCTGCTCCTCAGCAAACATGCTGCCTCCATAGAAATGGACTAAGATAGGACAGAGCACAGGCTCTCACACTGCTGTCACCATGCTCAGGGTTCTGAGCAGGGGTGTAAATATAAGTTACTGAAAGTGAAAGTGTAAATAATAAAATGAAATGTTCTCAAAAGAAGGGACTGCCTTACCTTTCAGTAACCCCCTCCCTATCCACTGCTGGGGGCCTCTTTCCATGCTATTTGGGCTTTGCAGTGCGGGTGCTGGTTGCTTGCCCTTTGTGGTTAGCTCCGTCCTGCCTTAACCTTCCTCACTTTAAAATCTTTATAGTAATCATCATTTGAATATTAAAAATGATTTCCAAGAATAATACCTCTGCACCGTTGGCTTTTTGTGCAATTGTGGTAAGTGATTGATTGATCTCATAATACTGCTTTACTATTTAATATCTTCACTATTATGAGAAGACTATAGCAATGACAAAGTGCTATGGCTAATCTGAGCTGAGTTATTACACATATACCTCACTGTGCTTTACCTCCTCAAAAGTCCCTTTGGCATTTACTTGTTTTTCTCTTGTCATGTCAGTCTTGCACTATCACGACTATGACTTTTCTTTTCACCAATAAAGTATTAAAAATTAAAACTAAACTAAAATAAAATAAAATAAAAAAAGGGTATAAACCCATGTTAAAGCCTGCACTCTTTTGGTTATTGCTAGGTTAGAGTATATCTATTCTGTTGTTGCCAGGCTCCCTCCCAATTGAATAACTATTGTTTAAGAGCCCATTTTTGTGTGTTTTTACCCTTTTATCTTCTTCTCATGATAGAGTACTTCTATGCAAAACACAAGAGTCTGCAGCATCAGGACTTCTCCATCTTGCCTTCTTTACAGCACAAGTTGCCTCAAATGGTTAGTGTCACGTCCTACCATTTTTTCATTGGCGCTTGAAACCCATTGGATCGGGCAGTGCAGAGCAGAGATTAAGAATATATATCAGCTTCAATGCTTGTTTGTTTACTTTACAAGAAAGTGGCATCTACTTTACATTAAGTCAACAGCCAAAATGAATACAATGTTACTCTGCAAATCGGAAAAAAATATCCTGGAATGCAATCTTGAAATCTTGAGACACTGTTACTGACACTTTAGGCATAACTTTTAACCATCCTAAAATAACACAATGGCAGTCTAAATTTTACTGTGACATGCAAAAAGGGTCTTGGCCAGAGTGAAAGTTGGTCCAATCGGTGGTACACTAGCAACTTTTGCTATAGGAGGATCCCCCTTTGATTAGTGGGTCAGTTCACCTATCAGGATCCAGAAAAGGGTCTATTGATTTATTGACAAAGACATGTCCATATTCTCTGCAGCAGGTGGGAATATTGACCTTTTTTAGCTAATGTCTATGGACCCTCTTTCTGTTGACCACTTAACCAGTAGTATGTCAAAACCATGAAAAAAACACAGCTTTGTTCATTTCACTTGCATTCTGCTTTTGGAAAAATAAGATATATGCTATTCCTTTAGCAAATGGTTATGCCTGAAGGCAGACAACAATGAAACTTCTGCTGATACCTAGTATTCATTCTGATGTTCAGCATTTATTGAGTCTTAGACCCTTCTGTTTGACTTTGGAGTTAAAGCTCAGTTCAGAAGCTGTACAGACTAGACAAACAAAAATTTTGTCTAGTCTGACTTTTATACTTTTGACATTGTCCCAATTGTACTAACATGTTAACATCCACTTCAAAAGTTTAGTTTTATCAGGATCACACATGAATTAAATGTTTCTTGCATGAAAACATACTGACTAGGAGGATGTAGTGTAAAAGAGTAACTGTGACCTTCTGTTTAAGTGCTTTGAGCAGCCAAATAACTGGAATAGTACTACACATGCTCACATCAGTTCACCCTTCAAATTACACACACTAGACAGCTTGATTAAGTGTCAAACAACACAAGCATAACTTAAAAACAATCTGAAACAGTAATATCAGAGGTAGATTTAGACATTACAATATGAATCTTCTGAACACTTTGGTGCCTTCACTGTAAAGTTTCCACCTTATCTTCTGAGAGTGGGGTTTGCTTTAGCATCTGACTCAAGGCCCTTCCTCTTATTGTTTCAATATGTCAGAGCATTGTTTGAATGAGGTCACCCATTACCGATCTGGCCCGAGGCCAGCTTGACTTCAGCTGATTTAATTGAATCTATGACATGAGTCAGATTCAAAGAAGCAGAGAGTGCTTTGCCATGACAGCCTCATTACTCCACATTAAGAGCTCATTTCACAATGCATTGTGACTTAGGGCTTGACAAATGGTGAAAAGGGATGAAATCAAATAAATGAGTGTATTTTTGCTGAAGATACTCTAGTACTATACATGGCTAATAGGAGAACCAATAAATAGTCTTCCTGCTGTTTTGTATAAGTTAATGTGAATGCATTCTGGGTTCTTTTCCAGTGTTTGTCGCCCACAGTAATGGAGTGACATTCAATGCCATTTTCCCTCTTAAATGGAATTTTTGCCAAAGCGTTGTGAATTTAACCTGCCCTGTCACTCATGTCAGAGACAGTGCCGAGAGGAGGGAAAAATATACTAATGAAACCTTTCACTTTTCACAGTTTACTGCTGACTGTGAGAAGAGCCTTTATCATGCGGACAGCACAACAAACAAAGAGAGCTTTGTTGCTACATACCACAAGATGTGATATCAGACACTATAATGACTTACTCCATAAAATGCACAGAATATTTGCAGCATCTCAGCAGTGTTCTTCAGTATTTCATAGGCTCAAACCTCTGCTAAATTTCCTAATTAAACATGCATTCTTTGACGGCCACATGCCTATGTTGGGGAAAAAAATGTAAGGCAGGCTGGACGTGCCAGGGCTCCCTCCACAATAGGGAAGGAAATGTTGAGACTGTAAGGCTCTGTGGAGTAGTGATAGGGCTGTGTTTGCTCAGGGCTATGTATTGGGAAAAAAACAAACATGGCTGCCCTTAATGAGCCTGTTTGCCTGCCAACGGTAAAGATAGCTGTTGTTTACTGCCACAATGGAGCAGGACTCGGTGCGGCAGTGCACAGAGAGGCACTCCACGTACCTATAGTAACACTCACCTTGTGTATACTCAAGGGGGAACTTATTAAGTACCCCCTAATAATAAATAGAGAGTAAAATTTAAATTGAGAGGCAACGCAGCACTTTCATAAGGTCTGACTAAGAGAACTAAGCTTTATCAAAACCTGTCTTTAGAGCAGTAAAAGTGAAAATGTTTGTGGGAGTGTAAAATGGAGGCACAGTGAGGACTCACATCCATCAGCAAGTGAGCGGTGAGAGACTGTGACTTATTCATGGCAAAAACTCAAATCTTTTAGAGTATATTTTCCAAAATATGTTCTAAAAAATGTAATTACACTTTGGAAGAAGCCAGATTCACCTGATAAGTGAAGACAAATGGCCCAAATCAAGTTATACAAAGTAAAAAAAAACAAAAGGTCTCAATTTTTTTGTAACAAGTAAAAATAAAATAGAACTGCTGCCAAACAGAGAAGAACAGTGATGGCACTATGATGGGTCAAGAGGAAGTGTTGTAATTTGTTAAAATTCTTTCAGCAAGGGATAAGAATAAATAGCATAGACACTGACCTATGAGGTCTAAAAACTAAGCCCCTGGTTCCCAAGCTGAGGTCCAGGCCACCCAAGGGTGGGCTCCAGAGGGTTTTAGGAAGGGTAGGAGACTGTCATCTTTGAGGTTGTCAAAGGTTTTTACTAAAACAATGATAATATGCTTAGCACATTCAAATTTCCACCAATTTCAAAGAAAAACATGTGCAGGCCCATTCTGTCCTGAATTTATTGGTGAAAACAATTAAAACTGATATTTTTAACTGGTGTGCAAACAAGTCTCTGCGCTCACAGAGAATTGTGCAAAAAAGTCTCTGTGAGTGCATTTTTGAGTAAATTTCAAAGAAAATGCTTCAAAGTGTTTTTTTGATAAATTGCTTTAAGAAGACAGGGATGATCATGATACATAACAACCTTTGACCCTGTAACCCTATTATACAATCAGTGTATTATCATTACAGAGTGGAAATATGTGTAAAGATCAGTGGAAACCCCTTCAAGCATTTTTAAGATAATGCAAGGACATGCAAGGAATAAACATGGGACTCAACTGCGCTGACCTGTGGCATTAAACCTCCAAAATATTATCAGTTTATCTTTGAATCAGAGTAGACATTTGGGCAAATTTAGAGGCCACCTCTTTAAGCATGCTTAAGATGTTACATTTAAAATCCATGGAAATAATAAAAATGTGACACCATGACCGTAATCCTCCATAACTATGAGCTCTGACTTTCAAAGCTTGAGCAGCTCTTCCTAAATTCAGGAAAGATATTTATATAAATTTAAAAAAATATCCTTCAAAGTCTTCTTGGTGTATCACTTCTACAAGCAAGGAATGATCATAAGACACAATGACCTTTGATCTTGTAACCCAAATATCAAATCAAAAGCACTCACAATATATTCCTTTCACAAACACGGGATGAAAATGAGACTCCAAAAACTTCACCTTTGACCATTAAATATCTTTTGCTTGCGCCATATACGTGCTTGCAAAGTTTGATAAAAATTCCTCAACACATTCTTGAGGTCTTGCATTAACATGAATAAACTGTGTTTTCTTATCAAATTCCATGAAATAAGATATATCTTCAAATTTAGTAGTAGAAATTATAGAATTTATACCAATGCACAAGGTCAGATTTGAGTTTCTGCAGCATGTTAAGTTCAATAAACTCTTTGGGCTCTAATTTTCTGGCGCGGCGCAGGGTGGCACCCCTCGCACAGTGGTAATTTCGTCCGGCGCACCACCATGCGCAGCCAATTTGGCACATTTGGTAGACCGGCTGCGCCAAGATGGGTGTGGCGCCGCACCAGGGGTAGGTGTTGACAGATTCAGCTTGGTGCAGTGACAATGTCGTGCCAAAACACTGCATGGAAGGTGTGCTGAAAGCTCGCCAGCTCCAACCTGGTCTTTTCTCGACGCAGGCGCAAGCGCGCCCGTTGCAATGGTAATTTGGCTGACAGGCACGCAGTGCGCACACATCACCAAAACCTCACAGGCAGGTATCCAGAATGTCAGTGCATTCTTTGTCGCATGTTGCGTGCTACACAACTTAGCCTTACGCCATGGATGTCACTTTGACCTCACGGAGGAGACATTACAGGACTTAAGACAGAGAGGGGCCGAACTGCATGTGCCATATTCAACAGTGAGAGCAGCACAGCGCACGGAGAGGAGAGACCACCTGACTGCACAGCTCTGTCCTTAAATGCGAGTATATGCCTACCATTTATACATGTTTTGGCCACAATTTACTCAGTCACATTAAAGATACACAAACTCATTCAGGAGAAAAATTAATTTTATTTAAATGCGTCTCCTTCCTCTTCCTCCTTGCGCGCTTAGACTGCTGGTTGGAGAAGGAAGGATGGAGCCTGAGGAGAGCCGTCCTTCCCTGGTCCAGGGTCTCAACAGCCTCCGTCGGCTGCATCCACCAGCCTACCGAGGCTGGAGACAATGGAGGAGAGATTGAAATTGGCACTGCGCTTTGCCCGCAGAGCCTTTAAAGGCAAGGAGAGGTGTTCATTTGATTGGTGAAGATTTCACTCGGCTGTGTTAAACCCACTCACGTCTTCTCTCCTCCCTCTTTGCCACTTGTGCCAGTGGGAGGGACGGAGGCGTGGGTGCGCCTCGCTGTGCTGGACTGCGCCGTGTACAAAGATTGCAAAATGCCCTGGACATACCCCGTTGGCGTGCCTGCGCCTGGTCTACGAAATTAGAGCCCCTTATGTCATGTTGTAGAGGCCATACTTTGCTTTCCTTGCATCTGCCTTTTAGAGTCAGAAAAATCTCTTCAAATATGTAAAAAGGCACTCCTAAAAGAACACTAATGCACAGCAGGGGTCAAAGTGAGTTACAGTTGAACCTGGAAAAGCACTTTTCTTGTGCATTCAAAAATGTAATACATCCTAGCAGTGCCTGTCTGACTGAATCACCAATGACTGCTGCTCTGTATAGCTAGTTTTAGAGTTAAAAAAATGAGGAAGCGCACAAGCATTTTATTGAGTGGAAAGTAGCCATTACAAAACTGTGAACATTAAAGGTCCAGGTGTCACTCGCACGACGGTGGATTCTGCTGAAACAAACCCCCTCCTCCGGCCCCCAACCCTTTCCTGGCATTGTTTACAGAACATTTTGAATGGATGACATTTTTTTTACATTTTTGTTCTGGCTTCAGACAAAAGGACTGATGATGTCCTAGATGAATAGAAGAGTTTTATAATGAATCATTGAGAATTCTGAGTAATGTCTGTTTTAAATCAGACAAGCCTCAATGGAAACCATGACTGAGGGAAACAATAATTTTATAATGGAGAAGAAGTTTTTGTACAGCAGAGTAAATGCAAGTTGAGGATCATATTTGACAGAGGCATGTTTAGAAAGGAGGTAAGGGTTGCAGGCTAGCAAGCCCAGGTGCAATCCCAAAATTCATGTCAGTCAGTGGGTTTTACATGCACAGATAAGTCAATCTATGGTAACACCTTGATAACGCAATTCAACTAAATATCCTATGATATATGAGACAGTGTAAAACAGATTATTTTTGAATAGGGCATGTTAATTGCCATCACAGTAGGTGGCAATAGATTCTCTTCTTTTTCTGCAAGTGGCTATAAATTATTTCTCTTATGACCAGCTATTGGTTACCATATTTGTGTAGGTGCAGACTTAGCCTTGTTTGATCCCAAATTCTAACCTATGATGGAATTTACACCCTGCATATGTAAGTTTGAGACATTTAATATATAAATATATATATATATATATATATATATATATATATATATATATATATATATATATATGTGTGTGTGTGTGTGTATATATATATATATATATGTGTGTGTGTGTGTGTGTGTGTATATATATATATATATATCCACACACATATATATATATATATACATATATATATACATACATACATATATATATTGATATAGATATAGATATATTTATATATATATAGAGATATAGATATAGATATATTTATATATATAGCTTATGATTCATTTAACATTTTTCACAAGAAAAAAAATGTACTACAAGCTTAAAATAAAATTGTACTAGTGCATCTCTTTAGACAGAAATACCACAAAACTAAACAGCTACAGTCTTCTAACCAGGTTGAAAACATCCCATGACCACAAGTTTGACACCACAGGTCCTGCATGGTGACTAATGATGAAACTTGTTGGCATTTTTTGTCCTACATTTATACACATGTGAGAGCTGCTCTTTGGTAGAACTGCTGAGGAAGCAATGTGGGCCCTCTACTTAGTATGAAGACAATGCTTTTACCTTCTTTGGTGAGATGAGACCCTGTATGTTGCAAAGGTTATTATATTATGACAATAGATAGACGGTCCAGGAATAGACCAGACTTTTATTGTGCGAACATGTCATGTAGGCACAAATAAAGAACGGCTGGTTTAAACCTCAGTGGGTGGAGCTTAGGAACCACTCAGTCGTGTGCAGATGAGAAGTAATGACTTAGTTTCAAGGATGAGATAACAGAGTGATGTTGTTTCTTTGAGCTTGTAACCCTGCTCAATATAAGAACACAAGCAAAATAAGAGGCAGAGAGATAATTCTTGCCAGAGATTATTGAGATTTTAAATAAACAAACATCGTAGAACAAATGTCAGATCTTCACTCAGTTTTTATGTGATTACCTTAAAGATATTTGCTGCATGTCTGTCCAGAGTTCAGAATGCACCCTAGATTTTTTCCTTTTTTTTAAATCAGTGAACTGACATTAAGTAGGTGGCTGACTGCAACATCTAGAATTATCTGACTCCTTCAAAAGTGTGTAAAAGCATGAAGAATGTGTCTTAAAGCTAGGGTTGGTGATTTGATTTACACTTTACACTTTTTGTTATACTGGTTAAAATGATCGTTACTTCCCGATGGCAATCAATGCATGATGTGTTCTTAAAAGAGAGCGAAAAATAGCCGCTGTCTACAGCAGGAGTAACACAGGGAATGCACCAACCAATCACAGCGATTCGGACCGAATTTATTAAACCAATTAAATCACGTACTGCCGTTCTGCACTCCTTCTTCATACGTCTTGCTGGCGTGCATTGACCCTGATTCAATGCGCGCAGCCGAGCTGAGAAGGATCCAAGTATGCTTGAGAATGCTTACCTGTCAAGTTTTGGCTTTGAAAATAAGGGAAGCCCGCTTCGAGCTGTCCCACAACCCCAACCAAGCTCTAGTATCCCTTACATTTTAAGACAGATGTTGTTTTTCTTGGTTTGTTGCCACTGTGGGCTCTAATCTCGTGACAACTGCCACCCAGACTACTGCAGGTGGCAGTTCTCGCAAGGCTTTTTCTTCTTTTTTGGTTTTACGGCGGTTGGCATCCATCATTTTGGTGCATTACCGCCCCATTCAGCAAGTGACAGCCATACTGTCTTTGTATGGCTATACTTTAGTGGTGAAGTGGTCGATCTGTTGACAAAAAATATGATTTAACATCATTGTCATTTACATACTTTTTTCATGACAAGAAAAGAGCTTCGAACTAGACATAGCTTAGATTAAATCTTTGATAGGAAAGACTATGAAAAAATTAATTGCATACCTTTTGTCAAACAGACAAGGTACCAAAGGGCATGTGAGACATAAATGGAAAAAATGTGTTTCATCTTTTGATTTGGTAAGAAAATGGAGCCTATATATAGTTGTATCTTAAGACTAATTTTAAAGATGTGTCAGTGAAGGTGTTGATATCAGTAAGAACTAACCTTTGGAAAAAATACCCCACCACAAATAAGTCATTTATATTTGGTATGTCAGTATTTTAACTGTTTGTTGTGAATTGATTATAAGTTGATTAAGCATCAACATTAGTGAATTACAGTTTTATTTAATAATTCATATTATATTTTGCTAATTTCAAATAGAGAAAAAATTTAAAGGCAAAAGTAGCGACTAAAATGTTAACCTTTTTTGGTGTTTGTCGACCAAAAGTAAACTGAAACTTGAGTGGACAAAAAGACTGAAATCTGACCAAAGGTGTTAAATATTTTCTTTGAAAGACTTAAGACTAGATTTAAATAAGTTATCATGATTTAAGGCCCAAAAAAGTCAGCTTAGCTCCAAAAGTCATTAATGTAACATAAATGCTCTGTCATTTTTACTTAAACTCAATACCTGCCTTCATTTCTATTGTGCATTCACACACCCCAGCTTGCTCTCCTCTAAGTTCTGTTTTGCAACAACATGAAACAAAAAATTATAGATAAGACTGTAAAGTTTATCCTGGCTTCAAAGAGGTCGAAACTGGGTTCACGTTTGCTTTTGTCTTTAAAAGTAGGTAACCTCAGTTTGGTTAGGCTTCCTGCTCTGCTTACCTGCATTGGCTTTTGCGGGTATTACATTGTAGGCAGTCTGAGCTGGAGTCTTATATGTTTATGATGTTATGACTAGAGGGGCTCCAATTTACCACTTACCAGTCAGCTCTCAGCATCTTACTTATATGTAAATGGCCTTGAGCTTGTATTGCACTTTTCTACTCTTTGACTACTCAAAGCAGCTTTACACTGCAGGTCACATCTACCTATTCACACCCATTCACTCTCAGGTGGTGTTTACAACGTTTTCAGCCGAAAATGGGGAGTTAACTGATTTTCGCCTCTGGTTTACACGAGACCGGTGCCCGGAGTGCCTGGATCCGCAAACTTTTGAAAACAGGGTCCAGAGTGGAGAGTTTTGAAAATGTATAGGTGTTCGGCTTCGTGTAGACAGGATTCAGCGCTTCAGGGTGAAACACTGACGTCACCGCATGCACAGAACTCTTTCATATGTAAGCTGCACGGGCATACCAGCAACAACAACAGCTTTTGCCATCTACCAAGCAACATGTGTGCTGCTTACTGTGCTCGGTTTGTTATCCAGACAAAACTATCCAGACAGATTTGTTGTCCAGTAGAGAAACTCCTGCGTCTTTGTGCGTCCACTCATCATTGTTGTGTATGAAAAGTTTGTCTTCATCGGAAGGCATATGTGTGTTGTAACACTGCTGTTTTTCTGCAAACCTACATCGCCATCTACTGGACTTGCATGCACACTACAGTGTTTTCAGTCATTCTTGTGTCTTCATGTGAACGCGGATCGTTTTTGAAAACGCAAAGGAAAAACCTGCGGGTTGTCGTGTAAATGTGGCCTCACATTCACTTACAGATGGTTGGAGTTTCTATGTTGGTTATCCACCAGTATCAACTAGCACATTCACGCCCTTTCATGCCTATTTACACGCCACCGATGCAGCAGCAGGAGCAACTTGGGGTTATGTGTCTTGCCCAAGGACACATCACCATGTGACTGCCAGAGCTTGAACCTGCAACCTTCTGATTACCGACCAAGTGCACTATCAGACTGTGCCACTGATGCCCCATAATGTCTATGTCTGCTAGTCTTGATTATAATATCTTAAGCTGTGTGATATTTGATCGATTTCCTGCAGATTTTTCCATTTGCACATTAGCTCTCTCATTTATTTGTTTCAGAGTCTTTCAATTAAAGAGCATGGCCAGATTTACTTTGGTAATGACTACCCAGAGAGGCAGCGCAGTAGAAAATGGCTGAACCCATGAGACACATTTGTCTTTCTTGCTTGGTTACCTTAGTAGTCTGGAACAGGAAGCCAATGCATTGATCTTTTTTTGCATTTGTCACCTGTTGTAGTTTTATAGGGGAACAACTTCTAATGTGTTTAAGGTTAAAAGTGCAGTAATCAGAGATTATTACTTAATAGCCTTAGCTGGCTGTTGATTGAAAATAAAAAGCCAATTAGCATAATACGATATGGAACATAATGACAGAATTAAATGAGTGTGACGGACACACAATAGGCCTGCTCTGTCATCGCATAAGCCCGACTCGCTTATTAGACTTAATCTAGCCTGATTAAAAATGCAAATGGCTTAAAGTCATTGACAGAGTTTACATGTTTTTATAACATTTAACTGATTTAATTACATGGAAAGTGAAATGGTGGGATGTGTGATTGATTTTTTTTTTGCCATCACCCTCCTGCCACAGAGCGATGAATATTCTCTCATGCCAGGAAGAGAAGGTAATGAGATTAGTGCTCTCACTCTCTCTCTGACACTCATTCTCTCCATCTCTGCCTTCCACAAACTGATGGTTTGGTTCAACGAAGCAAGAAGAGCAGTTTAATTGTTATCAGTGAAGACATTTTATCTCAGTCTCAGAAGCACCTACTATATTGTGTGGGCTACGATGCTCGACAAATTTTAAAGAGTTTCCTCCTACAGTGAGATATAGCCAAAGGGGGGCAAATCTGCTTTGATTCTTCCTTGTTTTTCTTTATACTCAAACAGTCATGAACAGGAGGTATCAGAGGTTTAAACAGACACAGTTGATTGTCTGAGGTGTAATGATGTGCTGTTTCACCTGCAGCAGGTCGTAAATGCACATGACATGCTTTCAGATTTTTCAGGTAGACTGTGGGACGGTGTTTTTGCTTTGACAGAAATCTGTCACAATAGACCAAAAGAACAGCAAACACTTGTCCTTGATTTCCTGCAAAACGAAAGTGTTCACAGACACTACTAGTTCAATGACGTTGCAGTGCATTTCGCCACAAACTTAAAATGAACAGATCTTTCTTTTAATGCATGAGGGTGGGAAATAGACCTTATTCACATGATGTCATCTCCTCTTCCAGTTTTACCGAAAGTAGAGGATCTCACGGTAAACTCCATTGAGTTTATATGGACCTGCAGGATCTTCAGATAAACAACGTTCAATTTTTAGAAAGATATAATGAAGATTAATATTCTTACTACTAGGCAATAGGTTGTCTTGCTAATGTTATCTGTGTTTTGAATATCACTATTATGAAAATTTCTAGATTAGGTGGGAATGGAAGCTAAGCAATGCTAATAATGCTAGCGACCTCCCTGTGTGTATGCATATATATATATATATATATATATATATATATATATATATATATATATATATATATATATATATATATATATACATATATATATATATATATATATATATATATATGTATACATAGTGTGACAAATATGCAAGAAAGTCAGAAATCAAGAAGGGGGCAAATTCTTTTTCATGGCACTTTATATACATCTATATATCTATGTCTATATCTCTATATATACATATATGCACACACACACACACACACACACACACATATACATATATACACATATGACCACAACCATACAGACATGAGGACCCTTCTGAAAACAAGATGTAGCATCTCAAGAGGCTAACCTCTAATATATTTGTTTGCAGCAGAAACAAATTTGATGACTGCAGGTCTATGATTGGTCCATTGATCTGTCACTAACTTTAGTTCTTACTTTAGTCCACTTGTCTCCACTTACCCCCCTACCTTTGCCCACACACCCAACACAGCATCGTATGGATTCGTTGTTCATCATGAGACTGGGGTCCACATTCAAGATTTCCTGCTGCTTAACAGAAGGTTTTTTCTTGCCGCCATGATGGAGGGATTCATGATTGGCTATATGGATTCATGTTGGGTGTTGGATGTATATATTTGTATATATATATGTATATGTGTATTTTTATATGTATATATGTATCTATGCATATATGTGTATCCATAATATGACGAGCTTTGCGCTCTATTGTAAAGTGTCTTGAGATAACACTTGTTATGAATTGGCGCTATTCAAATAAAGATTGATTGATTGATTGATTGATTGATTGATTGATTGATTGACATATGCATGTGTGTGTGTGTGTGTGTGTGTTAATACATAAAAGAAACTAGACCGGTAAAAGCTTGGTTCATCGCTATGAAAAAAATGAGTCTTAAATTGATTTTGTCCTCTGGGTAACAAACTGGCCCTTCCCTACAGTAAATCCAACAGTTTGACTTGTGTATGCTACAGCATGCAACAGCCATTTTCTGTTTTCAGCCCTTTATGCCAGTAAAGTTTGCAGCTCCTTTTCAGATTGTGTGCACCTCTGAGCTTGTTAAAAGTGCAGATTGATCGATTTGCTTTCTTGAGACATGCATGCTGTTTTTGCACCTCTTCTGCCATGGCTGTAAAATCGTGCTAGTATGCAGTGGACATCCTGTGGGGGAGGAAATTGATTTTGCTGGGTTTTTTTCTTCTAGACTGACATGCGACGTACATTATGTGTGTGTCATTTCATTGGTGTATTTACATTTTTATGACTACTTTGACTTTAAAGACAGAATCTGGTTGTTTTATTTGAGGTCTTGTGGTGTTTTTCCCTGATCGTAAATGTTTAAGATGTACATTAGACTCAGGGTACCAAATTATATTTTACTGTTGGACCACATGTCATTAAGGAAAGAGGCAGAAAGTGTTCTTTTTTTTTTCATTAGTTTGTTTTCAGCCAAAAATGATTCAAAAATAAATTAATATATTTAAAGAAGTGTGAAGCTGCTTTGTAATTTGTTTGTTTGTTCTCCTGTCTATGGTTCAAACGAAAAAAAAAAAAAGGGGTGGGTGGGGGGGGGGGGGGGGTTGTGGTTAAAAACATCATTAGATATGGTGACATGACAAGAAAGATATATAGACCAAAAGATAGATAAAAAGATAGACAGACAGACTGACAGACAGATAGGCTTGACCAACACAATTGTTATATTTGTCGGAAGTTTCAGGTTTCCCAGTGCCTAAAAATTGGAAACGTTATATGAAACCTTACATGAAAGTTTTAGGTCAAAGTCCTAGTTAATAAAAGATGCACAAGCTTCTTACCCAGGTATATACAGTACATTTTTAAGGTTTTGATGTCTGTGTAAATAGCTTAGACTGACAGTATGAATGAAAAATTTTAAAAAAGAGAAAACAGCGTAGTTCCTTGCTTTGTTTTTTGTTTTTGGCTCAATAATTAAAAAAAAAAAATAGTAAATCTGTCTGTTTCTGTTTTTATCATTGTTATAATAATAATAATAATAATAATAATAATAATAATCTTTAATCAAAATTTAGTCCCACATCAAATTATGCACTGGCTCAAAAGAAGGCCTTTTGGAGGTCCCGACGCTGCGTTTTGATGTATCCCTCCTGCCCACCTCTCCTTACATCATCATCAGTAACACTGTTTTTCAATGTTAAGCTGCAGTTTCTTTTTTTATTTATTTTTTTATTCTGAGACCATTTACTTAGCAGGGGAAAAAAAATATGAAGCCCTAAAAAGTTTGTGTTGACAGGACAGGAGTAATTCCAACTGTGTGTTGAAATGAAAAATATGCTATCGATCTGTGAGCATTAGTGCTCTACAGCAACATAAGCAATGAGTGGCAGAAAAAACGAGGCACTGTGCAGAGGGATAACTGCTGCACAAAGAGGACAACTAACTTCATGCAGTCTATTGGCATTTCATTGTTTATCATTTTAAGTCTTAACGTGTATTTATCTTTCATAAAAGAATTTCACCCACACACATACATCTGGAACTGATTTTGGAGAGTTTAAACCTAGGGGCCTCATGTGTGCCCTGCAGACGGAAAGGTTATTAGAGTTTATTGTGATAAAGTGCGGCAAAAAATGCCATCCAGCTTGACATTAGAAAAGCTAAGAAAGCCACTAAAGCTGGCTGTAATAGAGGTCAGGAAACACAGTTACATTAGGTTTGCTCGTTTATATCTCTTGGAGCTGCCCACGTTCAAAACTGGATGGTGGAAAACATACATCCTGCACTGATATTTCCTCTCTTAGAGCTCATACTTTACCCCTCTAGGGACAAAATACAATTACTCCATTGTGCCATGCTGTACAGTATATCACATTCTGCACATTTCAGGGGGAGAATAGATGCAATGTTGTGTTGGGGCAAATGGCATCATGATAAATATGCTTTAGAGAAGGAGGAGGGTAAGTGCGTGTGTGTGTGGAGGGGGGGAGTCAGTGTCAGGGTATGAATTGAATGAATTTAAGCGTGGTGATTGGATTAGTGAATGTAAACAAAGGGTTATTTCTGTAATCCTTGTGGTGTCAGTGCAAAGCCAAACAAACAAGACGAAAATAGGTCCAGAAATGCTTCCAGTATCACTGCACAAGAATGTAAATGGTTCTTATTACTACCCTCCTAAGCTGAGGAAAAGTTAATTTTGATAAAGTGAGTGTATTAAAAATAGTGAAACAGTGAAATTTTATTTAAAATTTGAATTGTGTAATTTTGTTGATTTCATTGACAATAAAATATGACTTTAGGCATGCCTCAACTACCTGAATTGCTTGCTGTAAATGAATCTTTGATTCTTGTACTTATAGGTGTAAACTTACTTTTTGTCAAATAGACAAGAAGGGACTAAAATGTTAGGCTGTTAGACTTTTGTATTAAAACTTTCTCGTTTCCACTGAATAAGTGACAGTATTGATAGTGGCAGGATAAAGACCCATGAATAAAGGGAAATCAGTAAGGGTTTTGATAGTGATAAAGATTAACCTAGCAAGAAGATATTCCACTTCAAAATTCTTTCCATTGGTGTTTCAGTATTTTTTTGGCTTATTTCAAATGAGGTGTTGACAGTGCATTGACATGAGTGATAGGTAGTTTTTTTTCATGTTGCAGTTTGGCTCATTAGGTTAGATTAAATAGAGAAAACATTTGACTAAAAATAATGGCTTACATTTTAGACTTTCTTCTGAAAAAAATTGGACTAAACTTTTTTCCAGAATTTGTTTACAAAAACTTTGGCAGGTCTAAAATTGCAGTGGTAAACTGAAACCTTAGAGTTGGTCAAATATTTTTCAACATATTTTGAACAGATATATTTTTTTCATTTTAAAAGGTCACTTTACACTTTGTTTCATGCTCCAATAATTTGGCCATCAATATTTAAATGAAATGCTTTGTGGAAAAAAGAGTCTTGAATAGAGAGATGCGGGGATGGCTAAATTTTAAAAGCCAGCCCTGGAATTGACTAGCAATGGTTCCCTCGACAAAAGTCATTAGGGTTTTTTTTTTCCATGGGTTGCTACATTGTTGTTGATAATGATCTGTGGTAATAATCTTTGTGAACAAACACAACCAGATCTTTGAAAAAGCTAATCTAGCTAAACTGCTACTTCACTTGTTTGCTAACCCATTACTACACTCCCAGAGACAACAATGTGTCTCTATATCTAAATATCCCTCCTCGGCTGTTTCAGAGCAGAAAATGTTTTCCTTCCACCTCTGTGATTGTTCATCCTTTTTAAACATTACAAGAGCCTCATCAACATTATGACGGAGGGGAAAAGGCAGGCGTGGTTTAGTTCTAGTATAAACTAGGAGTGACTGCAAGCCTCTAAACAATGACAGCCTGTACAGAGAGAAGATCAGATGCTAGTAGAGTTGTTTTCTCATAAGTGGGCAACACCTCTCTATCAGAGAAGAGCAAAGACTAACACAGGAAGTGTTTTTAAATGTAAAAATAAAATACATTTTTGATGCCCTACTGCTTGAGCAAGAGTTTGATTTACCAACTAGGCTGTTTAAAGAGGGTTTCTCTTCTGTGTTAGCACACAGCTGCCATGTTGTGTGTGTTGTTGAGCTGAATGTCTTCTAATAAATGTGACAAACAGAGCATTCATCCAATCATCTTCCAAGTTTCTTATTTCAAACGTTCCAGACACCTAATGTGGAATGTTTCCCAGAGGGATGTGAAATATATCCATCTAGGTATACTTTACATCCCCACTTTTTAAAGTATTTCCATGTCATCCAAAAGCTCAGAATTAGGGCCACAATCTTTAACAAAATGTTCCCTGTCATACACTACACTTATACACTACATGAATAGATTTCTTTGCATATCAATAGATAAAACTCAGAAACCTTGTGACTTTCCTCATGAATCACATCAATTATTTGCATTACAAACAACTTAGATTAAATCTTAACCTCTGTTGTCCTTCTAATGTATCATGGCACCCCCTGAGGCAGACATGTTTGCTCGCTTACCTCAATCACACGACAGCTCAATTTGCACAGATACAACTGTTCTTTGCACTTTATGTCAGATCTTGCACAATATTCATGTTTACATAAATCTGTTCCATTCCGTTAAAAGTGATATTAATCGTTTTATACATGTATATAGTTGGAATTTAACTTTTTTTATATTTGTACAGTATTTTCTTGCTGCTTATTTCTGTGTTCTTTTTAAATCTTTTTATTTTTTTATTTTTATACCTCATACCTGGCATTCCTTGTGGACAGCAGAGTAGAAATTTCATTGTGCAGGGAAACATGTTTCTTAATGTGCAAATGACAATAAACACTTTGAATCTTGAATCTTTGAATCTAAAATATGGTTGTCTAGTTGGAAGCCAGTCTCATAATGTCTTGCTGATGATGACCCAACTGAACAATGGGTCTTCATGGCACAGCAGGTTTTATCCTGATTACATACAGTTTTTCAGAAATAAAGACAGAGGACAAAAATGTATTGCTGGGTCTCATTAGATTATTCTCAGGTGGTAAATGTATTTGTTTTTTTAGGTACTGTATCAGCTTTTACTGTATCAGCTAAGTTGTACCTTCACACCGATGACAGGAAATGCAGTTGTGACAAGGAAAACCCAGAGATGCCACATGCTCAGAGGGGTAAAAATAGACCAATTGGCACAAGAGATAGCATGAGAGTGGGAGGAGAAGAATCAGAAAGAGAGGAAAATTTAGTGGATTCTTTCTTGTACGGACTTTCCTCTGCAGGCCTGTGATAAGAAACATTTGAGTTTGCTAGTTGTTGATTAGTCTTTTTTCAGCTTGTTGGTTTTTAGAAAATGTAAAGAAAAAACTGTGGAACAATAAATAGCCCTCTCTTTGGAATTCACAGTCTGCACTCCCTACACCTTAGCAGTCAGAATAGCTGATCACTTTAACCCATTACCACTTTAAATGTGTTGCAAATCTCACTCTGTAGTCTCTCTCTGTCAGTATCATTCCCTGTTTGTTGACCTGGGAAAAACCACATCTGTTGGTGTCAAAAGTCTTCACAGCTTTTCTGACCTATAGGACTGTTATCAGTAACTCTACACCAACCTTTGTACTGATGTGAAACAATAAGCTTTAAAGACAGATTGAATTTCTACTGTAAGAGAAAAGCAATGATTAACTTGTCAAATGTTGCAGGGCCATACTTTCGCATCGGCAAACAGAATGAAGTTAGTTGAAGTGTTTTATTTGAAAAGTAATAATTTGCAGGGATTGGAATAAACTTTCAGACAAACATAATTGTACCCAAGAAAGCCAAAAGGCTTATCTAATTCTAATTCCTTTTTCATATGTTGTCTGGCATGTGCAAGTGTGGTGAAAGTATCCTCAGCTTTGTTTTACTAATTTGGTGTTGATTGCCAAAGAAGCTTTCACAAAGCCTTTTGCATGATTAACAGCAGAAATAATCAGATCTGTACATTATCAATAATGTCTTTTTTTTGTTTGTTTGTTTTACACATAACAGATTTTCAATTGTTAAGTCTGATTTTTTTTGGACGAAGTTATAAAATACCAGTACAGAGTTCAAGTATTTGTGCTTGATGATACAGTAGTACCTGATACAGGTGTTGGGACTGGTGCATCCCTACTCTAAAGTATGAGCAGTTCCATAGGATGACATCAAACATGGCCACACCTTGTACAAGTGATAGTCATTAGTGGATCCTAAACAGAGGATCAAGACCTATCTGGTGTGTCTTAAAAAGTATCCAATCAGTCTAAAAATGATCTGTGGTGTAGAAGAGCACAGGATAATTGTTCATCTGTAAAGCTAAAGCTCCACTGAGGTGTTTTATTTGGTTATTTCACAGGCTCAAAACAATGGGAATGCTTCTTTATGTGCTAAAAAGAAAAAAAAAAAGTAAAATAGCACTATTAAGCAACAGTATGTAAGTTTCCCTCCTTGGAGTGCTTGTTGGCAATTGATCTATTTTACAGTTTCCATTCAGAAGGAGGAATCCTCTTCTGTCTTTCAACCTCAGCCATTTAATCATTGCAGAGACAGGCTAACAGACTTCTTACAAGATAATGCTGGTGTGAAGTATAACTGCCAACATTTCATTGTGCTGTAAAAAAGTTACAAGGGCACTCTGAGGAAGTGGAATGGACACCATTGTCCTTGTTTAAAGTTGTTGTACTATTTTAAGGTGGAAAGTAATACAAAGTTGCTTAAGGTAATTCATACATTTTACTGTTAAAAAAGCAGAATGATTGAGGTCGTGGAAGTAGCTATATTTTATCTCCAGAAAAAGATAAGCAAATATATTTTTGTCCATTTTGGGTATCAAAATGGACGCACAACAAATGCTCTCCATAGAGAATGATGTTTCAGTGGTAGAGCTGGTTGACTTTAAACAGTAAGGACAGGGTTCCAATCCTCTGCACCTTCAGTCACAGGTCCACTGTGTCCTTGGGTAGAATGTTTAACTACAATTCCATCCCACTTATTCGTCAGTACTGGGTGAATGGGTTTGACCTTGGAAACTTTGAAGTTATACTGATAAGACACTTTAAATAACCTCTGCCATCAGTGTGTTAATGTGGTGTAAATGGTTCAATGACCTTCGGTTAAAAAGCATTTCCAACAGTTACCTTGAATCCCCACAGTTCACCTGCGTAGCATTACATCCATGCTGCAGCTTTGCTCCGACCAGCAGTGTATACTCGGCCACAAAAAACATAAGCGCTGCACAGCGGAGCACAGCCCTGAAAGCTTGAAACAGGAGATTATAAAGATCACAAGAGAGCCACAACTTCACAAGGTAATTGTGAGTTTACAAGATAACAGAAAGAGTAACATATGAACAACAGGTTATATTTCCTGTCTGATGTTGATTTGCTGTCTTCATCCTTTTTATTTCCACCATTCCCCTTTCCTGCTTTGGGTCAGTGTGCTTGGCAGAGATTGACTCAAGTTGAAGCAGCCTCTGCTGAAAATAGGAGAGGGGTCTGGCTGCAGAGTTGCACTGTCAGGACCCTTCGTTGCAGACCTGCACTCTTAGGACTGCTCCACTGGGAGGACTCGAAGTGATGTTTTTTCTCACGCTTTGCAGTTTGTTTTTGCTGTGGAGAGAAGGTGAGTTAAAGTCAAGTGACTACTTTTCATTATTTTTGAAGCAACAAAAACAGTCTTTATTCACTAGAATAATGCGTTTTCCACTATATGTTTCCCTGTAATGTCATATTAATTGGAAAGAAATTACTTTTGAACCTTCTGGGTTTTTTTAGCACTGTTAGCGTAACAGTGGCAAGCGCTAACAAGACTAGCTTTAGCATTAGCCATGGATTTCATTATTTAGATATATCTATGGGATAAGCTTGACATCAGAAGGCCTCCACTGTCGTTGGCATTTTGACATGTATCAAAACACCCAAAATGATCACTGTAAGCGGAATACTCGATTAGTATAAGCAAATCATTTCAACAAATTCAAATCACCATTTTTTTTTCTTTAGACCAGTGTGGTGGACTGAGTGGTGGATCACTGCAAAAAAAAGCAGTGGAATGGGTGCAGTCTAAAAAACATTTGTTTGCAGCCAGAGTAGAGATGGTTGATTGTTTACAAATGGACAGTAAACAAACTGAGGAGGCTGCGCAGGAAACGGCAAAGTTGTCTTCCAACACTATGGATCCACAAGATTAAGAAAGCAAAGAATTAATTCTGGAGCCTTTTAAGTTTATCTTTTTTAACATTGAAGACATGTGGATGTTCTATGAGGAGATAATGGGTGGTGGCTGAACAGGTTAAGCAATTATTAAATGAATTATAATGAGGTGTAAAAATTGCAAACACACGAGATATGCCTATGTAAAATATTTGAGTAAATCAATATGTAAATGAGTCCAAAAGTGCTGGAGGATGTATTTTCAATGGTAAATAATGGTTCAAAATCAAAGAAGTAATTGGTTGAAGTGTAGAGGCATTATGCCATCACACATATTAAGGTATTTTAACAGAGGTTTATTGTTTTAACCAGATTTGTAGTGCATATTAAACAAACTGCTGTCCATTTTGCTGATTAAATTAAAATATTATAGTAAAATAATTCATGTTTTAAGTAATGTTTTGAGGGGATCATAACAATAGCTGTACATTTAGTTTGTATTTTTTATCTGTAGAATAACCCTCAAAGTGATCATCCTGTTTTGTA
This sequence comes from Cetoscarus ocellatus, assembly GCA_037902135.1. NCBI lineage: Eukaryota > Metazoa > Chordata > Actinopteri > Labriformes > Labridae > Cetoscarus > Cetoscarus ocellatus. The sequence continues at coordinate 202,039 of JBAMNC010000450.1, read as the reverse complement.
TTTTCTCTTTTTCTATCTTATATCATATTTTTTTTGTTTTCTGTTATCTTGTTGAACTGGAAACGTATACTTGTTTTTTTCATCTTTTTCATTGAACATACGAATACACAAATAAATCATATTTATATCATAAACATAAAATAAAGCCCCCAAAAATAAAGTATATTCACACATGAGACTAAAAATACGTACTTCCCAGTACTGCTTTTATTTTGAAAGGCTTTGAACCAGCTTAAGATGAAAAATATGTACTTCTGGTATATTCGCTTTTATTTTGAAAGGCTTCTAATCAACTTCCGGTCCTCACCGCGGGGCGGTCCTAACGGTGCTGGTCTGCAGCCAGACCCCTCTCCTATTTTCAGCAGAGGCTGCTTCACCTCGCGTCAATCTCTGCCAAGCACATTGACCCAAACAGGAAAGGGGAATGGTGGAAATAGAAAGGATGAAGACAGCAAATCAACATCAGGCAGGAAATATAACCTGTTGTTCATATGTTACTCTTTCTGTTATCTTGTAAACTCACAATTACCTTGTGAAGTTGTGGCTCTCTTTGTGATCTTTATAATCTCCTGTTTCAAGCTTTCAGGGCTGTCTTGGAAAATAGATTAAATGCAAATTTTCAGTGAACCAGCACAGAGCTGGGCTGCTGGCACACACCACAGATGGATCAAGGTGCAGGCTGTGGTAACTGACAGCTTAATGAAACTGGGGGTGATCTGCCGTGGGGAGTGGTCCATACAGAAAGCTACGCAAGTGGACTATTGGAAATTGGGGGCAAGACAGCTAGAAAAGCACTACAAAGTCAAATCCATTACCAAATTACAGGGACTTAAACAACGTTTATACTTTTTTTCCTTTTAAAACATTTAAAAGTTTTTTTTAAGACTGGTAAGTTGTGACCAATAAGTTACTGACCCTATCATGAGAGAAACCTAGTTTATGTCATTCTGGTTCAAAAGGTCATATTTCCCATGTTTAGTGTCTTGTATCATACAAAATTTTTACGTCTGAGAGTGGAAGTCTTGTCTAAGCAGACCGTTGATTGTGGTTGCTGTGAATCTGTAACATCCAGTCAGAGTCAGCTCTTGGCCTGTGAGGAATGAATAATGACATGTCCTTAGGCCTGCCCCTGCTCTGCATATCTGCTCATTCATCTGAACCACTCATTAAAGGGTAATTACCTGTAATTAGTGAATCATGTCGCTGTAATGAAGATGTTGAAAGCTTTTGGAGCCAGACAGGCTGGCCTTAATTCTGACGGATGTTCAAGATTAGCTGCAGACAAGAATTAAAGGCGGACATATTAATGAGATTTTTTTTTCTTTGGCGGTGCAGTAACTGGCCCTTGTTATGTTTATGTTTCATGTTCATTTTCCATTCCAGCAGCATCAACACCTGGCTCTGGAGGGCAAGTACGTGTTGCTGTATCACAGGAGTCTAATAGGCACAATGATGATAAAGCTGTGTGTGTCTAAATACTTTTGTATGTGTGTTTGCTCCAATGTATGCTGTGCTGAGTGTGAGTGTGTGTGTGGGAGTGTGTGTGTGGTTGTGTGTGTGTGCATGCATGCATGTGTGTGTGTTCCCTGGCGGGGTGGTGAGTGTTTAATCTGGCCCGGTGGCGTGCCGTTGGCCCGGCTAATCACAGTGTGTCTGTAGGAGTGTGCTGAGCCAGGAGAGCACGCCGTCGCTAACAGAGCCTGACAGACTCATTAGAGAGACCTGGCACCAAGCTAGCAAGGCACACACACACTCACTCACATTCACACAGTCAAAGACACACACCTAACACACATTAAAATACACACAGTGGGAAAAGCACTCAGGCTCAGCTGCACACGTTGGAAAATTCACACACTTAAACACCTCTTTTTTTTGACACACTGATTCATATAATCATCCACAGAAAAGACTACCATTCGCTCTTTCTCTCTCTCTCACACACACACACACAAACACAAGCTGGCCCAGTGCTCCACATGAGAACAAGACAGGCAGTGACACCACACAGTTGCAGCCCAAACACAGCAAAGAGCTGAGAGAGAATTTGCAAAAAAAAAAAGTAGCGGGAGGGGCAAAGAGAGAGGGTGGGAATAAAAACGAGAAGTGGAGATGGGATGCAGGCAATTCAAATAATGTGTTTAGAGAGGCAAATCAGATTTTCAAAAGCTAATTACCTGCAGCCTGGAGATCACCTGCACCCTTTCAAAAACCTTAAGAATGTCAGAAAAAGTTCCCTGTGATATTTTTTATGCATTCACTGAAGATGTGAAAATCTCTTGAGACCTTTCTTCAGGCTTACTTTTTTCGTCCAATCGTAAATAAATTGCACTTAACTGTCAGCCAAAAACATTTGGATAAGATGGAACTGACAGTTATTATTTAAAGGTACATTTCCATCTATAGCTTTGTCTTATTTTAATGTCTTAACATGTTGATATTCTTACTAGTATGCTTTGTATAAGAGCATCTGAAACAAACAAATTCCCCTGGCAAAGTATTTCTGACTCAGGTCATTTTTTCACATTCAGCTGTGATTAGAATGTGGAGCACTTAAACAGAGCCATAACCTTACTTAATTTGTTACGTAATGCCTCATAAATGTACTAAACTCAAAGTCCACTTTATTGCTCCTAAATAAGCAATTGAGTTATCCAGTCAGGAATTTTCTTCAACAAAAACTTAACAGCTATCAAATCAGTTGATTTTGTTAAGATCTTTTCAATATCAGCTGATAATTGTGTGAAATACATGATCAGTTGATTGAAATGAATACCCAAATTTATCAGTACAATCACCTGTGGTTTAACTTAATGCTCACTTCTACAATGTCAACAAATCTCCTACCTACTCCAATCGTCTGCTGCTGCTATTCTGTCGTCCTCTTAAATAAACTGTGGTAGAATCCCCCAAACTTGTTCTCAGTCCTTTTAGTCAAGTATATTTATCCAGTTTTACAGTCTGGGTAAAAATTTGTCCTGAGACTTGCAGGATAAAAGCTAATCAACATATTCCCATTGTGTTTTATTATGTTTTTTAGGTGTAGTCAGTCACACTATAATGCAGATATGTTGGCCCAGTAAAATGAATATTTGATTAAGGTAAGTACTGGTGTGTATGTATGAACCTTGAAGGTAAAATTTGTTGTTACAAATTTGTTATTACATCAGCAATATAATGTAACTGAGTAAATGTTCTTAAATATATTGTCTTGAATTTATCTTAAGCATGTTAGATAGACTTTTTAGTCTGTCAATAATTTTATCAAATCGCATAGATAAAAAAACAATAATAAATAAATCCCAACATTGTGTAATTCAGATATTTATTGCATTTCTCAAGAGCCTTTTGTACTTCTCTGTTTAGCAAACACTCAACCAGTTGTTATAACTTAACACAAAACATGATATGGTTTAACTGCTGCTACTTAAATAAAATATGCGGAGATGGTCGTTCAGTCCTTCTTATTTACTGAAAAACGGTGCATCACATCATTGAACATGTCACAGCTTCTTCTGGTGCGCGTTTTGCCGGCTAACACATTCCTTCTGCTAACAACAGAACATGTAGTAAAAAAACTTGCACTTCCGGCACCATTCTTCTTCAGTGGTGCCTGTGGAAAAACAATGTTTATCACGCAAACAGCACAGCCTAGTGGCATTAAGTACAGATTGCAGGTGTGAAATTAAAGTCCTAAGCAAAACAACATTTTCCTTTCTTTTAACTATTAAAGGTGTATTGCCCAAATATCAATAACTTCAAATCAATAAATGAAATAAAGATACAACGTCCTCCCCCCCAAAGAAGACTGTTCATGTGTAAACTTCAAAAGGATACAGTAGTTGAACTGGTCTTCTTAATGTCGTCAGACAGGACCTTACTAGTCCATCTCTTCCTTGGAACACACACAGGTGTGTGTCCAACAAATATTCCTTCTTCCACTGATTCCAGAACTCGGTGAGGAGTCGTTGGCGGTACTTCCATCTTTGGGTCAGCTCCTTCCTGTTGGCATTGGTTGTGGGACCTGCAGCAGTAAAGGGCTTTGGTGGCAGAGAGGAAAGTCTTTTCCCTATCAGGAAATGGGCTGGTGTAAGAGGCTGAGGTTCCTTTAAATCATTACACACAAAGGTGATTGGTCGCGAATTGATGGTTGCCTCCACTTCTGACAAAAGAGACATCAACCCTTAGAAGTCCAGTGAAGCTCTCCCCATCACTCTTTTTAAGCATGCCTTGACCAATCTGACTAGCCTTTCCCAAAAACCCCCCTACCAGGCTGCTTGCTCTGCGATGAATTTCCATACGATGCCCTTTTCTGAGAAGTATTCCAGAAGCTCGGGCTCTTTCATTGTTCTCCAAAGCTCCTTCAGATCTCGGTCGTCTCATTTGAAAGTTTGGGCATTGTCTGAATAAATGATTTTGCACAGTCCTCATCCGGATAGGAATCTTTTTAGAGCCAGAAGGAAGTTTTCGGTCGACATGTTTGACACCAGCTCTAGGTGTACAGCACGAGTCACAGCACATGTGAACAATGTGACATAGACTTTCTCTACAGTCTTTCTTACTTTCACATATAGAGGGCCTGCAAAATCAACTCCTGTGACTTCAAATGGGGGTGACTCTGTGATCCCGTCTCTGGGCAGGGACGCAGTTACTTGTTGGGCAGCCTTGATCCTGAATCTCTTGCAAATGATGCAAGCTCAAATGCATTTCTTCACCAATTGTCTGGCATGGGGAATCCAATACTTTTCCCTCAGTTGTACAAGAGTGTCTCTCATGCCTGAATGCATGACCTTTTCGTGGCTGTAAGTAATCATCATTTCTGCAAATCTGTGATTTGCAGACAACAACCATGGGTGCTGCTCTCTGAAGCTTAGGTCTGACTGATGCAGCCTTCCTCCCACACAGATTAGTCCATGTTCATCAAGAAACGGTTTAAGTTCCCTGATTTTTGAGTCTTCGTGCACATCTCCTCCAGCCTTTATCTCAATTATTTCTCTTTCAAACCTGTCAGCTTGGACTTCACTTACCCAATATCTTTCAGCCTCTGACAGCTCCTCTGCTATCAATTCTCCTCTTCTCTTCTCCTTCGTGCGGCAGTTGCAGTTGAACTTTTTTGGTCCATGGTGTATCTCTCAGCACAGTTTGTAATTTACTGTATTTCTCCAGTTGCAGTAATGGGTTTCTTGCCGTGTTTTCAGTGTTACTCAGCTGAACTGCAACATGACTTGGCTTGAGCTCAGTCCTTACATTTTCACCTGACAGTTCTTCATCAGTTGGCCCTGACCATTCTTTGGCCATGACCTCCTTTCCTGATTTCAGGAAAGGAGGTCATGACCACCAGAGCTCTTCTTCTCTCAGCTTTAAGGCTGGTTGACCTCTGGTAGTGAGGTCAGATGGGTTCATATTTCCGCAGCAGTGTGACCATGATTCTGGTTCTGCAAGTGCCTGTATTTCCATGACTCGATTGGCAACAAACTGCTTCCATTTTTGGGCTTGGCTGCAAATCCAATGGATCACTATCATAGAGTCTGACCACATGCGAAGGTGGCCTGGCTGCAGGTGCAGAGCGTTTGGCAGTGTTTGCCATTCTTGCTCCAACTAAAGCACCCATCAACTCGAGGCGTGGTAGAGTTATGGTCTTTATAGGTGCCACTCTTGACTTAGATGCTACTAGCCTTGTCACAGTCTCTCCATCCACAGTCTGTCCTTTCAGATATGCCACTGCTCCATAGGCCTTCTCACTTGCGTCGGTGAAGACATGTAGAATTTGACTCTGCTCCCCGAAACACTTGTCTGCACCATACCACCTGGGAATGACGATTTGGAAGTTCCGTACACCACTGCTGCCATGCTTCCGAGAGTTCATTGGGTAGCTCCTTGTCCCAGCTGATCCCCCTGCGCCACATTTCTTGGAAGAGACATTTCACTGTTATGGTGAATGGAGTCAAGAACCCTATGGGATCAGATATTCTTGCTGAGGATCTTAAAACACTTCTCTTGGTGTTTCCTTTTCCCTTTAGGATGTCCATCAGGTGCTTGAGGTCAAAGACGAAATCATCAGTGTCTGGTCTCCAGATCAAACCGAGCACATTGAGCACACAGCTGTGTGAGAAGTCGAGGTTACTGTTGGACCATTTGGCTTCTAGTTCTGAAGAGTTTGTGGTCCACTTACACAGGTTCATGCTGGCATCCGCCAGAATCTCTTTTGCACCCGCTGCCAGTGCTTAGGCCTCTTCCACATTACTTGCACTGGCAATCAGGTCATCCACATAAAGTGAGTCCTTCAGAATGTTCACAGCATGTGGTTGGGTCACCTTATATTTCTCCAGATGGTGTCTGATTGTTGCTGCAAGCAAGAATGGGCTTGAGGACACTCCGAACACTACACGTGTCATTCTCATTATGCGTGGCCTCGTGCTCTCTGCATCGGGTGGTCCTGTAAGCCATATGAATCTTACAACATCTCTGCCAGGGATATCTGCAGGAAAGCCTTTTCCATGTGTCATGACCTGGCTCAGGCGGTCACAACAAAAGAGGGAGACAACACCATGGCAAAGTTTTCAAATGTTTTATTTTTCAATTCAAACCAAGTTAAATCAAGTTAAATCAAGTTAAACATTCAATTCAAACAAATCTCTGATTAAACCAAATAAAGCAAAACTAAACCAATTTAGGCCAAATCAAATATTTAAATAAGGCAGTATACTGTTAAACTGAATTGAACCAAACTAAACAATCAGAAAAGCCAAATTAGACCAAATTACTCAAAATTACTTCAAATAAGATCAAATCAAATGTTTAAAACACAAAATATGTAAATCAGTAAAGTCAGTAGTGTAGGATGTGCATGAGTGAAGATAATTTGTGTAAATGGTGTAAAAATGCAAACTGAACTAAACCTAATCCAACATAACTAAACCCAAGTGTGATACCTGTGTGGAGGCCAGGTCAGAGAGAGTGACACTGTGTGTCTGCAGGGCTTAAATAACCACACTCTCAACCCAGGTGTCTGACATCACTCCAATCAAGGAGCTGCACCCACAGGCACAGGCTCAGGCTGACACTTCAAACACCCCATGATGTCATGGCCATCACAGATGTCTCCCATAAAGGCTATTGGATGCTGTCTGAATGTGATCAGGATGATCAGAAGGTCAGGGTTAAGATTTGGCCCAGTCAGCAGGCAGTTATTCAGTGATGGGCAGCCATCTTCATGTGACGAGGCATCGAACACCACCCTTAACTTGGTTGTCACGTTGTCCTCTCTTATCACAGCATGGTGAGGTAAGTAGTACGTTACCTTGCTCTCATTCTCTGTTGGCTCATTGCTCTCTGGAACATCCTCACATATGCCTTGCTGAACATAGCCCTCTATTTCATCGTTTTATCTTTTGAACAGCTGCACATCAGAGTTCAATTTCGTTTTTAGGGGTTCAAACCTTTTCTGGGCAATTCTCTTGTTGTCTGGGAGTTCTGGAGCATTGCGTTGCCATGGCAACTCCACTTCATATCGTCCATTGGTGTATTTGACTGACCTGTCAAAGCTTTGTTTGGCCTCTGTGTCACAGGATGTCTCCTAACTTTTACCAGTGATGCCCAGTGATTGTACTTCCCAAAACGCATGCACCTGTTTTGTCAGCATATCAGTATCTTCACTTATGCTTATGTGCATGCAGATAGCCTCGTTCATGCTGGACATCGAGACTGGTCCTTGTACTGCCCAGCCGAGAACCGTTTCAACAGCAACCAGCGCTTCTGAAAGTCTCTCGATTTTGCCAGTCACTATCTTCCAATAGTAGTTGGCTCCAATCAATACTCACAGTTCTGGGTTCTCTCCATTGCCCTCAGAGACTTCCGCTAATGTCAGCCCTTTTCTTCCCATTTGTTGTTGTATGTTTTCTACAGGGACCTTTATGACAGCAGTGCATATTTGTGGTGTCTGAACAGCATTGATTTTGAATTATCTGTTTGTTGTTATAGATATTTTCCAGAAAGACTTTTATGACATTGTACTCTGTGATCACTGGGGTCTGGGATCCAAATGTGTGTAGTTTTAATCTCTCCTTTTCCAGCGTTGGTAATTTTAGAGCTTTCACATGTCCCTCATGGATGAAACTCCGTTAACTTCCACCATCAATCAAGCATCGCACCATTTTCCTCCCTCCAGGTCCTTCAATCCATGCTCTCACAGTTTGCAGTAGCACTGGTCCGTGTCTTTCCTGATCCCTTGTTGTTAACGTGAGGGAGCACAGAAGAAACAAGAGCGTCGCTTGCCTCTGGTGCAGCAGCATCTGGGGTTTCTGATGGCTCATTCTTATCACACAAGGTCGCATGATGGCTCCCAGCACACACAGTGCATGACATATTTCTCATCTTACAATATCTAGCAATGTGTCGTGGTTCCAAACATATGAAACACCTCCCCATTTTCTTTAACTGCTCCCTTCTCATGGTGACAGTGTTCTCATTACACAATGTTGATTTATGTCTTGGGCTGTCACAGAATAAACAACAGGGGTTTTAGCTTGAGCTACTTATGTGGAGTGCTGCAGCTGATGGCACATTAGCCTTCTTCCATCTTTTTTCACTGGTTGGAGCTGGTTTCCAGTGATGCTTGTGAGCAACAGGTGGATCTTTGTCTGTGCCTCCTGTCTTAGTTAAGTGCATCGCATGCTCTCTGCTCTCAGCTTCTTGTTGTTGGAAAGTGACAAGCTCAGTGACCTTCCATTCTTGCCCTACATCATTTCTACGAGTAAACTCAAGGGCCAGGTCATCAGGAATCATTTGCATCAGTATGGGGCACAACAATCCGCCAAAGCTGTCTGAAACCACACTAAGAGATTCCAGGCTTCTAATCTGCACTTCACACTCATCATAGAGCTGCCTCATAGCAACAATATCAGAAGATCTCTTGGCAGGAGCTAGATTCAATAATTGGGACAAATTATTGAATTTGTCCCAAATCTCTTTTTCAACATATCAATAGCTGTGCCATAGTTACTGTTATTTTCAGTCCAGCCACAGCTCTAGCAGCTGGACCCAGCAGGCCTTCTCATCCAACATCAGTGTGTGACCTCACAAATGCGCTTCTGGAAGAATGGTCAAAAATTCCCATAAACACACTCCTATACCTTGTGGACAGCCTTCCCAGAAGAGTTTAAGCTGTTATAGCTGCAAAGGGTGGACCGACGTCATAATGAACCCTATGGATTAGGAACGGGATGTCACTTAAGATCATATCATCAGTCAAGGCAGGTGAGTGAATACTTTTGGCTATATAGTGTATGTAAATATGTTAATATGTACTTATTGTTGCCAAAACCTCTTCTCCACTTTGTTTTTGCCGGCGTGCACTGACCCTGATTCAAAGCGCATAGCCGAGCTAAGAGGGATTCAAGTACACTGGAGAATGGCAGAGAAACTACCTATACCCCAATTACTGGTAACCGCACCTCCTGCTAAACAGAGCAAGAAAAGAAAGACGGAGGCAGAGAATGCCGGCACAAAAAAGAATTTGGACAAAGCAAGGGTAAAAACAAGAGTCGGGTTGTGAGTACTACTAACTTGCCATGTTTGTTTGTTTTTTAACTTTACTATGATAATGTTTTGGTGTTTTCTTACAGCTGAGTGAGACATGTCTTGCCCTAGTGCAAAACTAAAACGATGTGCTGAGGACAGGTTTTTAGTCAGTGGTTTTATATCAGACATGTGGTCTCAAATCAGTGGTGCTTGTGCATGTGAGTGGTGGTGTCATTTTAGAGGAGCTCCAGGGAGGGGATGGGGAGGGAGCTAGATGGAGTCCTGAGGAGATGCTACATTCAAATTCATGCTAGTTTTCCGCGACTGCCTTTAACTCTGTTTTTTTTATATTTTATAAAAGTATATATTGCCCTGTTTCTATTTCTCCTTCTTTTGGTGTAATGTCTAAGGTGTAAATCTGTGTCAAGAGTATGTAATGGATCAACACTACATTTGATTGATTGAAAATTTTGTCATTAAATAATTAAATGAAGGCTGTTTAGGCAATTTCCTGAATGACACCTGACCCAGTAGCAGGGTTCTCAAGCATTCAAAAGTACCATGTAGAACTTATGATTTTGTTGTTGATGGTCTAGTTTATTTTTGCAGCATTTATAGAGGCTTCATTGTTAATTTCAATCAATTTAATGACCACTTGTAAAAGTGTGTTTAAGCAGCTGTAAATAATTTTGAAACAATAATGAAACAACAGGACTTTAGGGTGCTCCAGGGTCTTTAAACTAGTAAAAGTCAATAAACTGATTAAGAGCAAAATCTATATTTTTTAAGCTTTTTAGTATGCCACTTTGAGTGGAGGTACAGATTTAAGTTGTTCGCATCTATGAATGCTCGTTCAAATGCTTATAGTTCCTGTAAGGAGCATTCAGATTACATGGATTGAGAAAATTGTTTGTCTTAATCATTTTCAAACCATGTTTTGTACATGCAGATTTTTTTTTTTTAAATATAAATATCACAAATTTTCATGTTTACACTTACATACATCTATCCCTGTGAATCCAAATGAAGTTTGTTTTGGTAGCTGCCTTCTTTGAAGTTTTTTAGCTCAAAGAGAGATATACATATTTTAATTCGGACTTCTGAAATCAACTGCTCAGTGAAGCTTTGGGTACATTGGAAGTAAAAGGCACCCAAACTGTGGCACAGAATTATCTGCTCCCTGTCAGAAACCCACAGAGTGTAACTATTTATTTGTGATATTTTGATTGCATTCTGATAAATTGTTTTGATTTCATAAAAGCTGTGACAGTGAGAGGATTAAGTCCCACCTCAGGCTAAACTTTGTTCTTTATTTCAAAGAGGAAAAATTGAAGTAGAATACAAATAATTTGACAGGATATGTAGAATGACATTAAGCAAAGTTGGACAAATTACTTAAGACTCTCCTGCCTTGCTCTCACAGCGAGGTTAATTGCGAATCAGCTGCAGTAGAGCCAAGTGGAAACATTAGGCTCGGCTGAATAACAGGTGAATGCAAAGCAGGTCAATATGTAGTCAAGTGTGGGCCTGCCAGCTGTTCACTCCCTCTGCCATCACTACACATTGCACAATGGTGACACACACACAAGCACATATATGCACACATACATAGACAGCCTCTAAAGTGTTCATGTTTTTCACACAAGAACTTACAAGGCCAGAGTGAGATAAGTAAGCAAAGCAACCAGAAATACACTGCCTGGCCAAATAAAAAAGTCGCCACCTGGATTTAACTAAGCAAATAGGTACTAGCCTCCTATTGGATAATTACCGCATGGGCGATTGTCTTTCAGCTGGCAACAAGTTATTAAACCCCAGCTGATGCAATGAGTAGCTTCTCATTTCTTAAACAACCATGTCAAAAGACACATCATGTGTTCATGGAAAAGATGTTTGTCTTTTCAAGAGGGTCAAAATATTGGCATGCATCAAGAAGAGAAAACATCTAAGGAGATTGCAGAAACTACTAAAATTGGATTAAGAACTGTCCTGGAGGAAGGTTATGTGGTCTAATGAGTCCAGATTTACCCTGTTCCAGAGTGATGGGCACATCAGGGTAAGAAGAGAGGTAGATGAAGTTATGCACCCATCATGCCTTGTGCCTACTGTACAAGCCTGTGGGGGCAGTGCTATGATCTGGGGTTGCTGTAGTTGGTCAGGTCTAGGTTCAGCAACATTATGTGCCCAAAGAATGAGGTCAGCTGACTACCTGAATTTACTGAATGACCAGGTTATTACATCAATGGATTTTTTTCTTCCCTGTTCCAAGATGACAGTGCCAGGATTCATCGGGCTCAAATTGTGAAAGAGTGGTTCAGGGAGCATGAGACATTTTCACACATGGATTGGCCACCACAGAGTCCAGACCTTAACCTCATAGAGAATCTTTGGGCTGTGCTGGAGAAGGCTTTACATAGTGGTCACACTCTCCCGTCAATACAAGCTCTTGATGAAAAAATTAATGCAACACTGGATGGAAATAAATCTTGTGACATTGCAGAAGCTTACTGAAACAATGCCACAACGAATGTGTGTTGTAATCAAAGCTAAAGTTGGTCCAACAAAATATTAGTGTGTGACCTTTTTTGTAGTGGCGACTTTTTTTTGGCCAGGCAGTGTATGTTAATGTTTTTTTTATGTTCTATCCACATTTACAGTACTTTTTGTAGTGAACTTAACAACGGAGTAAAACATACAGAGTAAAACATACAGAGTAAAACATACAGGGCACCGCCATGCGCAGCCAATTTGGCAATTTGGTAGACAGGCTGCGCCGAGATGGGTGTGACGGCGCACCAGGGGGAGGTGTCCACAGATTCAGCTTGGCGCAGTGACAATTTCGTGCCAAAAAAACGCGCGGAAGGTGCGCTGAAAGCCCGCCAGCTCCAACCTGGTCTATTCTCGGCGCAGACGAGGCTAACCCAGGGCAGTGGTGATTTGGCTGACAGGCGCACACGTCACCAGAACCTTACAGGCAGGTATCCAGAGTGTCAGGCAAATTTCAATGCAATAAACAATCACAGCAACCACTATTTAATGTAACCGTCTGAACCAGCACATACATTTGTATCTTTATTAATTGTCCCGTCACATCTGATGTCAGATCAGAGACGTTTGTCATAACTAACGAGTTCACATCTCTCAAGCCAACCACAAACAGACACATCATCCGATACAGAGTATCCGGCTTCTCTCATCTCATGAAATTAAATAGAAAAGAAAAAAGAGAGAGACGCTCGCTGAATAAATAACTCTGTGTCTTAAGGATTTACCTGTGATTGCCCATATTTCTCTGTTTTAATCTTTATTCTTAACGTGATCTAAATAGATGGAGTAGCCTACATTATTGCAAGGAGGATGAGGAGGAGATATAATTTCACCTAAGGCGCTGCTTTTTGGCGATGACAGACCAGGAATGCGGGTGGATCACAAGCATGATGAATGGATTAGCGTGCTGCTGTGTTTAAATGTAGGCTAATTATCACTTAATTTTGTACTCATATTTATGAGACAGGAACAGATTACATCTGTCCCGTGAGGTGGTCCATACGGTGACGCGCGTCGTGTCCTCTGATGCGTGGCCCGGTGGCCCCTGCACTCTCCCAGTTGCTGCAAAAGTGACAACGGCTCTGACCTTCTTCGCCACCGAGGTGAAATTGTCACTGCGCCTCGCTCGGAGAGACGGAGGCGTGGGTGCGTCTCCCTGCGCCAGACTGCGCCTTGCACGAAACTTGCAAAATGCCCTGGACACATCCCGTTGGCATGGCGCAGGCGCGGCACAGGGCAGGTGCGCCCCGCCTGCACCTGGTCTACGAAATTAGAGCCCACAGTATGTAAATCAAATGGCTCTTGACATATTTCAACGGGAGTCATTACTTGATGGTTTCATGTATCCATTAAGTAAAAGAACAATGATGGTTTAACAAAGAGGACTGGGGTGGTGTTTGTGGTTGTGTGACTCATAAAAATCTCATAGAAAAATTATTGATCATTAGACCAAAATACCTTGTCCTTTAAAACCAAAATGTAATCATTAATCATTGATTTAAAGTGAACATTTGTGCAAAGTTCAACGTAAGTCCTTGGACCCTTTTTTTGAAATTAGATTTTCAGGCATGAGATGATTATGAAGATCAATGATCTTTGAATGAAGATCTCCAAAATCAGATTTGCAAACATAATGCCTGTAGTCTTAACTGTTGCTGGCACAAAGAGTTTTAAGAAAATACTGATATATTGGTCTTTGACATCTTTTACCACAATAATAAGGCTTCTTGGGTCTTGTTTTTTTTAAGTATATTGCATGAAAATGCAATCATGTAGCTCATAGATATACCTTTAGACCACGGATGTACAGCTTTGGTCATCAAGAGGGCTACATTGAAATTTGCCACACAAATGCTTGAGCTAATGAACTAAGCACATAATTCAATACAGTTTCAGCTACTTTTCTTACACAAGTAAGACAGCATTTACTGGAAGTCAAAGTATATTTTGCGTATATATTTTTTTAAATGCATTAAAGGGAATTTCACCTTAACAATAACAGACAATTATAGCCCCATTTTCCTTGAATTTCTGCTATTTTGTACGTTTTCATGGCAGATTTTACAGGGTTTACAGGGTCATGTAAATACATTTTAACGTATTGAAAATTATTTTATGGTTTACCTTTGCTGACCTCCAGTTGATTGGTTGTATATAGTAAATATCAGTAAAAATCCTTATCAAATACTTTGCCAACATCCATTGCCAAACAAAAAGTACATGTGATTACTTCAGTTAGTTTAGGGAGTTGGAAAGCGTTTAACAAGCAGCAACACAATGCTAATATAAGTTTTATCATAGGATCAGTGACCCTAAAAGATATCAAATAACACCTGCTTAATGCGTAACACTTTAAAACTTGAGAACGCCTTACAGACATGTTTAAGAAAGATCCTACACAAAAGTATGCCTCTGTGTATGACAAGAAGTTTTTTCTGTATATTCTGCTGCCAATTCTTCTAGGTGTCTTCCAAGTTTTGCTGACAACCTTGTTTCACCTTAAAACCAAATCATACTGTTTTTTATTATTTTAACTATGTAACATGCCAAATCTCCTCATTCTCTCTCTTTTTCTGTTTCTCTTTCTGTTCAGGGGTACAAAATATGTTCTACTCTTCAGTCCCCTACATTCTCTCTCTCTCACACTCTTCTCCAGCACAAGGCTGTGTCATTGAGGGAATGTGATGTGGTGTATTGTAGTGAATAATGTATTCTGCAAGGATTGTAAAGAGCACGTAGAGCAGATGGCAGCAGGTTGATCTCAATGTGAGTGTATATGTGTGTGTATGTGTGTTTAATGATGACAGTGTGTATATGTGTGAACTGTGTCTATGTCTGTGTGCTTGCTTAGAATGGGGGAGGGGACAGAGTTGAAGAAGGGAGGAAGGGAGGGATGTAGAGTGGGGGTTGGTAGGTGTGTGTGTCTGAGCCTTCTTTGTGAGATAAAACATGCAAATAGTGGATTATTTTAATGCATTTTTTTCCAGAGCCCTGAGCCTTAATCCTTAAAGCAGTTGAAATGAAAATAGTATGTTTTCTTTAAAACTCTCTCCCTCCCTGAGAGGAATTTACCACTACCAGCTGTCTAGGAAAGAGATCCTTTGCATTTAAATTTCTTTCTAGTGTAGTTACAGCCAAAGACTGATGATTACATCCATGTAGCATGGAATCGACATAAAACTTTACATAGTGGGAGGATCAAGCAGGTTTTTTTTTTTGTTTTGCTTTTTTACATTTTGAATTGTGACAATAATGTGGAGCATAGAAACAGAGTCAAAAACCCATTTGTACTTTGAGTGGACTTTGGGAAATTTTCTGTTCTCTTCGTTTACTTCCATTTACACATCTTTACATGCCTTTATAAACTTTATTACTGTTCACAATTGTGAAAAAAATACTGATTATTGGACATTTTATACTTTATATGTAAGTTTGAGTACCTAGTGCAATGATGTGTAATGAAAAGATAAAAATAAATCATTAGTCCTGCAGCACCTGAAAGACAAAAGTCCCTCTTAGTGTTGCAAAAGTTGACTTATTGCAACAAAATTATGATACAGTTCATATTATGTTCAACATTCAGTGCTTTGTGTTTTTCTCAACCTTCAGATCTATTCAAAAGAATATTTTTTAAGAAGTTTGACCCTTTATATGCCAGTTTGAGTACAATGCTTTTTTTAGAGGAAACTCGCAAGAAAGAATAATTTTTCATATACAAAATGCTAAGAGAAAAATGTTTATTGTTATTATTGTTATTGTTATTGTTATTGTTATTGTTATTGTTATTATTTTCAATAATAATAATAATATAAACTAGTCAAGGACATTGAGCTTAGAAGAACTAGAATGGTGCAGGGATGAGGTATTTTTGTAGGCCACTGCTGAAGATATACCCCTTTCAGACTGGCCAAAAAACCCATTTAAACCATTGGCAGTTTGAAAGGGTTTTATCGGCATTTCGACCCGGGTCGACTGACCCTGCAAGCGACACGGGTTTTTATCAGCTCGCCTCCGATCGGCTTCAGTGGGAACATCACACCCGGGTCAACCCGCTAATTTACGGATGGCGTCGGTGTAATGTGCCCATGGCATAACATAGCGCTCGTCCCCTCCGTCTGTAACTTAGGTGACTCTTGTCTCCACAACGAATTCCATCCACCTTTGTATCATCAGCGCCGAGTTTGTACATTTTTAAGGAGGGACAAAAGTACAAAGTACAGAAAACCGTATCCACAGGGTCCATGTTCCTTTCCACTGTTTACGTGGTCATGTTTTGTCGCGCTGATGATGTCATCAACGTGATCAGCTTGATGCACCAGAGGAAAAAAACAACCACACAGCTCGCCTGCTGATGATTAGACCTAGGTCTGCTGGCAATGGTAAAGGAGTCACTTGCCAATTATTAGCAGGTTAACCCGCGTTGAAAAAACCCACGTTGACCCTCTAGTTTTAATGCAAAAGCGGTATTAGTGTCTCCCTGGTTCCCTCAACTGCAAGCCTACTTAAAGCCTATGGGATTTTCATTGTGTTACGGATCATTGCTGATAATAAGCTTTGTAGTTGGAAAAAATTATAAAACTTACATGTTCCGTTCTGTGTGATAATCCTTAAAAAACGACTTTTCACACTTTTCAAGAAGAAACGTAATCCGAGAGAGTAAAAGGCTTTTATTAGGCTAAAAAAACAAACTACAACATCGCCATTCAACTTAAAGCAACTTGTTGTGTTCTTTTGTCTGAGAATTTCCTCTTAACAGAATGAAAGAAAAGCTTGCCCTTTTTCAGGCAGTTATCCAAAACTGGTATTCCATGCATAGTTTCAGGTTTGGGAACTGACAAAACTGACTGACCTCAAAGATATAGTCTTGCAAACATTTGTGAGCACTAATAGAGACATCAGTGTTCATCTTGTTCTGTTTCATAATCAGATAAAAAGTCCTCAGAGAAACTTGAAGTTAAAGCCGGGGATTAAAGGCATGGCTGAACAGAAGTACATCATCAATGATAAATTAAGGCTTGTATCAGAGCATATGTTAAAGTGTACAACTCATACACAAAAACATAGGCATATAAAACTTATCGTCTTAACAAAAAAATCCTTATTTAATTAAAATATATGCAGGTAAACAGGATATAACCCATTTCACCTGTTTTGTTGTCATGTAAAGTATTAAGTATTAGTTTTTTCTGGGTATATTTATGTGTTTTCACTTTAGAAAAGTATAATGAAGTGACTTAAGCACAATTTGTTCTGTAGAGCACACAAGTACATATTTTTTTCTGCAGTGTGAAGTTGCCCCCTATAGCAGAAGCTAACAGATGGTGTAATCTATTTACATCCACTTAGGTGATGACTTTCTATACTTAAGGTTATTCCACACCTTTCTACACTTGTGGAGACTTTGGTTTGAATTTATATAAGCAACGTGCCGTTTGCACACATATTGTATTTGCTGTGTCTGGTGACTTCATTACTTGTACAATTAAACACCTGCTTTTTTCACTTTTCATCTTTCTGTCAGATTTGTGTCATGTCCCACACTCTGCTGCTCATGAAGTTTTAAATGTGATGTGACAACAATGGCAAGATATTCTTAGTGGCATGTTGGGCTGCACAGTGTAATGCCAGCTCAGTGCCTGGCAGCTGGCCTATAGCACTCTAACAGAGGCTAGACACCACAACTGCAACAACTGCAACAACTGCAAACTTATTATATTTGTATCCTCACACACCACAGATACAAAACCAGAGGAAAAGTCAAGGACAGTGCTGATTTTTACTTTTATGAATTATTATGAAAAATCAGGCCTTTGTGAGTGACTTCATTCAGGCATATGGCAGTCTTTATGGAAAAAGTGGTATCACTTATTTATCTCTGATATTTTTTTTTTTGGGGGGGGGGGGGGGGTCGTTTTTTTTTTGTTTCTTTTTTCAAGCAAATTGAAACATTAATACTTAAAAAGTCACTGGCATTCCCTCTACCCAACACAGCCAGTACATGCTTTATTCCTCTCTTGATTACTATGCAAATAAAAACAGAATATAAAAAACAGAATATAATAAACCAGTAATAATCAATTTCTGCGGTCAACATTCAGACCCACATTCTGAAATATGTGAATATAAAATGTGCTGCAGACCTAGATGAACCTTGACATACACACATGGACAAAATTGTTGGTACCCTTCCGTTAAAGAACGAAAAACCCACAATGGTCACTGAAATAACTTGAAACTGACAAAAGTAATAATAAATAAAATTGTAATGAAAATTAACTAATGAAAATCAGACATTGCTTTTGAATTGTGGTTAAACAGAATCATTAAAAAAACAAGATAAGGAAACTGGCCTGGACAAAAATGATGGTGCTACCCTTACCTTAATATTTTGTTGCACAACCTTTTGAGGCAATCACTGCAATCAGGCGATTTCTGTAACTCTCAATGAGACTTCTGCACCCGTCGACAGGTATTTTGGCCCACTCCTCGTCAGTAAACTGCTCCAGCTGTGTCAGGGTTGAAGGGTGTCTTCTCCAGACTGCATGTTTCAGCCCCTTCCACAAATGTTCAACAGGATTTAGATAAGGGCTCATAGAAGGCCACTTCAGAATAATCCAATGTTTGTTCTGAGCCATTCTTGGGTGTTTTTAGCTGTGTGTTTTGGGTCATTATCCTGTTGGAGGACCCATGACCTGCGGCTGAGACCAAGCTTTCTGACACTGGGCAGCACATGTCACTCCAGAACGCCTTGATAGTCTTGAGAGTTCATTGTACCCTGTACAGATTCAAGACACCCTGTGCCAGATGCAGCAAAGCAGCCCCAGAACATAACTGAGCCTCCTTCATGTTTCACAGTAGGTACAGTGTTTTTTTTTTTAATTTTTGCGCCTGTAAACATAGAGCTGATGTGACTTGCCAAAAAGTTCCAGTTTTGTCTCATCTGTCCAAAGGACATTCTCCCAGAAGTTTTGTGGCTTGTCAGTATGCATTTTGGCAAAATCCAGTCTTGCTTTTTTATGGTTTGCTTTCAACAGTGGTGTCCTCCTCTGTCATCTTCCATTAAGTCCACTTTAGCTCAAACAGCGATGGATGGTGTGGTCTGATACTAATGTACCTTGACCTTGGAGTTCATCTCTAATCTCTTTGAAAGTTGTTCTGGGCTCTTTGGTTACCATTATTATTATCAGTCTCTTCAATTTGTCATCAATTTTCCTCCACGTCCAGGGAGGTTGGCTACAGTCCCGAGGACCTTAAACTTCTGAATAATATATACAACTGTAGCCACAGGAACATCAAGCTGCTTGGAGATGATCTTATAGCCTTTACCTTTAACGTGCTTGTCTTTAATTTTTCCTGAGACAACTCTCTCTTTAGCCTTCTGTGGTCCATGTTCAGTATGGTACACATCACAATACCAAACAGCAGTGACTACTTTTCAACCTTTTAAATAGGCAGACTGACTGATTACAAGTTTGAAGTCACCTGTGATGCTAATTACAGGACACACCTTAGTTTGACATGTCCCTATGGTCATATCATTTTCAATCTTTTCTAGGGGTATCATGATTTTTGTCCAGGCCAGTTTCCTTATTTTGTTTTTTTTTAATGATTCTGTTTAACCACAATTCAAAAGCAATGTCTGATTTTCATTAGTTAATTTTCATTACATTTTTATTTATTATTACTTTTGTCAGTTTCAAGTTATTTCAGTGACCATTGTGGGTTTTTCATTCTTTAACGGAAAGGTACCAACAATTTTTTTTCCATGTGTACATCTTAAACAGGCACAATCTAAAATGAAACAGGCCTGATTTTTGCCTCAACTTTCTACAAAATCTGCAAATTCTCAATTATGAGATTGTCAGACTTTCCTGATTGTGAGGTGTGTTAAGCGCAATTTTATCCTTCCCCTAAGTCCCAGATGAGGATCTGTGCTGCCCTATCCTGACATATAAAATGTTTTATATTTGCAGTTACAAATCAGATGTTTTTTGTATCTCAGACATCCAAGCGCATGCAGAATATTATCAATAAGAAAATGATGGAAGCAGAAAACACCACAAAGAACCGTAGCAACACTTGTACACATGAAGCATAAATTTAGATTGGTGTCAGAATGGAAGACCAACTTTTTGATATGTGACAACAAAATAATCAATTTTTACTTTATGTCCTGGTAGGTAGGAAACATAATATGACCAAACAACAAGGAGAGGAATTAGACAAAAGTTGCAACTCCTGGGGCACCAGTTTGGCGGAGTGGTATAGCAACGACGCACTGACTATATACTGAGATTGTCATCACCTGGTGACCCAGGTTCATATATATATATATATATATATATATATATATATATATATATATATATATGTATATATATATATATATATATATATACATATATAGAGATATAGATATAGATAGATAGATAGATAGATAGATGTATAGATATGGATATATTTATATTTATATTTACAGTTAGTCTGAGCATAACAGGTTTTAACTGGAATGCAGTTTGCTTAAGTATGATGTAATTGTCTGCTTTAAGGTAGATGCATCATGTGATTGTTGGTGAATGAGTCAATTGGCGTGTGGTGAGCTGCGTTGATCATGTGTTGCACACCAAACATTTTAAGAACAGAACTTCTGAATTCACCATTTTTGTGCGGGTGTTCTCACAGCTTCAAAATTGGATAAGAATTTGGACATTTCTGTGTTTGTTAGGCATAAGTTTGTTTTCATACTGTGTACATATGATAGTAATTACTTTTCAAGGGGTTACAGTTTTCAAATTTTGGTTGTGTTAATTTTAATTGAAGAAATGTTTTTTAACATTTACAATAATAGGTAATCCAAGTGTATTGCTTATAATTATATCAACATTTTGAAAAACAAAGATTTTTAAGATATGCTATAAGCTGAGCATCTCTACAGTATCTTACATCATTTGTGCCCCCTGAAACTATTACTCTCCTGTTATATAATATAAGTAAGACTTTTACAGCTATAAATAGCACTTTAAAGATCACTCTAATTGTAAGGTCTGTAGACATCATGGAAACAGTGGAAAACAGACACTTACTCTACATGTAAACAGTTTGGTAAATGAGCTGTAGATACTGGTGGGTTCATATTGGAATAAAATTTGACAATGTAACTGTATCTTTCCAATTGATACGACCCCTTGGCCTCTCACAACATCTCTGCCTTCTACACCACCCTCTTCTGGTCAACAAATGCCTGTTGTTCGTAACTGCAGTTTGTATCATTTGCTACAACAGTTTTACTCAGAGAACTTAAGTGGATGACAAGCTCAAAAAACTAGATTATTTCATGTTGTTGCTTTAAGCAAGGTGTTTAAATACACAAAAGCCATTCTCTGGCTGAAATTACAGTCTCAGATATCAGTAACTGGATCCCAAGATTTTTTTTTTTTTTTTTTTCCCAAAACCAATGCCATTGGTCACCCTACATGCCCGGTGGTGAGTTCTGTATATTCAAACTGAGTTAAAGTATTAAAATCAGTTGCTAAGCATGACAGTTTTGTATTTATTTATGTAGAAAATTTTGGATTTTTTTTTTCATTTCCTGAGAGTAGTGTTTTCTGACATACAAGATTTCTGCCTGTTAACAAAGGTATATGGGAAAGCCTTAATTTAAAGAATATGTTTTAATGCTCAAATTTCATGCCCCATCCAATTTTTGTAACATAAAGATCTTATCACTTTAAACTCTCCATTTTATAGAGTAATTTTTTTGTCTGACACCTACAGCAGCAGTGTTGGTCAGTATTTGGAAACAATTAATCTTGTGGATGATGATCTTGTTTGCTTAAGTGGGTCATTAAGATTTATCACTATCACTTTCAGTTTGTTTTACCAGTAACTAAAAAACTTCCCACAGGAGCTTTAACAAGTTGCTTAATGGGAACCCTTCCTTCAAATTTTGTGACTGAATTCAAGTGTATGAAACAAAATCTATTTTATTCTTGTCTTTTTCATGTCAGGGACAGTGAGTATAATTGAGTAAATATATTAAAGTATTGCTGTGAGCTGATTCAGTCTCTCTGGGATGGTTGTTAGGAAGAATGTTGCCTAGGGCAATCATTAGAAGTAAATAATTGAGAGGCTCAGATAGTGCTAAGGTGAAATGTGTGTTATTGTTTTATGAAGTTTGTGTTCTGAGGGCTCTTCAGTTTAAGAACATTAAAAAATGCACAGGTCTTCTTACAAATTACTCACTGAAAAGATTCACAGTGGGTGCTAATGACTAACCATCCATTTCCCATTGTTTTCTCGCTATGTAAAAGTGTTTCACTGTGCCATTATCAATTCTATCACTGTTTTCTTTTTTTGAATGATGTTTTTGTACCCTTGTGTCTTCTAAAATTTTACTCTTTCTATTCAAGGTAATTGATAAATAATAGCTATTTCTCTTATTTCTTAAAGTGACTAAAGTTTGAAAAGTTTGTAGTAAAGTTTTTATTGTGTCTTTTTTTGGAATGGGTGTGAAAGATTAAAACAGATAGGTTAGTATTAAGCTCCATAACAGGAGCGTTATTTTGACATAGGTTACACTCGCAATCATTGGTTGTTTCATAGGTAGAACAATAAATCAAGTTTTTATGAGCAGCAAAGTTTTCTTGACTTTTACCCTGAACCACCCCCCCCCCCCCCCCCCCAATGTTTTTCTTTTTTTGTGCTTCATATGTGTGTGAGTTTGAGAATTCTCACCTTTATGTGTTGGTTTTCTTGTGATGCAACTTAAAGGCCATTGAGGTTTTATTTAACATCTTACACACCCACACACCACCACGTGACAACCAAGAAACTGTATGTATCATAATAGCATGATGTGTTTTGCACCTGGTTTGTGGTCTGGACACAAGAGGTGTTTGTCCTTAACAAGTTAACGGTTGTTGATGGTTGTTTGATAAGATGCTTACACTTGTGGTTGGACAGTTTTTTTTCTCCTTGCAGTGAAAAAGTGCAATGTTCCATCCATCAAACTGTCATGTGGCCTGCTTGTCTCTGGGTCAGAGTGAAACGCTGATGATACTTTGCCACACACTTTCAGCATCCTCAAAGGCTTAAGTCATTTTTAAGGTTCAGCAGAGCTACCAAAAGGTGAACATTTAATGATAAACAGGCACATACAGATTGTAACAAATGAAGTGTAATAAACTGTTTTGACATATGCACTCCGGAAATTTTCTTCAAAATTTCAGGTCCCCTGATTTTCTTTGTAAGACAGACCCCTTTTTTTCCATGATATAAAGGAATCATCAGGCAATTATTTCTTGGTAACAAGGGGAGAGAGAGAACAAAGAGAGACAATGGCCCCTAATTTCCTGGCGCAACGCAGGGTGGCACAGCCTGGCGCACCCTGCACAGCAGTAATTTTGTCTGGTGCACCGCCGTGCACAGCAAATTTGGCAATTTGGTAGACTGGCTGCACTGAGATGGGTGTGGCGGCGCACCAGGGGGAGGTGTCGAAAGGTTCAGCTTGGCGCAGTGACAATTTTGTGCCAAAAAGACGTGCGGAAGGTGCACTGAAAGCTCATCAGCTCCAACCTGGTCTATTCTTGGCGCGGGCGAAGCACACCTGGTGCAGTGGTAATTTGGCTGACAGGCGCACAGTGCGCACACGTCACCAAAACCTCAAAGGCAGATATCCAGAATGTCAGGCACATTTCAATGCAATAAACAACCACAGCAACCACTATTTAATGTAACCGTCTGAACCAGCACATACATTTGTATCTAAATTAATTGTCCCGTCACATCTGATGTCAGATCAAAGACGTTTGTCATAATGGAAACTCAACCTGACGGCAGCTGGAAGAGTGACACAAACTAACAAGTTCACATCTCTCAGCCAACCACAAACAGCCACATCATTTGATACGGAGTATCCGGCTTCTCTCATCTCATGAAATTCAAAAGAAAAGAAAAAAGAGACACTCGCTGATTAAATGTAAGTCACTCGGTGTCTTAAGGATTTATCTGTGATTGCCCATATTTCTCTATTTTAATAATCATTCTTAACGTGATCTAAAAGGATGGAGTACATTATTGCAAGGGGGATGAGGAGGAGATATTGGGAGAGAGAATTTCACCAAAGGTTCTGCTATTAGGTGATGACAGACCAGGATGCAGGTGGATCACAAGCATGATGAATGGATTAGCCTGCTGCTGTGTTTAAATGTAATTATCACTTAATTTTGTACTCCTATTATGACACAGGAACAGATTTCATCTTTCCCGCGAGGTGGTCCACGAAACTTGCAAAATGCCCTGGACACACTACGCTGGCGCGGCGCAGGTGCACCGCAATTTTCCAGCTGTAGACCAGGCCTGGTCTACAAAATTAGAGCCCAATGAGTGAGCTGCACTGACATTCAGTGACAGAGATTGGGGTATTATGCTGCTTTATTGTGACCTTATGTCAACAGAAACTGTTAAAGTGCTTTTAATTCTATGTAAAGGCAATCAAAGTATTCTGAAGCCATCAGAGATACTTCTTTTCACCCTCATATTCTCTTTGTTGTATTTGTAGTGTTATGTCATACGGAAAAAAAAATAGCCCTAAACTAGAGGGTTTAGCAGAAGCAGTGTCAGTCCCATTTCATCAGTTCATTAATATGAATCTACATTTTTTTAGAGTTAAAATAAATATTTTTCTTTTGACCTATTTCCTTTGTCTGATAGAATTAGAGTTTTATGAGGACAGATTGATACAAATAATCCTAAAAAGAAACAAATAAATAATGAACAATATTATAACATGGTGACTTTGAGATATGAAGCTAGACTTGAATCAGTAGAAAGTGCAACTGCTGAAAATGGCAATAAACTTTAACCCTGTTGCTGTAAATTTCACCACTTCCTGCATGATGACAACCCTTATCTATCCTGAGTTGAATGCGTGTGCTTGACCTAAAATCGCTAGAGCCGACAACCCTGCCTGTGGCTAGGTGTATCATGGCCTAATTTGGACACATCAAATATTCCCTTAGATTTACATTCAGTTTAAGGAAATGCTTGTTTAATACTGGCATACTTCCTTACCTGTATGAGATGTCTCCAGTGGTCGTGCTGTCATTATGTTTTTGTCATAGTTCAGACAAATTTAAGGCCGCTGCAGTCCACCATCATCCTCTTGTCATAAATTTGTTTTCATGCTGCATCAAAACTGGTGCAAAGGTTACAGGTGCTGGTGTGACAGAGTGGTAAGCAACTGTGCAAGCACCATTTATTGTGGATCTTGCCTTGTGCAGGTGGCCTGGGTTTGAATCCAGGCCGAGGTCAATTTGCCATGCATGTTTCCCTACTCTTTCTCCCACTTCCCATGTCTCTCAACTGTCGCTCCACTGTCAGTAAAGGCTGAGAAAGCCCCAGAAATAAACCAAAAAAAAAAAAAAAAAGATTACACAGGTCTGTAAAGTTAAGTCTTATGGATGAAAGTTTTCCCACTAAGGTTTGATCCAAGAAAAAAAATCATATACCTTTCAGGAGCCAAAAAGTGCAACCAAATCTCACTTAAATTTTGAAAACCCTGAAATCTAGAAGTTTGGAACTGGTCCAAAACTGGAACCACTTGTTGGTACCTAAGACCTCTGCTATCTAGAGTCTGTCTTCCCTTAAGAAAGTAATTCTCTTTGAAATATTGCTAGTCTTAATTTGATATTTAGCACCCTGGCTTTTTGAGTATTTTTAAGTAACATAAATCCTAATATCAGCAATCAGTGTTGTTGTTCATAATATAAATATGTTTATTATACTGTGATGACTGGTTTAAAATGGTTTGTTGCACTAAAAAATCTTTTATTTCATTTTTTAAAAATGTGAGGTAATCTTGTTTATAGCTCAAATGTTTGTTTATGGGATCAGAGCTGTACAGAATATCTCACAGCTAGTGTGTGGAGGATAATCCTTTGGTTTCATTATACTGAAGATACACCTCTCTTTAGCTCACACCTTTTTCTTTATGCCAAAGATGAAGTCGGCACCCCTCCAAAGCAAGTTGATATTTGCAGGTCAAATGTATTGCATGCATTTGATAAACAGAGGATTTGTTTCTATCAATGATAGCTGTAAGCTGTAGGTAATGTAGCCTACAGAGAGTGTAAATCCACCCGTTGCTTCATGGTACTTATCCAGTCTCCAGATCCTTGGTTCATTGCCAGCATTCAGCCCCACTGGCTTGTTGGGGTGTGTGTACATGCTTGTCAGTGTATGTAGGAGGGCTCAGAGGTGGGTTTGGGAGGAAGTGTGCTAGGATGGAGGGGATGTCAGTTCATTAACCTCCATTCTTCCCCTAACATGGCACTGCGTATAGTTGCTGTGTAAATCCCATGTCATTGCTCCTCCCCCATGCACTCGTGTCAGGCGTGGGGGAAGAGCTGAGCAGCCATGGAAAAGGGGAGAAGGAGGGAGAGAGTGGGATAGAGGGGAGGGGGGCACTTGACATGTTCCAATACAAATGCCTTGCTTTTATGTCATGAACTAAAGCCCCGCCGTCTTGTTTCCTTCCCCACTTTTGTCTTCTCTGTCTCTTCTCTGTCTCTCCCTGCTGTCTTTCTCTCTGAACACAGGCCCGGTACAGTGTGGCTGAGAGAGGGGTTAGGCTTCACACTGTTGCACCCCCAGGCATCAACCCAGCTAGGAAAAGACTGCCCACTTCTGTGGTGAGAAACAGTAGCTAAAGCTTCTAATTTCCGACACCTTTCTTGTTGTGCTAACCATATTTTCAAGAGGGGTGTAACTCAAGGTGCAGACCTGGGCCCGGTGACATTTTGGAGGCGCCACTTTTATGGTTTTTTCATGACGTGTGCTGTTGACCTCTTGGCCAGGTCACCCTTGTGAAAGAGATCTTGATCTCAATGGGTCTTTTATCTGGTTGAATAAAGGCTAAATATGGTTACACAAACTGCTTACTGTATGATACCAAAAATCACATGAAAGCACACAGAACCACATATTTTGTAACCATAAATGTTTGATCAAATAAACAAAAAGTCTTATTTCTGGCTTCCTACCCTTGAGTGTTACTATAAGATTGCTTTTTAAAGCAGACCCACTTACCAGAATTACCAGATGATTAAAGAAGCGATGTTTCTTAAATTGGTCACTTTTCTGTGAAATGTTGCAAAGATGCTAAATATGCCTTCATGTATGGAGCAGTAAGGTCAGCTTGAGTGAGCAACCATCTAAAAATACATTCTGAACCTGAAAGTATCTTAAACTTTTCAAGAGTTGCTTGAAAGCAGAAAAAATGATTTAAAAATGCAAAACTGTCAATCGGTCCTTCCTTAACAGACTGAAATCGCAAAAATATTTACTTCCTGTTTATTTCTAATCTTTAGTTTAAACTCAATCAATCAATCAATCCATCAATCTTTATTTGTATAGCGACAGTTCATAACAACTGTTATCTTACGGCATTTTACTATTTTACTAATCTTCAATTTACACATATATGCATATATACAAATACATATAATAAATATATTTGTATATGCACATACATACATCCAGAGATGTATCCCTCCAGGAAAAGACAAAGGGACTAAAAATAAAAATTTATGATAGCGACATACCCATGGATGCCCAGATCATAAACCTGTCCTCTGTCCTCTAATCTGTCCTCAATCGTCCTAAATTATCTATAACTGAAAGTTATAGTTTTGTCATACCTATCTTTTAGCTGAACTATAAGACTGTCAGGTCACATAACGTGAAAATAGAGCCCATATCACACTTGCAACTTTTATCAAGCGTTGAACAGACCAGTTACTACAACCGGTCAAAGCAGCCTCAGCCCAATGCCCTGGGCTTAAGGGGGGATTATGGGCATGCCAAATCTAACATCTGAGTGAATTTTTAAGGAAGAAACTTCACAAATATTTTCTGGGGGCATTTGGGATGGGGTAAGTGTAAAATTGTTAAAAAGGAGTAAACTATTGGAACTTTATGCTGTGAAGGATCAATATCATTGATTGTCTAACTGCTCCTACCTTTGCAGTGTGAAAATTTACATACCACAACCTTACTGTCATTCAAAACATTGTCATAGCAGTACTTTGGCAATTAAAACACTTCCCTCCCACCCTCTGTAACTGTGAGTTCAAGGTGTAAGTGCAGTCCTCACTATGTTAAGAGGAGGAATACCTCAGTACAAATAGATTGATGGAACTCCCTTGCTTGTAATGTTTTATTTTAGTCACTGTCAAAACAGTCAGACTTCAACCTTTTTTTCTTCATCTCTCCTTACACTTTATACTTCATTGTGTGCAGAGTCAAGAGAGAACAGGAGATTGCAATAAGATAACCAATTATATGCTAGAGGAAACCTGATGTTTTTTTTCCAGCTGCAGTTATCTGATGCTGTGGTGAGCAGAGGCAAAGGGCTGGGGTAATGTGACATTCACTCTGCCCTTTATCGTCTCACATCACTGTTTACCCTAGTCGGTTAAAAGTGGCTCGTGCTCTGCATCCTCTTCTGCTGCCAGAGAACCCTCACTGACTTATGCAGAAACAAGCACTTTCTATTGTATGTAAACACATCAAAAATGCACTTCAATGTTCTAACACCATACCAGAGAGTGCAAATTTCAGGTGGATCTGTGGGGTAAAGTCCCCCATCGTAGTGCCTGTAATGTTAAGAATAGTGCAAATTTTCTCCCCCGGGGTCTCGCTGATAATGACATGAGATGCAATGGTGCGTCATGCTAAAAAGGTGTTTCCCAGCACTGGTTAGCAGGCAGCATGCTTAAGGCCATAGCAGCAGGATAAGGGAGGTTGTGTGGCTGGCACTTTGGTCTGATTTTTTTTTTTTTTTTTTTTCTTGTTAAATCTTAGCACATGCAGTTGCACTCCATGTTTATGACCTTTTTTTACATGTTTGCTCCAGTTCCTGCATCAGTCAGACAATTGATGCAGCTCAATAAAGCTTTATGTCATGGTTCAACTAATGTCTTCTAAACACAGTGAGATTTTACACTTTGCATGCCATCACTTTACATTATGAACTTAAGACTGTTATGATAAAAAAAAAAAAAAAAAAAAAAATCCCTAGTGGGGGCTGCAAAAGATGCCAAAAACACTACTCACTGAACTTTTTGGTTTATTTGACGAAATTGTGTTCAAACAGTTGCTCATAATTATATCTGGAAAATACAAGGCGCTTAAAACACTAACTAGAAGTCTTGTTTTCCTGTTAGACAATGAGTTAAGCATTAATCAAAGGTTTTTAGTCCCAGTCTACATGGGGACAAAAAACATTTTCGTTTTTCATTTTGAAATATTTTTGTAAACACAGCATTGTTTCTAGAAATGTGTCAGTCCACATGAAAACAATGAAACACTGAAAAAAACAGGCCGTAAATGGTGTTGTAATGCTGCTGCAGACATACACCAAAGCCAGAGGAGAAGGCATGGAGCATATGTATATATTGTGAGATGCACACAAACATTTGCATATGATGTTTTTCATATCCACTTGTTTCTCATGGTGGTAGAGGAGCAGAAGCCATAACAAGCTCAGTGGCTTCTGCAGCACAAACACAACACTGTATTCAGCCATGTGTCTATTATTGTTGGGGTTAGCCCATGCAGTTTAATGGACAGGCTGGGGCAATGAGATCATCGTTTCTGAAAATGTGCATTTTCATTGGACACACAAATGCAAGGGCAGCATTTGAGATCTATTCACTCTGGGACCCAGATCCATGTAGACAAAATGCCCATACAAAAAAATAAATGTGGATACATCTAAACTTGTCTGTGTGGATGGCCCCTTAGTCTCTTCTCTTTAGCTCTGTTTAGTCCTCCAACAACTCCTTTGTAAATGAGACTATCGCTTTGGTTTTTTGTTTGTTTGTTTGAATTATTTTGTGTTTTTTTTTGTGTTAGAAATTGGGGGTGACAGTTTCAGACAGTTTTGGTTTCAGACCTCTTCTGCAGAGGACAGTATCCTTTGACAAAACATGAGGCGCATTTTAGAAGAGAAAAGAAGTTTCATCCGCTGACTTCAAAGCCATATTTAAAAGTAACGAGTAACTTCATAGAAATGTAGTGGAGTTAAAAGTACAGTATTTGTCTTTCAAATGTAGTGGAGTAAGCAGTGGTGTAGACTACATAATACGCCTGTATACGCCGTATAACCCACTAGAAACGCCCCAAAATACCGTATAACATATAGCATGGTTGTGTGACTTCAAGCTTTCACTTTGACTCAGCGTCTGTGTGTAGGTCCTCTTTGTGCCAGTGAGCGTAAAGATGCAGATAGACGCGCATCGCAGGGGACAGTGAATGATCATCTGTCACTTTGTGTGATTTTATAATTCAAACGGTGTCTTGATAGCTCATGTGCACGGTTTAACTGAACACAAAGACTTAAAATGACAAGTCAGCCTTTGATGAATCAAAACTCAACATTCTTTAGCAGTCCAGCTCTTGTTTTCACTCACTCACTGTTTTCTAAATAATAAAATTCATCCTGAGGTATCCTGCATCACGTATTCTCCATGATATACGAACAATCTTTGAAGGATCAAGCTTCAAATACAATCTACTAGTGCAGCGGTTCTCAACCTGTGGGTGGAGGCCCATGAGTGGTTCTCAGGGCTGTTTTCAGTAAACAGTGTATAAATCAGGTAAAAATGTGTCTTCAGTGTATGGAGGCCCTAAGAGGACAAGCATCCATCTGAGTATGTCAGAGTATACCTACTAGAATAAACCAGACTACACCATTGGGAGTAAGTCTATGTTTCCAAAAAAATAATACTCAATTAAAGTACAGATACTCAAAAAGTGTGCTTAAGTACAGTACTCAATTAAATCTACTTCATTACTGTCCATCCCTGTACAGAAAACATATATATGTCTATATCTATCTATCTATATATCTATATATCTATATCTATATGTATATATATATATATATATATATATATATATATATATATATATATATATATATATATATATACACACACATATATGTATATATTTATATATATATGTGTGTGTATATATATATATATATATATATATATATATATATATATATATATATATATATATATGTATATACATATATATATACACATACATTTATCTATTCTTGAAAGATTTTATCAAAATAAATTTTGTGTTATGATTTATAGCTGTATGGAACAGGCTGCATTTAAGATTTAACATGGAATTTTCCGAAAAAACGAAACTTTATTTTAAAAATTGTTTTCAGCATGACTATGTTATTTATTATTTTTGAGCACTTGAAATATCTCTAAAAGTTTTCAATGTTAGAGAAATTCTTAAGTTTTATGTTTGAAGGAGGACATGTCTTGTTGTGACTTGATGTCTCCAGGTCATGTTCAGACCCGCTGTATGCTCCAACCGCCTTTACTACTTACTTCTTTTTTTAATTGAGGACTCAACTCGATAAAAATTGGCTACTACTTCACTGTATTTATTAAACAACAAAATTATGTTTCTGTCTTGTGGACAAACAGAATCTTATAATCAGGGAGAAATCCTCTTAGAGGCATATTGCTCTAAGTGGTCCTTAAATCCTTTCTGGAGAGCTCAGGGAAAACCAGGAAGTTGACATCCAAGAGACTTTTTCCCTCTTTGTGTGAAATTCAACCATTTGTACTAAAGTAGTAGTGCAGTCTTTGATGGAGTCTCAGTTATTATTATGGTTTAGAGTCTCTCTATGTCCCTGGGTTGCATGTAACCAAAGGGCTCCAATCCTTGCTGTAGGGAAAGGTTTTGCCTTTGCAGCTGAATTTTTTGAATATGTTCACCACTAATAATAAACTGCACACTTCTCCCTTAAATTGGCATTGAAAACAAAAAGGGAAATATAACTGGTTATACATTCACAGTTAAAATGACTTGTTTTTTTTTTAAAGAAACTTCAAATTAGTGCCCTACCTTGGCCTTTGACTTCCTTACTTGTTAGTCAAACATGCACATTCCTCTATTGTGTCAATAAATATGTGCAGGGAGAGGTGTTCTGCTGAAGGAGAGCTTACTCTGATTGCCTCCATCACAGTCTAATCATGCAACTTGTTTATTGATGCTTTTTAGCTAAAACAGCTGATGATATGTTGACCAATTTTTCTCTCCCACATGCATGATTATTTTTGGTTTTTAAAGTTAACACTGAAAAGCAAATCACTGCCTGTACCATGTTTTGGGAAAGTCTGTCAGCCTTTTGGTGGCTGAACCTATCTTATGGAGCCAGTCTTTATTGCACATTTAGTCTTAGGCTACCATTTGGTTACCCTATAAAACAGATAAAGAGGCTGAGTCAAGAGGGGGGCTCTTGACTAAAGATACCCTGAAGTGGTTTGTCGTCATACCACCCATGAACCTCCAAATGAAGAAGTGAGTAGGGAAGAATTTTATTGCTGAAACCATGAAAGACTAATAAAAGTGGGTCTCCAAAAAGACTGTTTAATAAAGAGAGTGTAACCTGGACAACTTAAAATAATATTGTATTTTTTTTAAACCAACCTTTGAGCAGTGTGTATCTTGTAAAGCACTTGCAGTTCTGATAAAACTGTTTTTTTTTAGCCAGGCTATAAACATGCTTTTTCTAATAAAGACTTAGACATTGTAATACAGGGTTTGTATGTGAATTTTGGCTCTGGGGCCAGACTCAAGTGGACACTACATAAGAGCTGTAGTTTTTTGACCTTCTACATTGGCCTCGTTTTTCAACACTGGTGGCTGCGGCCTGGTGCTGCATATGCATATTGGTTAAACATCATCTTGCTTTGCCATAAAATGATGCACCTGAGGTGGATATGTTTTAGGTGACTTAAGCTTCAATTTCCCACAGAGAGCTCTAGTAAATTCTTATTGCAGTGATTTGGTTTTAATTGAGTTTCTGCATTTGGATGAAGAGGAATGATCCCTTGATTGGATTATGTTGATAAATTACCACGTTGATTATAAAGTAATATGCTAAAGAAAATACTTTAAAGAATTCAAGTCAGATTAACCTCTGATGCCTGTCAAAACCATGCCTTCATCACTGTTTAGGTTGTTATCCTCTTGTGAACTCACTAACTTGCAGTGAACCCGAGGCCGCAGTGGAAACAAAACCTTATTTAGCAATCCCCCACCTGGCCTCACTACATACATGCACCTCCCATAAACACACACATTTCTATTTCTCTATCCTCAATCTCCATTCCCATCTCTGCTTTTGACTGTCAGTTCTGTTTTGTGGTTGCTCCAGTGCAACTGAAGTGGATGACTGAGCGCTTAAGACTGCCTTTTTTATTTTTACACATTACAAGGTATGGGTGACGCCGGAAGTGGTTGGAACCTGTTCTTCTAGCTTTTGTGTGAAAAAGGTTAATCTTTTTTTTTCTTCTTTTTTTTAAACTGTTTCTATTGTGATGGGTGTGTTTGTATTGTTTCTCTGCCTACTAGGTTTAACCAGTGGCTCCCAACCTTTTTAGCACCAAGGAACCATTTCATTTAACATAATGATTTCAAGCATGTGTGTGTGTGTGCGTGGGGATGTGTTCTGTGTGTGTGTGTGTTTGTGTGTGTGCATGGGGGGTGGGGAATTAACAAACAAAAGCAATGTGCCTAATGTACCTTTGGATGACTGAGGATAAGAAGAGGTAGATACAGATGTCCTTTTGGGGAAATGCAGCACTGCAAAGACTCAAAATCTTTAAACTTGTTTGGCACAAGGCCAGGAGAGAACTGAAAGAGAACTTAAACTGGCTATGTATCTTCCATGTATCTGATCATTTCTCCTGTGCAGCCTGCTGGCCAGAGCACACTGTATCCAGACAAACATTGTCCAGGTTTTGCATATGAAAATGAACCGTGCAGTCAATAAAAGTGTGGATAGATTAGATGAAGGTGGATTTGACCCTGGTGCTGCTGTAGCTGTGCACACATGTTTGTGTGTGTGTCAGTGTGTGTGTGAAGTGTGTGCAGGATCAAACTCTCACACCCAGGAAGAGGCCCTGCTTCCCTTATCTAACGACAACAGAGCATGTGTCACCATGGCCACAGGCTGCGCTTTTTATGGGCTTTGTGTGCATGAATGTGTGTGTTTTAATGTGTGTTTACATTTGTGTTTCTGTGTGCCATGTTCATTGTTTGCCCATATTCATTGTTTGCCTGGGGCGTGGTGCAACACTAGTATTGTTACTATAGTCTCCCCTCTTTCTTTCTTTCTTTCTTTCTTTCTTTCTTTCTTTCTTTCTTTCTTTCTTTCTTTTAGCCCATTACCTCTTGCTCATTGGCTTTTGCTTTTCTTCTGTTTTCAAGTCTGTATCGAATATTTGCACACAAGTCCGTCTTCTCTTTGCCTGTGTGTCTGTCTTTCTAATCCCCTTATCTGTCTTTGAACCACTGGTGATAAGTAGGGAAACATGAAAATTCAGTGGCACATGGTCTCAGGTCAGGGCTCTTCAGGTCTCTCCCATGGCTTAATTGAACAGCAGATGAGGAGGAGAGAAAGAGAGAGAGAGAGAGAGAGAGAGAGAGAGAGAGAGAGAGAGACATAGATGTAAGAACAGAAATAAAGAG
Source organism: Cetoscarus ocellatus (assembly GCA_037902135.1). NCBI lineage: Eukaryota > Metazoa > Chordata > Actinopteri > Labriformes > Labridae > Cetoscarus > Cetoscarus ocellatus. The sequence continues at coordinate 167,398 of JBAMNC010000450.1, read as the reverse complement.
GGGGGAGCTGAGACAGAAGGGTGCTTAAAAAGGCATACATATTGCATGAGCCCCCCTTCTCCCTCCACACCCCTTTCTTCACAGAATGGCTGTGTTCTGTTCTGGGCCTATTAATTCCGCTCGGTGAGAGAATTATTTTTAGATAGTTGGTATACTGGAAAAGGCTTTTAAATTCCTAGGTATTATACAGGCTTCTTTTTATAAATGTACAACTTCTAAAAGTTTGTTGTGGTTTTAGTTTAGTGTTAGACAGTATGTTTTATTTTTTGTTTGTTTCACTTTTTGCGGATGATGCAACATTCTACTTGAATGCTTGTCTGACTCTAAACCCTCAGCAACATCTTGCCATATAACTATCACAGTATCTAAACAGTGAATTTACATATGGCATTGCCATAATCTGGGGTCTTATCCCACTTAAGCAGGTACATTTTCTAAAATTGACCATTTCCTCCACTCCTCTTAAAAATGTCCTCACCTGGGAAGTTTTCAGACATCTTTTTCCACATGAAAATACATAAATGCACTGTCGTATGTCAATTGAATGCAGTAATGACCATGACATGCAGAGAGACTCTTTAAGTTTTTGATCTAAGACACTACACTCTACACTCACCTACTACTTTATAAGGTAAAGCTTTGACCCCCTTTTGCCTTGAGAACTGCCTTAATTCTTTATGGCAAAGATTCAACAAGGTGCTGAAAAAATATCTCAGAGTTTTTGGTACATATTGACATGATATCATCATGCAGTTGCTGCAGCTACGCACATCTTACACCTGTTTCCATTTATAAATCACAATCAACTCTAAAGTTGTCACATGTGAGGGAACGCTTTGCCCCGCCCATATGATGCCTATAAAAGGTCAGGTGAACGCCCTTGATGAATATTCAATAATACCCATTTCATGGTGGACCGAGAGGGAGAACAAGCGAAAAAAAGAAATTTCACTCAATGTGAGGTCGACATATTAATAGGCGGGCTCAGTTCGGGCATCACTAATGCCAGAAAGGCAAAATAGTGGAAGCATGTGGCTGATGCTGTATATGGCTGCCTCAGAGGATCGGACTGTGGCTGAAGTACAAAGAAATGGTCTGACATAAAAGTGGAGGTGAAAAGGCGAATAGCTCTCCATAGGAAGAGTGTTGGTGTGACAGGTGGGGGAAAGGGCACACCGGACCTCACCCCACAGACAAAAAGCTGTCAGGGATCATTGAGGAATCCCTCCTGAGCGGTGTGGTGATGGAGGCGGAGGGGGACACAGACGCACCAAATGCTCCGGAGTCTCCCTGTGCTCTTCCAGCAGTGCCAGATTAGCCACTGTGTGTCGTTATGCATTGTGAGTACGTGCCTTTTTATATCTAACGATCTCTTAATTTCCTGAACAGCTACAGGTGTTGTAGCCTAACAGATCAGCAGTTTTGTGCAACGATCTTGTTGTTTTAATTACAATTATTATTAATATAAAACTTTATTTGTATGGCACACTTTGGGAACACAGTTGCTGTCCGCCTTATTGTTTATGTGAATGGATTTCATAATAACATGTAAGGTTTGTTTCACAAGAACAGAACATAATTGATTCAATAATAATAGGCTACGTGTGTGGGAGCGCGTGCGTGCATGTGGGTGTGCGCTCATGCATTTGCAAACTCCTTGGGGCATCAATATAAATTTTCCTCTTTCTTTCTTTTTTGAAATATATCCCTCATATATGATAGTGAAATGTGTAATATTTGATTATTTCACATAAATGTACCAGTTTCACAGAGCTGTCTTTAATTTTATCCTTCTGCTGTTGGGGTCGCAGTTTTCCATTTCTCCAGATTTTGTGCGTACAGTAGGGTCAGAGCTGCCGTGGAGGTGCGCACATTCTCCCATCAAGTTTGTTTTTCATAAATCCCAAACATTACTTACAAGTGGCGTACGCTTTCTTTTGTGCGTAAGCAAGCTTTATAAATGAGGCCCCTGGTGACTGTGGACACATACTGGAGTGAAATCATTGTCATGTTAAAGAAACCATTCAGGGAAGAAACCTGGCACACTGTGAGACATTTCAAGGCCAAAACGCTGTTTTTCCCTATCCACACATGAACACTATAACAAAAGTTTCCTAAATCTTTTCCACGGTAGGAGTTTCTCAAAATGTGTATTGTGTGCCCATGGTGCACAAAATAATAGAATCAGCTATGTTTTCAATAATATCCACCCACTGTATGTGTGTACAAGGCCTTAGTTAATTTGAGGAAAATTTGAGATACTTTACAGAATTAGAGCATTTGTCTGATTTTAAAGAGATTGCTGAAGTTGTCATTAGTATGGTGGTCTTTTAAAGGGAGTATATCATTTTTTTATTTAAATATTAAAGCATATTTTAAGACAATGATCATAAACTTGCAGCCCAGGGGTCACATCAGGCCCTCCAGAGCTCTAAGGGTATGTTTTTGTTAAATCCTCATAACTATTGATATAGCCACCAAAACAATTGGGATGATATATATCTATATCTATATCTATATATCTATATCTATATCTATATCTATATATATATATATATATATATATATATATATATATATATATATATATATACACATATATATATGAGCGCCTCACACCAACGTACATTTGTTGACATACAGAGGGAGGCGAAGCGGGCCGACAGGACGTCCCGAGAGACAAATAAACCATGCGGACTGATAAGGTACAGTCTGATCATGTTCCTTTTTGAATAAATCACTTTTCAAGCGTCAGTTGGTAGCTCAGCATTTGCAGGTGTGTAGCCTACTGTAACTCTGACCGTAGCTCGTAGGCTGTGCCTAATAAATTGGACTAGAAAGGAGGTCTAAAAACTTGAATAAAAGTATACCTTTATTCTAGGACAGAGTTACTCATTTTATTTAATTCATAAAACAAGACTGGTGTGCTTTGTGTATTTCTCTTGCTCAAATGATATGAGTTATATAGATATATAAATTTCTTTTTTGTTTTCCTAATAAGGGTTTTTCTCATCATTAGGAGGTTATTTTTCAATGACCGTACATGCATTACAATAAATAGGAACAGGAGCTATTCATCTCGATCCAGCTCCTTCCACAAACAGATGTTGCCTGGAAGGGTTTATGACGGGGTTACAGAAGTGTCCATCAACCAAAAACCATCTTCATTGCAGTCTGTAATTTTGCCTCCAATCCTGTTGTCAACCATCTCAGTGCTGCACTCCAAGATGAAAAGATCCCAGCAATGTATTGCACCATTCATACTTTGTAAATATTACATGTTTTCCCTGGATATGCTAGTTAGCATTACTTCCACCTTGTGGCTTCATAATTTTTGAAATGCTCCGCTTTCTCGATGATTGCGAGACATGACCTAGTTCTGCAACTCTCTCTTTCTCTCTCTCTCTCTGTTACTGTCTTTACTTTCTCTCTTTTCTTCCTCATTCGCTAATTCTCCATATCTTGTCATCTTCTCTGTACCTCCTCACCTCATTTTCTCCTCTCTCTGGATCAGTCCTCTGCTGTCATTCTCATTTATTCATTTTCTTTCTCCATTTACTGCCTCAACAATGCATGCATCTTTCTAGTCTGTCCTTCTTCTTTCCTTCTTCGTGTATGCATTCTTTATTTCTCAATTTGTCCACCTTCCCATCCTATTATTATTTCTTATTTTCTCACTGCCATTCCTCTCTCTCTTTACCTCTATCTCTCCACTCCTCCCAGCCTTTCCCTCTTTCTTCTCCATGTTTTTATTCCTCTCTTTTAACACCACACGTGTCGCAGAGGGAAACATCACAACTAGTGGTCCCCACTGAACAATTACCATGCAAAGCAATCCAAATAAAGATGTTTGCCGAAAACAACATGTGTGTAATTACTGCTTAATGAGGCCCTTGTCTCAGGCAGAATGCCCAATTAGACTGCCGATGAGAAAGTGATGCCAAGGCCCTGCTGAAAGAGAGGGAGAGAGGGCTGGGGATAAGAACATAGGAAACAGAAAAGAGAGGAAGAGGGAGCAGCAAGGAGGGAAACAGAAAAGAGAAAGACAGTTAAAACTAAAGGGAGCTGAAATAGAACGATGGAGGGATGGGAAGAAGAGAAAAAGAAGAGGGAGGAAGTGCAGAGAAAAGAGACGATGATTTCTGCAGTAAATGCGAAGTAATGGCAGAGCTGATAGCATTGAGCCAAGGATAAATTGGCATTTTAAGTGGGAGAGTGAGGCAGTGCAAAGGAGAGCTGTCAAAAGAGAGAGAGAAAGAAGAGCAGGGGAGAAACTGCTTTACATCACAATATATGGGCAGCCATGTTACTGCACAAAATGGCTGACCTTTCAAGGCCCTTACAGGTGAGTATTTTACGACATGCACAATTTGTATAAACAGGCCTTCCTGTTTCATTCTCTAGAGTTAAATAGAAAAGCAAAAAGTTTTACAATCAATTGTTTTTACCACAATTATTAGAGGTAAAGCATTTTGGTGAAAGTTAAGTACAGAAACAAAATTTCAATGTTAAAATAAATCCAAATGGTTGAATATGAAAGGATTTTTTTTTTCTTGTACAAAATAACATCAATTCAAAGAATTTAATGTGTTAAGTAACTACAAAAAGAAATGATCAAGCAGTGTGAGTCCCGCTCTGGCTGCAGACAAGTATTGCCATCATAGGACGTAATAGGATGCAATATTAAATGATGTGATTGATACAGGTTGATAGGACATGATAACCGATTTAATATGCTAGAATACAACACAAACAATATGATGCAATGTAGTTAAGAGTTGCACAATAAAAAGCTATTTAATTGTTATTTTAAAACAAACATTTGCAAAAAATAAGAAAAGAAACTTAAATGATGCTTACTCACCATACACATAACATATATTGATAAGCCATAAAAAACTGTCAGTCATGGCTGAAAAATTACTATACATTTGAGAATCCATCTCAAAAATCCTCTGCAAATACAAACTACAAAATAGAAATTTGAAATGTCATTGCTATTAAAAGTGATACACCAATTAAAACTGATACCACAACATAAAACTTGCAAGTTTTAAGACAGCACAAGTCAGTCTTATACTGTACCACTGTGCAAGTGACAATGAGGGGATGATATGGCTCTTTATATTTTCTTATTTTTTTAGGTTGTAATATCTGGTGTATACAAATGTTGACCTAAGGATGAGATGGAAGTTTTCCAACAAGGTTTGCAACTGCTTTGCAAGCAACAAAAAAAACATTGTTTTTATAAAAAATGCTTCATTAGAAAGACATGCTTCTATTAAAATGGACAGTGTGGGGTTATGTAGCTTCTGTTTCTTTAAAGCACAACACAACACTACACTTTATAAAGTGTTTCAGTCTTTTATTACTCAGCATTTGTTTTAAAGGAGGATACAAGTTATTAATTATCTGGGTCACAGCTGATGTGGCTGTAAGAAAGCATACGGTAGATTTGTTTGTGAGCTCCTTTGTCTGTTAATTGGCTGACCGGGAGTTAGTTTGAGACATTTGCACTATTCATAGTGCATTTACAGAGACCCTGTAATGTACCTCACCCATCATTACTCCTAAAGATGTTCATAATGATTGAAAGCACAGCACAGCGGGAGCTCCACACACACACACACACACACACCGCCACCCCCCCCCCGCTCTGCAGCTCTCTTAGATTATGTTACCTCCTTAAAAAAACCTCAGCATTAGGACTTAATGCTTTACATGATATTGACTGTATGACTTTGGAGGATGTACTGCTATTAAATATTGACAAATGAGCAGAAACCCATCTTAAGTAAACCTTTGCGATGAGCTGTAATTGCAGGCCCCCCACACACTCGCCACCCAAATACAGTATTTCTGTGGGAAACACTGAATACACTTCATAGACATAAATTCCTCTAGTGTTGTATACATGAAGCTGCCCACCATACTGTTACTTTAATAACAGTAAAGTAAGAAAAACATTAGATGCATTTACCATGTAAACAAAGCCAGAAACAATATGCACATCACCCATAATGCACAAGATACATATACACACATAACATAAAAACAGACATAGGACAAGTGCACATCAGAACACAATTGTGCAACCTTTTCAGTCTTAAAGGTGAAGTGTGTAGAAATTGGCATTTAAGTGACATCTGGTGTTCCGATTTTGGAATGAGCCCGTCCGTTACTAAAACATCACATCACGAAGCGAGCTGGTGAAGACCAAAAAGGATCATGAAGAGGGCATCATTTACAACAGTTACAAACACTGCGCCGTCTTCTTCTCTTGTAATAACCGCTCTTTTTTCTTCTTTTTTCGCATGCCATCCAGGTAGATTTCAGGACCAGCGGCTGGACTCGTATTCAAAAATCGCATTTCACTCTTTTTGTCCCCAAAACCTACCAGTAGACAACATGACGGATTGTTACGTCAGCCTCCACAAAGGGGAGACCCGCGGTACATAAATATAAAAGCTTTTTCTAACTTAATAATAAGAAAACTAAAGTTTTATGGGGATGATTGTACACCTATTTTGACGGACTTTACTACAAATAGAATCATTATATCCTATATTCACAGTTTCTGTTCGGTGAAATGCTGCCAACTTCTACACACTACACCTTTAAGAAACATTTTAAATGTTTTGACTCATTGGGCCACAACAAAGTTTAAAACTACTGTTTACATAAAATAAAGACAGAAGCCACTGTGCAATAAAAGCTATCACCCATATCTCCAGTTTGTAGCCCTAAAAAATGAGTCAGCATTCATTTTAGCCAGAAACACACATGAAGCCCAAAGTGCTTTAGTGTTTTACAGATTAATCATGTGAGGTGTGAATGAGGCTTAATACAAGTGGTTGTGGCTGAATGTAAATATAATCATTAGAATAACCAAGTGAATCCTCAAAAGGGCTTCTATGATATGCATCATTAACCGACCATTGCCCCGAGGCAGCCGTTCATTCCCCCGGCCTTTCTCCTGCAATATTGTACAGTAATTTCTCTTTTCACCACTCACATGCTCATTTAGCTGCTTCCACATTTTTCCCCCTCTCTAGCAGTGTAGTTATTGGATTTCAACCCACAGGATTTTTGCCCATTATAACCTACCATTGTATTAGCAGGTACATCTTCTGATACAGTTGTGTTCAGTCATATCCAGCATGTGTTTTTCTTGAAAAACTTCAGCTGTTTACCATAGGAGCTAAGCAGACCATCCGCAATCAGAAAAAGGACCTCTCGTATCTTCACATCTGAGGAATTTGAATGCTGTCTAGTTTGATCATGTTGTCTGTGCTGTCCGTTTCTGAGTCTTCTGAGCATTGATATCAGAAAGAATGACCCCCCCTCAGAAAACAAAACAAGATGCTGTATTTGACACGTTTTGTGTGTTATGTTTGTTAAGTGTATATGTGTTATAGTCCAGTCCAGTAAAGGATCAATTAATTCTCTGCAAAGTATTATGACAAAGCTTTGTGCCTTTGGAAGCCAAGGACATTTCCTTATGCAGTTCTTTTAACATGCTAGTTGTTTCTAAGTCACCTTGATACTGCACAGGTGGTGTTACTGAGCTGTATGTGGGCTAGATTCTTATTTTTTCTCAAACTAAAATCAGAATGTGGGATGTATTCTTCATTTGGAAGCCTTCTCAGAGTTTAAAACAGAAGGGAATTCTTTAGGGATTTAGCTTTCACACTAGACATCACACCAGGCATATATGACATGTAGCACTATAAAGGAACCTTGCATATCAAGACATGTGAACTTATTTATATTAGCATCAAACTCAAACCATACTCATTTTTATGTTTTTTAGAAAAATACGGAGAAATGTAAAACAGTTTTTTTTATGTCTATGCAATGTACTCTTGGATTTAACTTTAAATGACTGCATCAACATTGCAAATTATGGGCTCTAATTTCCTGGCGCAACTCAGGGTGGCGCAGCCTGGCACATCCCGCGCAGTGGTAATTTTGTCCGGCGCACTGCCGTGCGCAGCCAATTTGGCAATTTGGTAGACCGGCTGCGCCGAGATGGGTGTGACGGCGCACCATGGGGAGGTGTCGAAAGATTCAGCTTCGCGCAGTGATAATTTCATGCCAAAAATACACGCGGAAGGTGCACTGAGAGCTAGCCAGCTCCAACCTGGTCTATTCTCGGCGTAGGAGAGGCGCACCCCGGGCAGTGGTAATTTGGCTGACAGGCGCACAGTGCGCACACGTCACCAAAACCTCACAGGCAGGTATCCACAGTGTCAGGCACATTTCAATGCAATAAACAATCACAGCAACCACTATTTAATGTAACTGTCTGAACCAGCATATACATTTGTATCTATATTAATTGTCCCGTCACATCTGATGTCAGATCAGAGACGTTTGTCATAACTAACAAGTTCACATCTCTCAAGCCAACCACAAACAGCCACATCATCCGATACGGAGTATCCGGCTTCTCTCATCTCATGAAATTCAAAAGAAAAGAAAAAAGAGAGAGATGCTCGCTGAATAAATGTAAGTCACTCTGTGTCTTAAGGATTTACCTGTGATTGCCCATATTTCTCTGTTTTAATCTTTATTTGTAACGTGATCTAAAAAGATGGAGTACATAATTGTAAGGAGGATGAGGAGGAGATATATTTTCACCTAAGGCGCTACTATTTGGCGATGACAGACCAGGAATGCAGGTGGATCACAAGCATGATGAATGGATTAGTCTGCTGCTGTGTTTAAATGTAATTATCACTTAATTTTGTACTCCTATTATGACACAGGAACAGATTATATCTGTCCCGCGAGGTGGTCCACACGGTGACGCGCATCGTGGCCTCCGATGCCCGGCCCGGTGGCCCCTGCGCTCTCCCAGTTGCTGCAAAAGTGACAGCGGCTCTGACCTTCTTTGCCACCGAGGTGAAATTGTCACTGTGCCTCGCCCGCGGCGCATTTAAAGGAGAGGAGAGGCGTTCATTTGATTTGTGAAGATTACACTCGGCTGTGTTAAACCCACTCACGCCTACTCTCCTCCCTCTCTGCCATTTGCGCCGCTGGGAGAGACGGAGGCATGGGTGAGCCTCCCTGCGCCAGACTGCGCCGTGAACGAAACTTGCAAAATGCCCTGGACACACCCCGTTGGCGCGGCGCAGGTGCGGCGCAGGGCAGGTGTGCCCCGCCTGCGCCTGGTCTACGAAATTAGAGCCCTATCCCTTAAAATAGGGAATTGCCCCATGACATTTGTGTTTTTCATCCTGCTTTAATCATTATGAGGAGTAATTTGGGATATGTTTTCATCCCAAACACCCCTTATTAGTTAGTTATTTATTGGATTGGATAAGTTTAGGTGTGCATTTATTATAGAGAACAAATGCTTTAAATAAATCTTAAAATAAAATTGAGAGGGCAATTGATATGCCATCTAAAGGACATCATTGGTCAGTATGAAAAATAAATTAAAATCTGATTTAAAAATGAATTCATGTATAGCGAACAACATCCATGTTAAGATCAGATTAACCCAGAAAACCTGTTTCTAAAAACAGATCAATCAAGTATTAATGGCAGTTTCCAAATATTATATGTATCATTTCATTTTGGTTAAAATGAATGTAAAACACAGACAGTTGACAGTGTGCCACAGTCACTGGTAAACATTAAAAGGAACTCTGCACTCATGCTGGTCCGAAATGTGTATTTTTAGGGCTTGAGCACCAATGGCACACTGTAATTGATTTGAGCCTAAAAATAAATCAAAGGTAATTTTGAATGTCTGTATATGCATATGAAGTCTGTTTCATTTTGTAGGAACATCAGGTCTGGTGAAAATTTTGATCTTTTTTGCATCTCCCTAAAAAAAAAAACAATGAAAGGAACTAGCTCAGCCATGCTCCCTAGAACATTTTGATTTAACATGTCCTTGGGGGGATTTAGCACAAAAGACTTTGTACACATGCACAGAATCTTGAGACTGAAATAAAGTCACTAATGTCAGGTGAAATGTGGACAGGAAAGCCATTTGGGTCAAAGGTCAAATTTCTCAAAAGACCCAATTCGTGAGAAATGATAAAGTTGAATCATTTCAGCAAAAAAAGAAACATTCATTTTCTGAGCAGTGCATGATCAAATCTGTCCCAAACTTTTTGTTCTTCATCAGTGTCTAGGCCTGAAACCACCAAAGGAGAAAACATTTGTATAAGCCATAGCATCCATGGTGCAGTCTGATGGTGCGCTTGGTCTGTAATTGGAGGGTTGCTGGTTCTAGCCCAGCTCTGGTTGTCCCAAGGCAATGTGTTTTTTTTCACTAACACAAAACTTGCTAGCAAAGTGAAGCGAACACTAAAGAAATTATTTGTATGATCTATGTTAATGAGTGTGACCAAATGGCTTAAGGGCACCTCCAAATAGGTACAAAAAACAGCCCCGCAGAACTTATATAGTAGGATTTTGAAATTTTGTATGCTTGTATATCATGCCAAGACCAACCAAAAAGCCTCTGGCTCCATGTTCAAATTTCAACTGGAAGTCAGTCGTATTGAATTTTCCTGAAAAGTTGGGACAATTACTTGGCTTTGAGAACAAACTTAGCCCAGTTCAAAATGCTGCAGCACATGTACTGACATAACTAGGAGAAGAGATCATATTACTCCTGCATTAGCTTCTCTGTATTGGCTTCCCATAAAATCTAGAATAGAATTCAAGATTCTTCTTCTCACTGATAAAGCTCTCTATGGGCAAGCACCAATTTATCTCAAATAGCTTGTAGTGCCATACAACCCCTCTAGAACGTTATCCTCCCAAAATTCTGGCCTGCTCATGGTACCATCAGTCTCTAAAAGAAGTATGGAAGGTAGAGCCTTCAGGTATCAGGCTCCTCTTCTCAGGAATCATTTTTCAGATTCATTTCATACATTTAATGCCATCACATATCAGATTATAGACCTGCATAATCATAAACACCCGAGTCTGCAGTGTTATAGATGTGTTCACTTACTACTGTATGCAATGTTCATATATCATGCTTCATCTTCAAATAATATAGAGCAGTGGATAGCACTGATCTATTGGTATTTGCTGTGACAAGATGTGTAACAGTCTAATTGCTGAATAAGCATATAAACAGTGCAGTGACACCTATGCGTAATGCTGTACTCTGGATGCGCTGGCACTGCTGGAAGATCACATTAAACAACACATAGAAAAACACATTTTATAACCAAAAGTTAGCATCAGTATTTACTGAAAAAAATCAATAAAACAGCAAAAGTTTAACCTGCTCCCAGAAAATAAAGCTGTAATTTATGTCATTTTCACCATTTTATGAACATTTCTTGTGTCAACTGAACAGTGTCTTATCTTATATATGTCTTATGGCTCAAGATCGTAAACACAAACAGAATCTTATGTACCACTAAACTGATGCTTTAAAACTAAAGGTAAAACTATGTGATACAGTTTTTGGTATAGATTAACTGTAAAAAGTATGAACAAAACAAAACAAAAAAAAACAAATAAGAAAAAAAAAATCAGATCAGAAGCATGCAACACAAGAGGGCAGACGGCTCACACCAGCTGACTGATTCTCATAACTGAATTGGAAGTTGTCAATGTATGGATGACATTTATAGTTTTCAGCAAAACTACTTCAAATTTTAAAAAGTGAAAAAAATAAACTTTACATTACAGGAGTCTGTTTCCATCTGCTGGAGCTTTTGAATACTTTAACTTTGTACCGTTATGTACAGTATTCAGTCAGCAAAAAACACCAACAGAATGTATAATTTCTGTATCCAAATAGAACATTTTATCAAAGCAACTAAACATATGGTATACAATTATATAAAATGACAATACTGTGTATATTTATAATGATATTTATTATTTTTTATCACATGTTTAGTTGCCATAATAAAACTACACCATTTAGAGACAAGATGATACATTCTGTTGGTCTGTTTTCATTGATTTTATACAGCTTGTATAGCTTATATAGCTTGCACAATGGTACAAGCTGGAAAGGCACAAGGTAAGTGTCAAATCCAAAAGCTCCAGTAGATTAAAAAATAATTCTGTCATGGACATAGACCTAAGAGGTAAAGAATTTGTGTTGTTTACCTCTAATAAAACCCCACTGTTTTCACCAGTAAATTGCAACACATAACTTGATAGCATTATCAATTCTTCTTTTTGTAATTTTTCAATGGCTTTCACACAATGTAACAGTAATATTTAATGAGCAGTGCAATAAACCTCTGCAATAATCTGCATGCACTTGTGTATAATATTAATATTACAATTTCTCCTATCTTGTTCCTGCTTTGCCATGATTTTTAAAAATATATTTTTATAGGTCCCTTTATATAATATTTTCATCAAAATAATGTATCAAATTTGTCAATAAAATTTATTATTATTATTTTTTGTTCTTTCTTTCCCCTTGTCTGCATTATCTCTCTGGCTGAGCAGTGTGACAGATGACAACGTTGAAAAGATCAATGCATTTTATTTCTTTGCAGTGAGAGATATGTAAATATGATTCACTGCTACCAGTGACCATCACCAGCCCTCCCTGAAGGCTACTCCATCAAATCAAACTTTATTTAACCCCTGATGTGAGCTGAAGGGGAGGGCTGTGTTACACCACAGTGTGAAAGAAGGGGAAATCATGACAGATAGGACAAGACAAGACAAACAGGGAGGAAGACAAGCAGGTAATGCTATTAATTTGAGATAGCAGTCCAAGTGCTGTGCTGATCTAAGTCCATACAGGAAGTAAAGGCTGTAAGAAACCAGGGACACCAGAGATGTGGGGTCTTGATAGTAGGGGGTGGGCCCACAGGGATGGGATACGGAGGGAGCAGGCAACACAGGATGTGAGAAAATGTGTGAGAGTGCCCGACTCAGCATGCTCTGATGGGACAAAGAACTTCTTTACGGTAAGTCTCGACAGGAGCTTGAGTGCCTGTACAGGCATACATGTAAGATGATCACCGAATACCCTAGTAGTTGTCCATACCCAGGGAGACCATGGCCAAGGGCCTCCCTCAAGCCACCGGGGCACCCGAGGCCCACCACACGGGCCCCAAAAACCACCGGACCCAGGAACAGCCCCAGGATCCAAAGGGGCACCAACCCACCCCCCCCAAAGGCACCAAGGGCAACATCAGGGGATCGGATGCAGTGGCCCCCAGCAGACAGCACCCGCCCCCACCAACCACCAGTCCACCCAGCCCCAAGCCACCCCCACCCCCTGCGTCCAGCCACCCCCACTGCCCCACGGCAGGCCAGAGGTCCCCAGCCTCCTGGGAGCCAGGCCCCCCCGGCAGAAGGGGGTCTGCGGCCAATCTTTTGTTGGTCCGGGTCCCAGCCGCAGCAAGGTCGGGTGGGGCGGGATGTGGGCATGCTGTGGTGGTGCCAAGCTTACGCCCCTCCCCCCAGAGGAGCCAGGGCCAAGAGAAGCGCCGGAAATCAATGCCCGAAAGACCAAGGAAGTCCCTGGACCACCCGCACAAAGCAGCAACCCACAGGCAGCCACCCACGCCGAGGTCCCCAGCGAGTGACAGGCCCATGGATCCAGCACCACAGGCCACCGAGAGACATGAAATCCAGCAGAGCCCATCCACCCCCCAGGAGCCGCCCCAGGCCCCCACCCGCAGGCACCGGAGCCCAGCCGCACCCGAGAGCCACCGACATCATCCCACTAGATAGATTTGGGCTCCCCACCACAGAGTCCCAGCCATAAAGGGCCGGACCCCACCAGCCGCACCAAGCCTAAACTAGTGATCCACCCCTTGTCCCCTGCTGTTCTGTATCAATGATCCCCGACAAAGATACATTTCCCCTTCACCGTGACTAAGTGCAGCTCTAAGTGTAATGTGGTGCATTAAAACTGGGGGAAGACAGGTCGAGTGGGAGCCCACCAACCTCCCCTCTCTCTGCCTGCCCCAAACAACTGGATGTCGTGGGCAGGTGAGGCAGGTAAGAGGCGGGCAGAGAGGGGTCACAACCTTAACAAGATTGCCCCCCCCCAAAATTTGTGTGTGTAGTGCAATTAAAATTGGTGGTTTAAGGTGTGTAAAAAATCCAGAAGAATTGACCAGTGAGCTTGATGTTCTGCAGTGTTGTTTAGAGGAGAAGCTAGGTTTTCCAGGGAGATGTAGTCAGAGAGGAGATTTGTCCATTGGGTTAAATATAGGGAGTTTCTTGATTTCCAGTTTAAGAGAATAGTTTTCTTGGCGATGGCTAGGGCCACAAGAAGGAGTCTGTTTTTACTTGTATTAAAGTTAAGTGAAGATACGTCACCAAGTAAGCAGAGTGGGGGAGATAATGGGATGTGGCTTTCCAGAAAGAGGGATAGGGACTCTGTGACTTTTTTCCAGAACTGTCTAATGGGTGTGCATTGCCAGGTGGCGTGAATATAGGTGTCAGGATAGTTCTGTGCGCAATATGGACATATTTCCGTCCTGAAACCCAGGTGAGTTCTGTGAAGGATTTTATACTGTATGAGTTGAAGGTTTGCATTTTTGGTCATAAAATAAATGTTTTTTAAGACTGTAGCCCAGAAATCAGCGTCAGGAGCAATAGAGAGATCATCTTCTCATTTATTAGAGGGTAATGTTATGGATTTGTCAGTCTGTAGTATGATTATTTTATATATCTTGGAAAGAAGCTTTTTTGGAGAGAGGATGTTAATAAGCTCCTCAGCTGATGGAGGAAAAGACAAATTGATGGTTCTAATATTAATCTTGGATTGGACAGATGTATTAACTTGTAAATATTGTCGGAAGCTATTGTTCCCGATGCCAAACTCTTGGACCAGGTGGTGGAATGGGACCAGGGTGTTACTGTGAAAAATATGTTGAAGATGTGTGATGCCTTTTCAGCCCACGCATGCAGGTTAAGTGGTTTTTTATAACTTAGAAAATCAAGATTATGCCAGACTGGAGTTAAATTGGATGGTGCAAGGCTAGAGTTTGTGATTTTGTGGAATTTCCACCAGGCTGTCAGTGTTCTATTGTTCCTGCATTGAAACAAGGATGATGCTTGATGGTTTGACTGAGGAATGGGAGGTCTGAAATAGTTATGTCTTCACAGATTGTTTGTTTGTGTTTGTGATTGAGTTGGATGTGTCCATTTGTATATACATTACAGTTGATTTGCCAAAGAGTAGTGGTGGATGTGTGGAGCATCTAAACCTCCTTGCAATTTTGGTTTTTGTAGAGTTGTAAGTTTGATCCTTGGTGTTTTTCTTTTCCAATAAAATCTAGTGAACATTGAATCTAAAGCTTTGAACCAGATGAGAGTTGGATGAATTGGAATCATTGAAAAAAGATAATTTATTTTTGGAAGTACTGTCATTTTAATGGTTGCTATTCTTCCTACAATGGATAGTGGTAAGTTCATCCAGCGCTGGAGGTCATTGTCTATTGTTTTAGGCAAAGGGGTGAAATTTAGTCCGATCAACTCTGACAGCCTGGAGGAAATATTAATGCTCAGGTATGTGATGTGGCCTGAACATAAAGGGATAGGTGATATATGATGTGCTCCATCCCATCTGGTGTTGTGTAATGGAAGAATAGAGGATTTGTTCCAGTTTATTGAGTAATCTGAAATCTTGGAGAATGATTCAATGAGATTCACTGTTTCCTGCAGAGATGACTCAGGGTCTCGTAAAAACAGTAAGATGTCGTCAGCATACAAACTAATCTTATGTTGAATTTGGGATGTTTGAATTCCCTTGATGTGGATGTTCTGGCGTATGGCTGCTGCTAAAGGCTCTATAAACAAGGTGAATAGTGAGGGAGAGAGTGGGCATCCCTGTCTCATCCCCCTGTGCAGTGTGAAACTTTGTGAGGTTAGTCCGTTGGTGGTGACATTAGCTGAAGGAGCAGTGTACAGAATCTTGATCCAGTGAATAGCCAAACTTTTTCAGAGTAGTGAAGAGAGTTTTCCAGTTTACTCTGTCAAAAGCTTTTTCTGCATCTAATGTTGCTATGATGGTGTCTACCTGTTGTAATGATGAGTAATGGATTAAGCTGAATAATCTACGCGTGTTACTGGATGACTGTCTACCTTTGATAAAGCCGGTCTGATCGTGGTGGATTATAGAAGGAGTTATTTTCTCTATCCTGTGTGCTAGAGCTTTACTGATAATTTTTATATCTACATTGATTAAAGAGATTGGACGATAGTTTGATGGAAGGTTTGGATCTTTATTAGGTTTTTGGATGAGTGAAATTTCAGCTGTATTCATATGTGTTGGAAATCTAGACTTTAATTTTATTTCAGTTATTGCTCTCATAAAGAGAGGAGATAGAATAGGCCAGAAGTGTTTATAGAATTCAGCAGGGAAGCCATCAGGACCTGGTGCTTTGTTGTTTGGCATGAGGTGTAGGGCTGTAGAGAGTCCTGCTTCTGTTATGGTGAATCTAGTGCTTTGGATTGTTCGGGAGCAATCTTTGGAAGTTCAATGTTGTTCAGAAAAGAGTCTATGTCTTCCTGTCTTGGTTCGTTTGTAGATGAGTAAAGGTTGGCTTAAAAATTTTTAAATATTTCATTTATTTCCTGTGGTGAATTGGTAGGCTTCCCTGATGAGTCTTTAATAGTTGCGATTGTTGTTCTCTCTTTATTTTGTTTGTTTTGTTTTATATTTACTTGCTAAATATTTACCAGATTTATTGTTAGGATGGAAGTTTTCTTGTCTGAGTCTCTGAATTAAAAACTGGGCTCTCTTATTTAAGATCTCGTTCAGCTGGAACTGATATTTCCTTAGTTCTTTCTGTGTTTCTTCTGTTGGGTTGCTTGCATTCAGCGAATCTAGTAGCTTTTTTTTGTTCTAGTTTCACTTCGTATTCCCTTTCCTTTTTCTTCTTATAGACAGAGAATGATATGATTTTACCTCGTAGAACTGCTTTACCTGTTTCCCACAGAATGGTGGGTGATGTCACTCATGATGATGGGGTGAATTTTCGAATCTGAGATCTGTGATATGATTGAGTTGCTGGAATAAAATTTAAAATTAACTTCTAGTGGGGTAAAAGAAAACTTACCCACCCATTGAAAGCCCCAATTACTCCTTAAAGTATGTTGTTTTTGTAAAAATATGCAAGAATTAAAAAACTATATAGATTTTTTAGAACTTAAGTCTGCAAAAGGATAATGTTATACTGAACAAAGAATTTATATCCTCTTGGAAAACTCATTTTGTAGCTCCTAATCTATGGTTTTGTGCCATGTGTGACATAAAATGGAAAATTTTTCCCCTGAATTATGTTATGTCTACAAGGTAAGGTAGATACATCCTAATCTAATCTTCAGTGTAGCATAGCCTCTTACTGATTTTCTCCTCACCTCATCTGCGATCCTCTGATGGTTCTCTGGACAGAGTACCCAACGCCTCTTTGGTGCATAGGAGCATTGGTCGGACACGTGACCGTACGTGAGATGCTTGAGCATGAGTAAATCATATCTGCTGCGGTGACGTGTCTATATGATTGACAGCGCTCGTTGTCCAGTCACATAAGGAAAAGAAACACCAAAACAATACTGATTCGATGCCAGTCAAAGTGGGAGTGTCCGGGGCGCAGGCAATTGCGCCCCGGAGGCAAAGTTGAAGCGGCCAATCCCAAAGAAGCCTCAGGTCACATGCTGAGCAAAAGTTTAAGGACTTACATTGACTCCCATTAGGCCGGCGCCCCTCTGTATGTAAACTATATATTCACAACACAGTTACTACGTAAAAACGTTGTGAAACCCCTTTTATTGAATGGTGACAGGTGCTGCTGACAGACTATTACTATGTGGTAAAAATAAATGTTTTTATCCGTTATTTTTTATAATTTAAAGACAAATTATGTTGTGTTTAAGTGGACTTTCTTTGTCAAATTTTGGAGGGGGCGGTGCCCCAGTGCCCCCTAAACCGCCACTGGTTACTATAGATGTATAAACCATGGAGAGGATAGACATCATGCTAGACATTAGCATGATAGATCATGCTAATGTCTACATTAACAGCTATAATGATTATGAACTGGAATGAGATGGCCAAATATGTGTTATGTCTGTAATTGTAGTTATTGAGGCTTCATGACTCCACAGCAGCAGGCAGTCTCCACCAAGGATCTCAGGCCACCTACAAGACAAGAGCCAGAGACGAGTACAGGAGCAAACAGAAAGGGGCAGAGGCATAGATTCTTAATATTCCAGAGAAATCAACAAAATTAAGTGCATGGTAGTTCCTGCAAACAGAACAATACGTATATTAGTAAGACCTTGACAAACAATCATTGATGACCTGCTGCCATGGACCTGCTTGACTCCAAGTGCTTTATCCTACATCAACCATCAACAAAAATAACATCATTTATCATAAAATCATACTCCTAGACCAGTTAAACCCAATGTAATGGCAGTTCAACTAGAAGCTGCTACATTGATAAACATCATTCCTCTCCATTTTACAATCATTATAGCTGTTAATGTTATAATATATATATATATATATATATATATATATATATATATATAGATATAGATATATATATATACACACACACACACACATATACACACATATTCAGGATCATCTCACTCCTCAGTGTCGAGAGCAAGATATTCTTCAGTATCATTGCCCGGCGCATGATGGAGTTCCTCCTTAGAAACAGCTACATCGACACCTCTGTGCAGAAGGGGGGAGTTCCGAAGGTCCCAGGGTGCATCGAGGATACAGGAGTCGTCACCCAGCTGATCCGGGAGGCACGGGAAGGGAAAGGAGACCTGGCAGTCCTTTGGCTAAACCTCGCCAATGCCTACGGGTCCATTCAACACAAGCTGGTGGAAACTTCGCTTGACCGACACCACGTTCCAGGTAAGATCAAGGACCTCATACTGGACTACTACAGCTGTTTCAGCGTGAGAGTCACTTCCGGAACGGTAACATCTGCATTTCATCGGCTCGAGAAAGGCATTATCACTGGATGCACCATTTCTGTGATATTGTTCGCCTTGGCCATGAATATGCTGGTGAAGTCAGCAGAGGTGAAGTGCAGAGGCCCGCTCACCAACTCAGGTACGCGGCAGCCCCCCATCAGAGCATTTATGGATGATCTGACAGTGACTACAACATCAGTCCCAGGATGTCGATGGATCCTTCAAGGCCTCGAGCGTCTCATTAACTGGGCCCGGATGACCTTCAAGCCAGCAAAGTCCAGGTCCCTGGTGGTGAAGAGGGGGAAGGTTACAGACTTGTTTCGCTTCTCACTTGGAGGCACCCAGATTCCATCTGTGGGAGAGAAGCCAGTCAAGAGCCTGGGCAAGATCTTTGACTGCACCTTGAAGGACACTGCAGCACTCCAAGCAACATCAGAGGAGTTGGGAACCTGGCTGACAGCTGTGGATAAGTCAGGGCTACCAGGTAAGTTCAAAGCCTGGATTTACCAACATGGCATCTTGCCACGACTCCTCTGGCCTCTGCTGGTCTACAATGTGCCAATGACCACCGTTGAGGGCTTCGAGAGGAAGGTAAGTTGTTTCCTGCGGAAGTGGTTGGGCTTACCGCGAAGTCTCAGCAGCATCGCTTTGTACGGGAGAAACAACAAACTGAAACTGCCCTTCAGTAGTGTGACGGAGGTGTTTATGGTTACCCGAGCAAGAGAGGTGCTGCTGTATAGGGACTCCAGTGACATCAAAGTCTCCTCGGCCGGCATAGAAGTAAGAACCGGCAGGAAGTGGAAGGCTCACAAGGCAGTGGACCAGGCTGAGTCCCGCCTGCGACACAGGAAGCTGGTGGGATCTGTGGCTTCCAGCCGTGCAGGCTTCGGGAGCAACCCAAGACCTCACTACATCAAGGCCCAGGGAAAGGAGAGGCGTCAGCTGATCCAGCAGGAGATCTGAGCCGGGGTGGAGGAAGCCCGCTGTAGTAGGACAGTAGGGATGCGGCAACAGGGGGCGTGGACCCGATGGGAGGAGGCAGCTGACCGGAAGATAACGTGGACAGAGCTATGGCGATCTGAGCCACACCGGATCAAGTTTCTGATCGAGTCGGTGTACGATGTCCTCCCAAGCCCGTCCAACCTCTTCCGCTGGGGCTTGGCCGAGAATCCACTGTGCCCTCTCTGCCAGAGAAGTGGATCGCTGGAGCACATCTTGAGCTGCTGCCCAAGGGCACTAGGAGAAGGGCGCTACCGCTGGCGCCATGACCAAGTGCTGCGGGTTATCGCAGAGATCTTCAGCACAGGGATCTCCACCAGCAAGCACCAGCAACCATCAAGGCAGTCCATCGCCTTTGTTAGAGCTGGAGAGAAGCCACAGAAGAGTCAGAGCCAAGCAGGAGGGCTGCTGGCATCAGCTCGGGACTGGCAGCTGAAAGTCGACCTAGGGAAACAGCTCAGATTCCCAGAGAACATCGCAGTGACCACACTCAGGCCAGACATAGTCCTGGTGTCAGAAACAACAAGGCAAGTGGTCCTGTTGGAGTTGACTGTTCCCTGGGAAGACCGGATGGAGGAGGCCTTTGAGAGGAAGAGGGCTAAGTACGAGGAGCTGGCAGGCGAGTGCCGGAGCAGGGGATGGAGGACCCGATGCAACCCCATCGAGGTCGGGTGCAGAGGATTCGTGGGCCAGTCTCTCGTCAGGGCACTCAAGATGCTGGGAGTGAAGGGACTGCAAAACAGAAGAGCCATCAAAAACATCACAGACGCAGCAGAGAAGGCGTCCAGATGGCTGTGGATCAAGAGGGGAGATCCATGGACCATAACAGCTACTTAGACACAAGCCGGGGACTGATCAACCCCGGCTGGGTCACCTGGGCGAGGGTGTCTGATGTTGTGAGACCCGAAACACCCAATGAACCCAGGATACATCACTGATGATGTGTCTAAGTTGCACCCAAGTGTATATTAGAAATAAATATATAGAGAGAGAGAGTGAGAGAGAGAGAGCGAGAGAGATAGTAAAGGCCTTGAGATAGGATAGTACTTGTTTTGACTTGGAGTTAGACAAATAAAGATTGACTGATTGAAAAAAAAATCCCTAAACATGCGTTGTGAATCAAAACTCCTAAAAAATGGTTTTACAATATCCACCATTGTAGGAATGTAACAGTTACTGGTAAAATGAGGAACCGTGGTAAAATTTCCTGTGGTTACTCTAACCGTTTCCTTTTTTAATTACCATTAAAACCGTGTTTGATTACCTCACTTTGTCAATAACTCACGGTGATGCTGCCCATTACCAGGAAAAGCCAGAACTATGTGTCTGCTCCTTGGCAAAGCAGCAGCGGTCCCTCAGACGCAGGTGTGCATGCACAGTTTGCAATGTTTGGCCTCTAAAAGTCAAAGTATGGCAGTTGGTGCCAGCATGGACACTGTACCGGAGATGTTTTCCCCCTCAAAATGGACGAATTCTGAAGTCTGGTCGTATTTTGGATTATACAAGGATGCAGAGGGGAAACTAATTGAAGATGGTCACCCTGTCTGTAGAAAATGCAGAAAAAAAGGTCTCTGGCAGGGGAGGCAGGAAGAAACTCAAAGCACCAGTAGCAACTCCAAACACCGCCACAGCAGCATCAGAGGGGAGAGGCTTGGCTGAATTGTTGAGAAAGATTTCCTCAGCAAGGAAGAGGGTTAAGAGGGTCAGGTGTAAATTCATATTATTTTTTAACTAAATAAAACTATGTGAAAGTGCGAAGCTGTCGCCAGCAAAAGAAAAAGGCATGCATGATTCAAACTACAGTAGCTCCTTGAGTATCCACACTATCCATAATAATTCTAACGGATTCTGAATGCTGAGAAATGGAGCTTTCCAGTGACATACAGGACATTACGATAAAGTCTTTGCCTGAGGGGGAGGGGCAGGAAGTGAGCTGAGCCAGCAAGGTGGGGCTCTGTCTTCAGCTGGACAGGAACTGCTTCAGGGACTATCATCAGTACGAAAAAAATCCTCATGGACATGGTCTATAACAAGCTGTAACACAGACACTAAATGCTGTAAACAAACACAAATGTTTGAGCTTATATAAAATAGGTTACGTTTATTTTTGGTCATCTCAGAAACTTTGTATATGTTCATTTAGAAGTGTTTATAAATAGAAACCTGTTGAAAGTTCAAATCCATTGTTTTTCTTTTCTTGTAATTACACACTGTTTTAAGCATTTATAACATAATAATGACAATACTTTTCAGAATTGTTTACTTTTATTTCCCATGAAAAAAGGGTGAAAAAAAATACTCAAAGGAAAATTCCTGACACATTTATTGACAAAAAAAAGACCAGGCGGCCTGTTGTAATTATAGTATTAAAAGGGTTAAATGATCTCAGTGTGCGTAAGTACCTTTTGAACATTTTGAGCATATTGCAAAAATATCATGGTAATAATGATAACCATGGTAATTTTGGTCACAATAACTGTGATATGAAATTTTCATATCCTTACATCCCTGCACCATTGTTTTCATGTTTACAAAGTAATCTCAAGGGTCTTTGATCATAGGTCATGGCAACTCTTTATTCTTTATGAAATAGAAAGTAGAAATGTGAAGAGCCTGAAACACTCCAATGGCCATGATTTTGTACACAGAACCTACAAAAGAGCCAATATGACCTAATTTGTAAAATCAACATGAAGTCTGCCATTTTAATTAATTATGATTAAAAATGGTGCAAAAATATTTATCAAACAGAATGAAAGCCTAAAAAGGTTTGTTATGCCATGACAGTGGATTGATACATGGCCTTACAAGTATGTCATCAGTTAGATATTGTGAGTTTTTGTCAGAGTGAAGCTATGCTGACATCTCAAATTTCAGTATTAACCTCAGTTTTTCACCTGATTAAGCTAAATCATAACTCTGCTAAACATTTTTATGGTTTTTGGTGCTTAATGAGAGCATCAATCTGATCAAATGCACCCAGGACCACTTTTCTCTAAAATACAACAACACCTTCAACAATGACGGAGAGAAAGAAAAGACTGTGTTCTTGATAAATAGTAAAAAATTTATAACAATATTAAAAAGAGCATGGCTATGTATCCAAACCTATATTCTAATCATAAAAAATGAGTAAAAATTCTGACAGATTCAGTCCTATTATAAGTCTTTAATAATGTTCACCTTGCGCATGGAGTTTTTTTCCTTTTACTTTTATGTACAGTAAGAAGAGATGTTTGTTATCAAAATCGATCCAAGGATTTGACTTAAGTGAAAGGTTGTGGATACAGCTATTCCTAATACCTGGAGTGCGCCTATGAGTGCACTTGATTGCAAAATGCCTTGAGTGAACAGAACAAAAAAGGAGAAATAAAACAGATCTCTTTAAAGTCTGAAGTTCTTATATTCCTGATATGATCCTCAAAACACCCATTATATTAAGAAAGTTACAGCTTAAGGATGGTGATTCACTGTGCAACATAAATCAGAAAATTCTCTGCAGAGGGACTTGAGCTGTGTTTATGCAATGACCACATCCTAAAGCTGCCCAAGCCCAAGGTTAACATGGGTGTGAAGACCCGTTCAGTGGCTGCTCGCAGCCCTGGTCTAAACAATGGTCCCACAGTGTACCTGTTCAGCTGCTTAATGTTATCTTAATGTATGGAATCATAGGAGAACAGTCAAAGTAGCTGAACATGCAAAGTTTATTTCAAACAGCTCATAAAGTGTTGTAATAAAGCTTTTTTTTTTTCATAGAATACAACTTGTTAATTCTACATATTCTTATTGATGTGATTTCAACTACAGCTGCAAAATGTATTTGAAGACATACCACTAAATTCACTTTTTGGTCATTTTTTTTAATAAATGAACAAACAAAGACAAATACTCCTTTCCACATGAGTGCTGCAGCCAAAAGGGTGGTCTACACAAAGATGTAATCAAAAAGAAATAATCAAAAAGAGTCTTTTAACTGTGGACATTTAAATAGACATTGCTTCCTGGCTGGTATCAGCAACCAAAACTCCTCATGTAATTTCTGTGTAATTTGGACAGGTATGAAAAACTTTTAGTTGTTTATTTGCAAAATACTATGGTGTACTGATACAATGATATTTTTATTTTTGCTATAATTTCCAACCACAAGTGACCCATTTTGCAGCCTGGTAGTCATGGATAATTGTGCACAGGCATTCAATTATTTTTTTGCATAAAAGATGGCAAAAAAAAAAAATGCCAATACAGGATGCCTTCTCAACACCTTTTTGTCCTTAAAATCTTTGAAGTTTCAAGTCAAGTGCAGTTTTTGAGACTTGATAAAGTGCTTAGCTCATGCTCTATGGTCTCAATGCAGGGAACTGATAGTCATCTTGTTTGGTTTGACTTGACAAGATAATAATAACAATAAAAAAAAGTATGGCCTTGACTTATTCTTCTGTGAAGTGTCTTCAGATGATGTTTTTATTATTTGAGCCTATACAAGTATAGATTGACTGACTGATTGATTGGTCATTTACTGGAACTCTGTTGGCATTCAATGAGTTTGCGTGGATGCTAAATGTCAGTGTGCAAGCACTTGCATTGCAATTTTGTCTGCTTAAAGGCATAAAAATGATCTGAATTGGTATTGTTTAGCTCAGTTGTATCAAAGGGTAATTGTATAAGAAATGTGCAGAGCTGTAAATTTGTTTAGATTCTAGATATAAAACAGGTTAGCTTCTTGCTAACTTGTTGGCAAAGTTATCAAGGAGAAGGTCTAGAATGACTGCAAAAGATCCACATTGCTACCTGCTGCTGTAGCAGGGGCATACATTCCTAAATTAATAAAATTGATGTTCCCCTGGTACATATACACTAGAAAAGTGGTTCTGAAAGGGTGTCGCAGGGCACACTTGTGTGCTTTGAGATTAGTCCTGGTGTGCCTTGGGAATTTGTTGAACCATGAGTTACTACTACAACTATACAGCAGCTGATGGTTTAGCTTTTAATTTACACTATCAGCACTCCATATGATTTATTTCTGTGTAAAAATGCAAGTACAGCAGGCTAATTCTTTTTTAAAAAGTACTGTTAAACAATAAGAATTTTGAAGTTAAAAGGCAGGTAAGAATATGATTGAAACAGAACTTGTTCCATTTTCAAAATCCAAAAATCAAAGAATGTCATACTCAATAATTATCAAGTTCAAAGCACATCATTCAGCTTCATATTAAAACAACATAACATGACTTTTGTCAGCTTTATAAAGACCATATGAGAACCCTGGACCCTGTTTGTTAAAAACAGTGATATAACTTTAAAATCTGTGTAGCAATTTGCAGAGTTAAACTTGAGTTTTACAAACACTATATGATTTGTCTAAGGCCAGAAGCTCAATAAAATGTTGAATTACAAAAAAGTTCTCATGATGATGATGCATTCAATGCAAGAGAACAATTAAAATAAACACTTTGAGCAAAAATCCTGAATAAATTCTATATTAAGTGTGTTATGAGTAATTCAGTTGTTTTCCAATTTTATCAGGGTAATAGCTTAAATTAAAACAAACAGAACTAGCCCCCCTGCAGGGTTCTGACGGGTCCTTACCCCGCGTGTCACCCACACCCCAGTGCACCGCCATCCTCTACAGTCGCTGACCTATGTCACTTTGACTGTCCTTGGAGGCAGCTATTTGTCCACTAGAAGAACAATGCTTTTCAGCTTTTCAGCCAAACTCACCAAAAGCGGTTTTTGTGGAAAACATCAAAGTTTTGAAGGGTGCTGTAGCCACACTGATAACTTACAAGCAGGATTTTTGGATATGATGTGCCCCAAGGTCTCACAGACTGGAGTTAAAATAGCCTCAGAATTGTAAACCCTTTGCTTTGGAGGCAGCCATTTGTATGTTAAGCCAAAGAGCAGCACTTTTGTTTGAGGGGCCCTGTTGCCATAGTCAGCCTCCTAATAGAAATTTGTACAGTAGCATTTAAGTACACTTTTGTGGGTACCTTTGGCTGGAGTTTCATCTTGCTATCATGAAATCTTTAGGGTGAGAATGCTTTAGAAAAAACCCTAAAGTCATTCAAAACCGTAAATAGCCATTTCAGAGGAAAAACATCAACGTTTCGAAGGGTGCCGTAGCCACACTGTTTAACTTACAAGCAGGATTTTTGGATATGATGTGCCTCAAGGTCTCATCTACAGACTGGAGTTAAAATAACCTCAGAATTGAAAAGCCATTGCTTCGGAGGCAGCTATTTGTATGCTATGGCAAAAAGCACCACTTTTGTTTGAGGGGGCTCTGTTGCAAAACTAAGCCTGCTATTAGAAAGTTGTACTGTACATTTGAAGTACACTATTGTGGGTACCTTTGGCTGGTGGATCAGCTTGCTATCATGACATCTGTTGGAGAAGTATGCTTTTGAAAAAAAAAGCAAAAACAAGGCAAAATTGTGAAAAGGCATTTTAGAGGGAAAACATAAAAGTTTTGAAGGGCGCCATAGCCACGCCATTTAACCTACCAGCAGGATTTTTGGATATGTTGTGCCTCAAGCTTTCTTCTACATACTGAAGTTAAAATAACCTCAGAATTAAAAGCCTTTGCTTTGGAGGCAGCAATTTGTAGGCTATGGCAAAAAGCACTACTTTTGTTTGAGGGGGTGCTGTTGCCAAACTAAGCCTCCTATTAGAAAGTTATTCAAGTGTTTTAAAGTACCCTATTGTTGGTACCTTTGGTTGGAGTTTCAGCTTACTATCATGAAATCTGTATGAGGAGTATGCTTTAGAAAAAACCCTAAAATCAGCCAAAATCCTGAAAAGCCAAATTTTCCATTTAAAATGGCTGACTGTCCAAAAGGCTTTTTTGTTCAGCTTGGGGTTCTTCATAAACCTACCAAATTTCATAGCTGTGGATCAAACACAGGGGCGGGGCTACACGTTTGAAATTTTATAGGGGGTGCCGTTCAGCCATTTTTGGGCAAGTCTCCATTTTGACAGTGGAAGCATTAAGAGGATGGTCCTCCTGATGGGTGCACCAACTTTCTTGAGGCTGGCAGATTTCTACAGTGATTTCCAAGAACTCCCATTTTTCGGCAAACTCTGTAGCGCCACCTTGTTGCATTTTCACAAAACTCAATGCAATCCATAATGCAGCTTCAGCATGGGAGTTAGTCTGTCATTTACAAGATCTAGCAGCATAGAATCAATGCAGCTGGATCCGAAGGCCATGAATGGATGACTGCATTTCCTGTTACCAGTAGGTGCCGCTTTGAAATATCTGACATATGCTGAGATCATGTGGCTAAGGAGTAGTTGTGTAATAAACGTGGAGGAATGTGTGCCATTTCGGGGAAGAATGACAGAGTTAGAGCAAGTTATGTGTTCACAAGTATGAATAAAGGAAGCATGAAGGTTTGCGGGGGTACCATGGCCACACCCTTTGCAGGAGCCACATTGTTTTGTAATATGACGTTCCTGCAGGTCTCAACCACAAGCTGGTGGAAAAAGAACATTGAAAGTGTCAATGGTTTGCTTTAGAAGCAGGCATTTGTCAGTGATTGTAAAAAGTACCACTTTTTTGGGGGGTTGTCATTTAAAAATTAGACCTCCTACTACAAAATTGCTAAGCAGTTTTGTAGTACACTATTGTGGGTACTAGGAAACGAAGTTTCAACTTGATAGCATTAAATCCCTAGGAGAAGTATCTTTTTAAAAAAACCTGAGAAATGGCAGGAAATGGCAAAATGCCAGATTTTCTAGGCAAAATGGCTGACTTCTTGATGGGCATTGTCAATGAGTCCCAGAGGCTTTTTTGTACATATAGGGAGCCTCCATAAGCCTACCGAATTTTATAGCTGTGGGTCAAACACAGAGGCTGGGCTGAATTTTTAAATGTTCTAGGAGGCACTGTGGAGCCTTTTTTGGGTGTGTCTCCATTTTACACTGGAATTCTCAAGAAGACGCCATTCCTGATCTGTGTACGCATCAACATAGCAGAAGTTGTAGGCCAAAATGTGAAAAAACGCCTTTGCCTTTACCACTAGGTGACGCTATGACATACAAAGGCAATGTTGGGGTTAATGTGTTCGGGGTCCGACTGTTATTAAACGTCAGGAATATGGTGTAGCGGGGAGCATGTAAGCCAAAGTTATGGCAAATGTAAGGGACAAATTGAGAGTCCTTACTTTGCCGTGCCACCACGGCCACACCTTTTGGCGAGGTATCACTATATTGATTCTGGATCAAGTTCAAGGTGTTCCTCAGTAGTGTAAATGTAGTGGGAGCTGTGCATGAAAGTCCAAAAGTTGTCTTTTTCATTCCTGCTAGGGGGTGCTCTTTTGGAATCCAACTTTTCTCTGACCAAGCGTGCAGGGTCTGATGCCTCATCATCCCAGAAAGTTTCAGATTTTTTTACAACAATATGACCAAATTAGAAAGGTTTGTGCGTTTTGTAAATTTCATCCCTTATGGGTGCCAGCACAAACTGGCGTTTGTGATTTGAAATTTTTATTTGAAAGCAAGTGTAGTCATTATTGCAATGGCATTGAGTTTTTCCAGATACCTTTGACCAAAAAAATCCAAAAAATCATAATGTGAACCATGCAAATCACCTAAATGGGCTGAACAAAAATTTGTAGCGCCTTCCCTGTGCGTTTTAAAGAAAAGTCCCAGGGATCAAAATCGAAGATCTCGATGACTACTACATATGTACCAAATTTCACAGTCCTACGAAAAACTGGGTGCTACCGAGCAGTTTTTGTGCTCTGTTTTTGTGGCCATTAGAATATACGAATTTTCGCTGGACTCGAACTGCCTGCAAATTTTCCTGACTTTTTGAGCACGTTCAGGGGGTCAAAATTGTGAAAAACTGGAAGAAATAATTCCTAGGGATACAATAGGGCTCTCGCCCAACTTGCAGCTGTGGCTCGGGCCCTAATAATCAGATACAGTAACTCCTGTTAAAAAGTCTATGTTGCAAGGGTATTAATATGGTGTGCCTCAAAATTCTGGTGGGAACCTTAGTGTTACTGTGCAGTGGGCAAAAAATTCTGGAAACCACTTCTCTAGAATAATGTTGGTAATTAAGTCAAATTGTCTAATCTAGCTTTTACAGTAGCTTGACTCTAGTGTGCATTTTAACATACTGACTCTGAGGCAGACTGACCTGAGCACATTTAGAAAAATGTTGGAAGAAGAACAAAACAACTATTTGGCATCACAACCCAGAGTGCATGCACAACAATGTATTAGTCTTTTATAAAAATTTAGAAATCATCATCATCATTCATGTTAAACTTTAAAGGTGCATGTGTCTTAAAATGCAGCCTCCCAGTAACTCCTGACCTAACAGTGTTTCCCAGCACTGTGTGGGGTCAATGGTCATTTGTTGTTACGGGAGTGCTAACCCTGTGTCAAGCTATGTTTTGGCACCTGCAGTGAGTGATCTTTCAATGCCTGATTAACCCAGTCCTAAAGACAGCATGCCAGCTCTGTAGCACACACACACTCTCACACACATACACTTCACAGACAGACATACAACCCTCACCAGTGTTTGCACTCAGATTAATTCACACTCATCCTCTGTCTCAGACACAGTGCAGTGCCCACAGGGAAAAGCCCATCTCTCGGCGCTGTGTTCATGTTGCCTAATTACCAGCCCGCTGACGAACAGTAATTACACATGCTGCCATGCCACCACGAGGTTTAACCAAAGTGACAAAGTCATTAGTCTCACACTTCAGGCCACCCATAAAGAGCTTACCTCTTCAAACCTTCTCCTTGGCCTCTCGTTTTTTTCACAACTTCTCTTGCATACTCTGCCATGTTAATTCCTCCTTTCTTTTTGTGTCCACAGTTTGATGGTGACAACATGTACATGAATGACAATAACCAAGAGTTTCGGTCTCCAAACCAGGTAAGAAAGCCCACATTTTATCAACTAAAACCCATTGACTGAGTAAACCACGAACAGGGTTGTTATTTGTCTAGCTTGGACAGGAATGAGGGCTGTGTGGAATTAGTTCCTTGGTTTAAAAATACTTGGTGAAAATACTCCCTTGTACAGGTACCTACTCATGAACTAAAGATTTCCTCGGCTGTAAATGGAGACAGTGCCA
The DNA here is from genome assembly GCA_037902135.1 of Cetoscarus ocellatus. Lineage (NCBI taxonomy): Eukaryota > Metazoa > Chordata > Actinopteri > Labriformes > Labridae > Cetoscarus > Cetoscarus ocellatus. Next base: position 137,387 of record JBAMNC010000450.1, on the reverse strand, counting down.
TGAAAAACTGTAATATAGTTGGGTTTTACTAATTGAGATGGAATAGAAACACTGGTTCGGCTTTCTGTCTTCATAGTTTATATATTTCATGTCAAACCAAGGCTGGCACTATGCAGGGGCAAGAGGGGGCACTGCTCCCTCAAATGAATGTTTTGCCACCTCAAATCAAAATTTTAGAATTTGAGAAAGCACATTTCAACATACCTACAAAAGTAATATATTATAAGTTTACAAAAGTAACTGCAGTAGTAGTGGAAAAATCTGCCGAAAAACGGACAAGATACAGTATTTGCTTCCTCTCACTTCTCTGTCCCTCCGTTGTATCTTCACAGGCTGCAGGCCCGCCCCAACACATGCACACTAACGCACGTACGCACACACACACACACACACACCCACACACCCACACACACACACACACAGAGCGCTCAGTAATCATCCAATCACCTGTCAGTATGCAAATGAGCTCACACGGAGCCTGATGGGGTGTCAGGTTTCAGCACGGTGGAAGACTCCGAAGAAGCAGCGAAGCTCTGCCAAATTCCTCTTAGTGACTGTCAGATAATTGATAAATAATAATTAACAACAACAATAAAAAAAAAAAAAGTAACATTAAATATTACATCTGTATTTGTTCAGTCCTTTCTCCAGTTAAGGGGGCATTTCTCAGTCACAAAGGCACAGAGATGAGTGTCCACGTCCACTACCTGTAACACACTGAGGACAAATGACCTGTCTGACAGACCCCTACTGTACTAAAGCTGGGCTGTAAATTAAAAAACAAGCCACAAAAAAAGAAAAAAGTAAAGAAAAAAGACATAAAATGTTCTGCCCTATATGCTGTTTTTTATAAATCAGTTTGAGAAGTGTTTTTCATTATTTACCTTCAGTTTTGTAAATACTGACTATAGTGTGTGGAGTCTTATTCTAGGTTCACATTTATTACCTCCGCCAAGGAGGTTATGTTTTTACCGGCGTTGGTTAGTTTGTCTGTTTGTTTGTCTGTTTGTGTTCAAGTTAACTTGAAAAGTTATTGAGGGATTTGGATGAAATTTTCAGGAAATGTGTGGAATGGAATAAGGAACAAATTATTAGATTTTGGGACTGATCCGGATCACCATCCGGATCCAGGAATTTTTTAAAGGTTTCTTCAACATTGCAAGATAGGACCATTTTCAGCATTTGTGCATATAACTCCACAAACAAAATCTACCCTGGCAGAGGTTTGCGCTCTCTGAGAGCTTTCTAGTTGGAGAATAAGAACATACAGTTCAGGTGAATGTTATGTTGTTGGTTGTAAAAATCTTGATATTTTATTTTGTTTTACATTTTTATTTTTCAGTCCTGCAGCCACTGCACGCAAACCTGCGTGCACGCAAACCCCCCTGTGGTCAGGGGGGTTTGTGTGCTGCAGCAACCTTAAAAGCTAAAGCTATACCAGCAGAAGCTCAGTCTTCAGGCGGGACACCCAAGTTGGACAGGTCTGAAGGTAGAGGCCTGATAGTGCAATCCACTTCCAGGTTGGGGTTGGACCCATAGCTAACAACCCAATTCCATGAAGAAACACTGTTACTATAAGCACAGAAAAAAAGTGTCCAAGCATGATGTGTACACACTACGCATGAAGCCCCCTTCACATTTCTGACTGCCCCCTCATTTATGCCTGCCTAGAACCGGCCCTGTGTCAAACCCTAACTTTATTTTGACTTGCAGATCAAAAAACTAAAAATATTTTTCTCTTCTTACCCTATAAAGATTCTTGATATGTGATACTCATAGACAAGTTTTGCAGCCTTGCTTATAAATGCTTTTTCATCTGAAACAATCTTTTCCTCTTAAATAAGTGAATGTATGGACGTTTTGACTTATTGCATTATGTACTGCCTAATAGGGAAAGTAACAATTTTGAAGACTAATCATTATTTTTCTTATAATGATTATAAAAGCCCTTTGACTTTCAATTCCCTGAACTTTTTTTTTTAAGGTTTGTGAGATTACCACCTCTGGTTGTCTTCTTAGCCTGACCTCTACATTGTGTGTAGTTCCATTTTACCCATGTAAGCATGGTACCATGTTTTTTAGGATGGGAAATGCCATGATAACATCATCCCTGCCAAGCATTTATAGCCAGCATACTGAAAGAATACTGACATGAGCGTTTGTCTTGAGGAACAATTAAAGTTAAATGCAGCTGTACTGTTTGTCTATAGAATTCTTGTAGCGTTTTCTTAAAAACAGCACAAACTAGAAAAAAGTTTAAAATAAAGCCAGTCAGTCACACTAAATTGCCCTTAGGTATCAGTGTGAGAGTGAATGGTTGTCTGTCTCTATATGTTGCCCTGTGATCGACTGGCGACCGGCTCAGGGTGTACCCGGCCTCTCGCCCAATGACAGCTGGGATAGGCTCCAGCCCCCCTGCAACCCCGAAAGGGATAGTCAGTATAGAAAATTATTGATTTGATTGATAAAGCCAATCACAGGATTAAAGGTTGTAAACGTAGAACATTAAAAAACTCAAAAAATTACATTTCATTGCAACAAATATGTTGAAATGTTGAGTCTGAATGCAGAAAATGTGAAATGAAATAGCTAAAAGCAGTGCAAACAAAGCCGAAAATGTGAAAATGTGACATAGATATTTGGAAGCATTAAAGGAAAGCTGAAAACAGTGAAACATAAAAATGTTTAAAGTTGTGAAAGAAAGCTAAAAATGAATAAATGTGAAAGAAAATTGCAGAAAGCTGCAGAAATGTTTGCCCACCCTGAAGAAGTTGTAATCAGTGGTCAAAAGAGTTTCATTTGTAAGGCCTTAAATGACAAAGATTGTAATCAGTAGCAGAAGTGACAAATATGTCATGATATATGCATTGTAAAGAAAGAAAAAAGTAATGTCTTATGGGAGTGAAAGGTTGAATGAGTCACCTGTGACATCTGACAGGAAAGCAGCCAAATGCTCAGCAGCAAGCATCTGCAGTTATCAACAGTCTTGACTGAACACACAGAGAAAACTTTAGTTGCCTTGGCTGGGAATCAATCCCACGTCCCTGGGGTTAGAGTCAGCTAAGTTACCGCTAAGCCACGCAGTGCTCACATGTAAGAGGAGCAGAATATTTGATGTTCCTGGTATGTGTGTAGACATCGCTGGAGTGAATGGGATCTTTAGGTTAAAGAAGCTGTCGCTGTGCCAAAATCGTGATAGCTATCAAAAAAGGATTGCACTGTGAGCATCCCAAGAATCTGCTGAATAGATTGATGTAAGTTTCATGTCTATACTGTAGAAAATGTTGACAGTACAGCTATTTAAAAAAGTTGTACAGATGAAGCCAATTTTTAAAAAAGAAACATGATGAAATGTTTGCCCACCCTGAAGAACTTAAAGTGGGGTCTTCAGGGTAAGCAAGCTTGCGCTGTGCCAAAACTGTGCTGTGCCAAAACCGTGACAGCTATCACAAAAAGGATTGCACTGTGAGCATCACAAGAATCTCCTGAAACGATTGATGTAAGTTTTATGTCTGTACTGTAGAAAATGTTGACACAACAGGAATGCAAATACGGGCTTCAGATGAAGCCCGTTTTAAAAAAAAAAAAAACGTGCTGAAATGTTTGCCCACCCTGAAGAAGTTGTAATCAATGGTAAAAAGAGTAAAATTTGTAAAGGCTAAAATGACAAAGACTGTAGTCAGCAGCAGAAGTGTTTAAATATGTTATGAAATGTGCATGATAAAGAAAGAAAAAAATCAAAGTTGTATAGAAGTGAAAGGTTGAATGAGTGACAACCTGTGATGTCCAGACTAATGCTCAACAGCAAGCAGCTGTAGTAATCAAGCACCTTGACTGAAAACACAGAGGCAAAAAAAAGATTTCCTGAACCAGGAATCAAACCCACAGTCTCCAGGGGAAGAGTAAGCTACATTACCTCTAAGCCGCAAGGCACTGATATGCCCAAAAACATAGGAGCAGAGTTTTTAATGATACTGGTATGTGTGTAAAGCATCTTACTTGGAAAATAATGTAAAAAGTGGGGATTTTAACTGGAGGACAACAAGGAGTGGAAATTAACAGTCAGAATGTAATTAGAACCTGGATCTGTTCAAGTGAACATCTAAGTCAAAGTTATAACTACCTAACTTTTAAATCAATTAATCTATAATAGAACATCAAACTCAGGGTAATAATAGCCTACAGAAATGAATTCATAAATATGGACAATGATATCTCACTAGAGAAATCTAAACAGTGTAATATTTGTGTCATAAATGAGAGGATGAGGATGTCAGACTCTCTGACTGTCAAAGCCTGTATCATCAGGCAGAGGAGAGGCTGTTTGCAGCAGCAGTGCAAAACTCTGGACAATTCACAGATTCATTGCAAACCAAGATGAACAGCTGTGCTATATACAGTGCAAATTTCGTGTTAGTTTAACAGTAAAACGCTGTTAATTAGCTTAAATGCCATGCTGTGTTTATTTAAAACATGCCAGCAGACTTTGGACAAAGGAGTTGAAATGTTGCTTTTCATGTTCTGAGTGTGCTTGTTGAACAGGTGGAGTGATAAACAGCTTATTAACTGTTCACTGTTTTAATACACTGCCCTAATCACGATCTTCAGCACTCTGTGTGTGCGCATGTGTGAGCGACAGGAGCCACACTGGACCAAACCACTGCAAGGATCGCAAGGAGGGGGGGTTGGAATCTTTCATTCATTCATTTTCCATACCGACTACCCCTTTCGGGGTTGCAGGGGGGTGTATGGAGCTAAATCCAGGCCAAAAGTATTGTAATTTGAAAAAAAGAAAAGACTGAAAAGATAAATTTTGAAACTGAAAGTTTAAGGTTTGTTCTTGAATTTTTTAAAAAATAAAAACATATTATTGAATTAAAAATAAGTGTAAGATAACTTTTTTCAGTTTAAACATACTTTTAATTCAGCTCTGTAACTATTTTGATCAAATAATTTATTTTCATTTTTACTCTGAAATATATTTTAACATGCGATGTGTCATTTTTTTCAGTTGCAGAATTTATATTTTCAGGTTCAAATCTTAACTTTTTGGTTTCAGATATCTTTTTTCACCTTCAGATCTTTTTTTCACTTTCAGATCTTGTTTTTTCAGTTTCAAACTTTTGGCCGTGTTCTGGCGTGGGGGGTGTGGCCTCGACTGAGAGGGGTGTGGGATTGTGAGTGACAGCTTAGCAAAGCATCCTCAAATGATTTTGCCTTCAGGAAACGTGGGCACTTGGATAGATAATGACTCAACACTTTCTCTACACTTTAATTTCTTGATACCTGTAAACAAAGTGATGCTAAGGACAAATATACCTGTTACAAGTAATTCTAGACAACTCTTGGTCATTTTTGATAAATAAAACCTGGAAAATATGCTAGATTGTTGAGTTAACACCTATAACTAGAGAAACGATGTGTCCCAAATCCACACAAGATTTGAACGCTGCGCAGCATCGCGGCATGAATTAATACAATGGCGTCCTCTTCACCAGGGCAACCTGCAGGTGCAGGCACACAAGTAAGAAATGCTCTCTACAGATAAGCTGAAGAGGAAATTAGGCTAAATAGCATAATATTGTGTTGAGTGTTAAAGTGTTGAGTCATAATCTATCCCAGTGCCCACGTTTCCTGAAGGCAACATCATTTGAGGATGCTTTGCTAGGCTGTCACTCACAATCCCACACCCCTCTCAGTTGAGGCCACGCCCCCCACGCCAGAACACGGCCAAAAGTTTGAAACTGAAAAAATAAGATCTGAAAGTGAAAAAATGATCTGAAGGTGAAAAAAAAGATATCTGAAACCAAAAGTTAGGATTTGAATCTGAAAATATAAATTCTGCAACTGAAAAAAATGACACATCACATGTTAAAATAAATTTCAGAGTAAAAAATGAAAATAAATTATTTGATCAAAATAGTTACAGAGCTGAATTAAAAGTATGTTTAAACTGAAAAAGTTATCTTACACTTATTTTTAATTCAATAATTTTTTTTTTTTTTTTTTTCAAAAATTCAAGAACAAACCTTAAACTTTCAGTTTCAAAATTTATCTTTTCAGTCTTTTCTTTCTTTCAAAATACAATACTTTTGGCCTGGATTTAGCTCCATAGGGGTGGAGCCTTTCTCAGCTGCCATTGGGTGAGAAGCGGAGTACACCCTGAACCTGTCGCCAGTCAATCGCAGTGCAACATAGAGAGACAAACAACCACTCATGCTCACACTCACACTTAAGGGCAATTTAGAGTTACCAATTAACCTAATGAGCATGTTTTTGGTATGTGGGAGGACGCCAGAGTGAGGTTGGAATCTTTAATAGTTAAAATTGTCAATGTGTTTATAAGTAGCGTGACTTGTATTGTACTGTCACCAAATGTTTCTACACTGTTGGAAAACTTTTATTTGTGTATACAAAGGGATTTTTTTGGGGGGACACCTTTATGGAGGGGGGGGGGGGGGACACACGACCAGTGGTGTAGTCTGGTTTATTCTAGTATACTCTGACATACTCTGACAGATGTTTGTCCTCTTGGGGCCTCCATACACTGAAGACATTTTTGCCACATTTTTACCTGATTTATACACCATCCACTGAAAACAGCTCTGAGACCCACTTATGGGCCTCCACCCACTGGTTGAGAACCGCTGCACCAGTAGATTGTATTTAAAGCTTGATCCTTCAAAGATTGTTCTTATATCATGGAGAATAAGTGATGGAGGATACCTCAGGATGAATTTATTATTTAGAAAACAGTGAGTGAGTGAAAACAAGAGCTGGACTGCTGAAGAATGTAGAGTTTTGATTCATCAAAAGGCTGACTCGTCATTTTTGAAGTCTTTGTGGTCACTTAAACCGGGCACATGAGCTATCAAGACACCGTTTGAATGATAAAATCACACAGAGTGACTGATGATCCCTCACTGTCCCTGCGATGTGCGTCTATCTGCGTCATTATGCTCACCGGCAGACAGTGAGTGAAAAGTGAGAGTGAAGGTCACACAAGCATGCTTTATGTATCCTTGCGCATTTTGTTGCGGTATGGTATTTCGGGGTGTTTTCTAGAGGGTATAGGGCGTATACCTGCGTATGACGTAGTCTACACCACTGGATATGATCTCTGCGTCCCCCTGGGATTTGTGCCTTCAGCATGAGAAATCGGAGGTGTGTTGTGAGAGTGTGTGAAGCCATTCAAATGCGTGAGTCTCAAGGCCAATGAGTGAGAGTTGGCAGCCCTGAATTTGTAAGTGCTAAAATGACAAAGAAAGAAAAAAAAAAAGTTGTATGGAAGTGAAACGTTGAATAAGTGACAACCTGTCTCGTCCAGACTCACAGGAAAGAAGCCAGATGCGAAGCGGCAAGCAGCTGCAGTAATCAGGAGTCTTTTTAGAACACATGGAGAAAAAGTACAACTTTCTATGCAGAGTTTCAAACCGACACCACCAGAGCCAGACCCAGTGACATAACCACTAAGCCATGAGGCAGTGATGTCAATATGCAACAGAAGCAGAGTCTTCAATGTTACTTTTCCAGCTGAAGCATGAACTAGTGATGCAAGCTCACTGAGACAAAACTAAGTCAATGCTGACTTAGAAAATAATTTCAGGTGAAAGACGAGAAGTGTCCCAACGTGTTGATGTATAAATTATGTCTGTGGAGCAAAGTTTGTGGATTTTATCGCAGGAAAATTCAGCAGCTGCTGCTCCGATCTGACTGGCCACGTGACGCCCTCTGAGAACAGAGACTTCCTCAAAGCTTTGAGTTGCTTAAACAGTGATATCTCAAAAACTGTAGAAAATAGCAAAAAGCTGAACACATGTAAAAATATCTAAGGGATTAGTGAAGCTGTTAAAGCAAGAACGAAGTCTGTAGGTGGAAGTATGCCAAATCTGTAGAGCATGAAAGTTGAAGCAGTTTTCAGCAGAACTGCAGAAATCTTCCATTCCTTTCAATGTAAAAAAATCTGCAGAAAATATTTTTTACTATAAAAACTATAATTGTTAAACATGTGAAAAATACAAGCGCAATTCTCATGAACATGCTGCATTGTTCAATTTTTTTCTGTGAAAATCTGTGCAAATTTGAAGGCTGTGAAAGGTGCCAAAAAGTGTCTGGAAGAAGAAGAAGAAGAAGAAGAAGAAAAAGAAGAAGAAGAAAAAGAAGAAGAAGAAGAAAGTCGGATAACAATAAGTTGAAATGCTGACTCAGCATTTCAACTTAATAATAAACTTTTTATTTGATTATTAACTAATTAATTAATTCAAGATGATTCATATTTCTAGTTAAGTACTACCATCAACTAAAATGTCCTAAAGATTTTAAAAACAGAGGAATTTTCAATATTTAGACTTGCAATCAGTTGATGAACCTGCATCCCTTCTTGTTCATTCCACTAATTTGATTTAATGGATCTAAGCTGCATAACCATTTTATGAAAACAGCAACTGCTGTGAAGTTTCATTTTGTGGATTAGTCTGGTAGTTCACTCTACTAATATTCACAAGTTTGAGGGTTCGAGCCTGTCTCTAGCTGTCACATGATTATGTGTCAATGGGCAAGACACATAACCCCAAGTTGCTCCCCCTGCTGCATCGGTGGTGTGTAAATGAGTACAAATGTGCATGGATGTGTCAGATAAATACTATTAGATAACTTACATAGCAACCTATAACCATCAGTTAGTGAATATAAGAGTGTATGCGTGTGAATGTGGAGATGCAAACTGCGGTGTAAAAGGGCTTTGAGTCGTCAGTAAGCTCAAGTCTATGTATCATTGTTTCCATGTATTAAGATAGCTGAAATGATTTCTAAAATAGTAGTTTGTCACATCATTTAATATATCAGGATTATTAATCAAAGCATGGAAATTAACAGCAATTAGTTCTAATATACACTTGGGTGCAACTTAGACACATCATCAGTGATGTATCCTGGGTTCATTGGGTGTTTCGGGTCTCACAACATCAGACACCCTCGCCCAGGTGACCCAGCCGGGGTTGATCAGTCCCCGGCTTGTGTCTAAGTAGCTGTTATGGTCCACGGATCTCCCCTCTTGATCCACAGCCATCTGGACGCCTTCTCTGCTGCGTCTGTGATGTTTTGATGGCTCTTCTGTTTTGCAGTCCCTTCACTCCCAGCATCTTGAGTGCCCTGACGAGAGACTGGCCCACGAATCCTCTGCACCCGACCTCGATGGGGTTGCATCGGGTCCTCCATCCCTTGCTCCGGCACTCGCCTGCCAGTTCCTCGTACTTAGCCCTCTTCTTCTCAAAGGCCTCCTCCATCCGGTCTTCCCAGGGAACAGTCAACTCCAACAGGACCACTTGCCTTATTGTTTCTGACACCAGGACTATGTCTGGCCTGAGTGTGGTCACTGCGATGTTCTCTGGGAATCTGAGCTGTTTCTCAAGGTCGACTTTCAGCTGCCAGTCCCGAGCTGATGCCAGCAGCCCTCCTGCTTGGCTCTGGCTCTTCTGTGGCTTCTCTCCGGCTCTAACAAAGGCGATGGACTGCCTTGATGGTTGCTGGTGCTTGCTGGTGGATATCCCTGTGCTGATGACCTCTGCGATAACCCGCAGCACTTGGTCATGGTGCCAGCGGTAGCGCCCTTCTCCTAGTGCCCTTGGGCAGCAGCTTAAGATGTGCTCCAGCAATCCACTGCAATAAAGAGCCCTAAAATTTCTAAAATATTCATAAAAAACTTTGTCAAGGGTTTGTATGGTTTGCATTTGTACCTAAATTAAGCCATTACTTAAACAGAAAATGTCTACATGACTTGAAGCCTCTTTTACTAAATGAGAAACAATTTTAATGTCTAATAAGCTGAAGCATTTCTTTGCCATGTGTCATTTGATTGATTTTTTTTTTTCATCCAAATCACATCACTGTAACATATGTGTATATTTAACGTTAGAGGGATTACACCATCATGCCTGAAAGTGTTGGTGTGGTGTTGACACACAGAGCAAGTCAGGTCACCTACAGATAAACGGCACAAACATTTCACTGTGCCAGGCCAATTGAAGTCCTGGTCCCAGTCTAAGGCTACAAATTCAGTGTCACACAGTCAGAGAGTTAGACAGGCTTGGTGCTGACTGCTCCCAGCTGGTGGATGGGAACACATTGCTGGACATATGGCAGAATTTAGAGCCAGGATTTATTGATCCAGCAGTGAGGCCTTCATGTTGAGACAAAACACAATGAGGTGTAGTTCTCCTTGTCAATTAGCGCCCCTCCAAATACTGTAAGAAAGTGACAGGGTGAGGCTGGAAAAGTTCAGGACAGTGTGATAAACATATGATCTGACACACACACTTATATAGGGTAATGGAAGGTGACATCCTTTGACACAAAGTTATTCATAAGTCTTGAGCACATGAGCTTTCAGTTTATGTCATTCACTTTTGTTAAAAACTCTTTGCAAAAACACACAAAAATGTTTACCTTTACGCTAATAAGCACACAAAAATAAAGTCCTCTGTGCATACTCGAAGACAGAGTCCTTACTGAAATATCAACATTAAAGGGACAATTCCAGCACTTTAAAAAACATTCACAACAAGAGAACCACAACTTCTTGAGGTAATTGTGAGTTTGAGATAACAGGAAGAGCAACATGTAAACAAAAAATTGTATTCCCTGTCAGACATTAATTTGTAGAAGGCATCAATATTATTTTCATTATTTTTGCTGTATAATAAAATGACCCAGAAACTCAGAGAGCTTGTTTTCCTATGTTGGGTTGATCAGCCTGGTGGAAATTGATGCAGAGTTACAGTGGCTCACGCTGAAAATAGACTTGCTACCTATTTCGAGCAAACCAGCACAGAGCTGCACTGCTGGTATGCTCTGCAGATGTATCAAGGCACAGTTCAGGAAGCCGTTGGATTGAAGACTGGGGTGTGAATTACTGTAGAGTGCACAGTGTGTACAGCCGGCAGACTATGTGGAAATTAGTTGTTAGTTTTAGAGGCATATGGGATAGGTTTCTTCAAAAATGTCCCCTCTATCTACTTTTTGTGTAAGAAAATATTTTGTTTTTGAGACATGGGATGTACAAGATTAGATGGCTAAATGAATGAAGTTGTGCCCCTATAAGCTGGCAGCAGAATTATCAATCATGCAGACTATTTTTTAATATCTTTTTTAACAGTTTGGGGCCACATTTTCAATTAAATCCTTGGTTAAAAACTGTAACATGGTCACTGCCAACAGCAACCATTGTAGCTCTAGTTTAAGACCAGCGTTGCTGTGGGTCATAATGCTGTGCAACGTAAATGTAAACAAAGCAGGCTGTAGGAACAACATGGTGTGGCATTTTTTTTTCATCTAAATGAAGGTATAATGTTGTATGGTATCTTTGTCAGATTGTACTTGTGTTTAATTTCTGAACCAAAGCAATATGTACACAGATTCATTGGGTTGATATTGTTGCAAAACTATGTTTAAAAATGTAAATACTTTCAGAAATTTGTTCACATGTCCACAAATTTAAAAGTAATGTAATGTTTCATGTTGTAACAACATTTCAGTAATTTTTCTGCACTTTTGATTTTTCATATTTTATTACCTCTATTTAGTGCGAGCTTTAGCTACTAGAGAGACATAATCTAAGTAGGACCACTACCACTAACAACTACAGCAAAACACTCCCTGCAAGAACCTTTCTGCACCTGTACAGGTGAATATTATGGCAACAGCATCACTCAAGGGTGAGCTACTGATGGCGGGACTCTTGAGGAATGTTCCGACACCTTGTTTGAATCCATGCGATGTTTATCATGTATCATTGTACACTTCAGCAACTAGTATTTTTTGATTACATAATACATTTGCTTATCTTGGGGAAGAGTGATACAAAATTTATGTAAACAGACATTAAGTTGATAGCTCATCTGTACCACATAGTCTATGTTTCCAGATATAAGAAAAGACACTTTTACTTATACTTTACTTTTTTAACCTATTTGGGTACCTTGGTAAAAAGTTGTGAACCTGTGAGATCTGTGAATGGACATTTGGATCTGTTTAAGAATCAGTTCAGTAGTTTGCTAATTTTGCTACAGTGATAACCCCATGCATGTAAACATTATCAAACAACAAGGACGAGTGAAAGCATGACTGACACTGCAAACAATCTTCTATCCTAATTTTTCTAACACTGTGACCCTGCTAAAACATGATGAAATCTGAGTGTTTTCTTAATCCAAGACTAGTCTACAAAACACAATAAAAGAAGTTTTATTTAAAAGCATTTGAATTACATTGCAGAAGAACGTCCCTATAATAAACCCAATAAGCCACCACTTAAGGAACTTATGCATATTCTTTGACTGTATGGATCTGTAAGTATTGCTTTGGACAGTGTTCACTTTTGCTGCAGTACCTGATGCTTTAAGTTTGTTTAAGGTGGCCAGTTAATCTTAACCTTATTATAACATTAATCCTAAACCATTTCTATACCTTCAAACACCCCTTTGAGGAAGCTGAAAAAAAATGTCCTCACTCTTCAAAAATGTACTTACTCGTGTGTGTAAGAATTAAATTGGTCCTTGCAAACGATGAAGAACAAAAAAATATGTATGAGCCCATAAATATGTTCACACACTCATAAGTCCTCACACACACTCACTCATTTGTACTCTCGTAAACCTTCACACTCACACATATATGCACGCACACCATCATACTATAGCCATAAGGTTGTGTTTCCTTTGATGTTGGGATTGGGTGACTAGAATGAAGGGTCAAGTGGGAGCTTTAGCAGCTTATTGTCTGCTTATAGCACACATCACAGACTCTGAGGTCTGCCGTTGTTCACCACATTTCTGCTCTAATTATATCAGTTGCCTTGCAAACATGCCTGTGTGCTAATTGGGATAAATGTCCAGATTTGTCGTTGCTCTGCTGCAGCAGTCGTGTCAATCATCGGCACACACTGCAGGTTTCCGGCATTCTGTCAACAAATACCTTCTTAGTGGAAAAGGCAGTTTGGACTTTTCAAAACATGTCAGTTGCAGTTGATGCTGTGTCAGTGCCATCAAATAGAAGCTTACACACCAGTTCTGAATAGCCAAATATTCAAGTTCACTGTTTGGTATATGGTTAATGAGGCAGTTTTTAATTATTTAAATTAAAAACTGGGAATGTACACTTTAGCTGAAGGTTTCAAAATCCTCTGTTACTCTGCCACTCTACCTCAGCTAAAGAATGCAGCCTGACTTAAGTAAGGTAAGTAACCAATGCCATATGTGATACATATGGTGTTCAAGTGTCCATTCCAGCTGTGGTACTTGTTCTGTAACAGACATGCAGTAGCAGTCATCCCCGATCAGATCCAGGTCTTGGTTGTTGGTTGTGCAGTTTTAGAGGGTGCAACAGAAACCCCACAGCATAGTGATGTGTCAAAAAAAAAATACTAATTCGATCTCTCATTATCAAGTCATGGTGCTTTTCTGTTTGTGGTACTGCCTCTGCTTTGGGAATATGGCTTTTTGTTTTGCATTTCAGTTTACACTTTGATAGAACCTCCTCAATGCACACAGAGTTGTTATAGCATGTGCATACAAAACTACCATGACCTCCTCAAGAAAAACAACAAAGAGGAAATAGGGGCAATGGCACAGCTGGCTCTCAGTCTGTGGCTTTTTTGTCACAGTAAGGAGAAAATATTTTTTCCAGAGACACTTAGAAACAGCAAAACATACACTTAAAAGCAGACAGGTTTTTTGGGGGGATGGATGGTTTTGTACAACATAACATGGCTATTAATAGGAGGCTTTAATTTCTGTGTGAGGTGTATCTTATTTTGATCATATTGTTACCATTTATTTGCCTGAAGTTTATCCATGTCACATTTTAGTATGATTAAGCTTGCTTGGATCCACACTAGAGGTGACATTAAATTTGTGCTAAGTACCAGTTATGGTTTCTAACATAAACCAAAACAACTAAGTATAATCAAGTCGAGTCAAACGAATAACTCTGAGTAGAAATGCCCCATTGGCCACAGGTAAGGCTGATGAAAGCTTGTGAAATGAAGCATTTTACTTCCAGTGTTTTACATCAATTCTTCCCTTGCACCTCATAGCCTAACAAGTATAGCTGCACTGAAATTAAGCGATTTTTATTGAACAGTTATGAAAATTGATACATTTTTCCAGGATAGAAAGCTTTAACATCATAACAGCTGACAAAACAACAACCCAAGTTAAGACCAGCATCTGTGAGCTGCTGATGTAACATAAATTTAAGCTTTGACTCTTTGTAATCATTTTTTCAGTCTCTATGGCTGATTGGCAAATAAATATATAGATTGTTACATCCTTACCGAAAGAAGATAAAAAGTGAATAGCAGTCATGTCATGTCTGAATGCATTCAGATTACATACAACTTTCTCACTGTAAAGAAGTTGGGTTACTAACTTGATAGCTATTGTGCTATAACATTTATTGTCTATGGGCAGCTTTGAAAACCTCTGCTGGTATCTAAGTCCAGTAAACTAGTAGTATTTGTTTTAGATATTGAGTGGGTTTGTAGCAGATAACTAATATAAGCACAGTCACAGCAAGGCAGGATTAACCATTAGGACAACTAGGCAATCCCTTAGGGCCCCAAGACCCGAACAGGGCCAAGGGTAGTGAGTGGATAAACTCAAAATCTGTTTTGATGTAGCTACACTAAAGCATGTCTTGCTAGTGCAGCTGTAGCTTTTCATATAGTCTGTTTTTAGCCTGTGGGTATATTCAGCATGTGATATGTTTCTAGGTGTCTTTTTATGCTGCAGTGGTATGAAACAGTGGTAAAACAAGTAAAAAAAAAAAACAGACTAAACATGTATTTAGCATGTATTCTGAACCAGGGCTCTCTTGCCGCCTTTGGCAAGATTCTGAATTGGTGCCCCTACCAGCTCTGCAGCATACCAGCCATTGGGTAAAAGTCAAGAGATTTTTCTAATTATTGTCAGTAAAGCATTTTTATTTGCCACAAATATTCACCTTTTCATATGTTACATGTTTAAATGCAAAACAGTAATTAGATCAAGACTAGACAATATGATTTCAAATACCACAAATGTTCAATGGCGAGGACATCATTGGGCACAGCAAAGACTTTAAAATGGGAGTCCAGAGATTTCTCCCCAAGGATTTTTTTTAATAAAACCTATATTTTTATGCAATTTTATGGATATTTAACACCAAATTTATGCTCCCCATTCCAAGAACTGGTCCTGTCGATGCCTCTTAAATATTAAGGCTCTAAACGGACTGTATATTTCTCTTCTTTAGAGGCTTCTGTGGTTGTGAGGGCAGTAAGTGCTGGTGGGTTTGGTGGGCAGCAGATTTCCCAAGGGACACCAAACTAAGTTAAATTGGTCCTGGCTTATGCACAATGAGAATGTGCATCAGTGTTTGTTTAACCGTGAGTTAAACAAATAGAATGAAAAACAGTGACTGAATGACTGACATCTGATGTGTAATATTGTAAATATGTGAAATACTGCATACAATAGGTTCTCCCGTTGCAGGATTGGGCAGTTGTTCTGCTTAATAAAGGAAAAGAAAACTGCAATACTTTGTCAAATAGAATTGTATCACTGCAGAATGACAATATAAGTTGAAATTAGCAACCAAGAATCATGCTAAATCAGGCCTATTTCACTAGTGCGACTAAACAATCACCCAGGCATTATCATAAAATCCTCCTCATGAACAGATGAGTTGGAAAACTTGTGAAATTGGTGAGCATTTACAGGATCTATACATTCAGACTGTCTAAATTTCTATTCTGTGTTTTTAGAGCTCTTGGAATTATGCAGTTCTGTACTTGTATTTTTTTAGGGTATATACATGTTTCTTTGTAACTCAGAATGTCCTCTGGTTTTGGGATCCTGACCAGAATCAATAATTTCTGAGGATTTAAACAGTACTTGGGTCCAGGCCATGAATTTTCAAAGGTTAACTTGCTAAAGGGTTTTAAGGAAGTTACAGAAATATCTTTAAAGCCACTGCATTGAGAATGTATCCACATTTTCTTTAAACATCTTACAATTTCATCACTCTTACCACTTGCTCTGCATGTAAGTCAATCTTGTCTTAATTGGGGCTTAATTGCTTGCATTAGCTGCACCATACTCTCTCACATACAGCCTGCTTTTGAAATGAAACCAGACAAATTAGAGGATCAAATTTGGAAATCAATTGCTGCATCAATGTGAAATGGTGATTACTGTCAGATGAATTTTCTGAATGGATGCCTACATTCTGGTGTGTGTAAATGTTACGCACGCTTCATTTTTATTAAAGTGAAGCATCCCCCAGCTGTGTTTGTAGAAGTGCTATACACAAATTCAAGGCTGTAGCATTTCTTTTTTTCTCTTTTCTGTTTAGTCTGTGTGCACAGCATGGCAGTAGAGTGTTTATTCTCTGCTTCTGAAGAAAATCCTCAGAGACTCAGTGCTTTTTCAATGGTCAAACATACTGTGAAGGAAAGACCTTATTTGCCTTAATACAGGGATTAACACTGCGTTGAGATGCCCAGCGAAGCCTTTATATGAAGTTTGTCTGTGAAAAAGGTGACAGTAGCCAGAACAGAGACCCCATTGTTTGCATGTCTGGGGTCTTCCACAGGGAACGCACTGAGGTAGCAGTTTGACACAGCCAGAAGATTACATTACACATAACATCTCTGGGTTTTTAAAAAGAGAAAACCACTAATCAGAAGCAGCTTTAAAGGGGCCATTTACTGTATGTTTGGACATGAGCTGTCCATTCAAACAAGATGTTTTCAAGGTTTTGAATACTGTATGTTTTTTGTAAAAGACATGCACATATTGTGCTCCCAGACGTTTTGATCATGTTGATGTCTTACATTCAGATCATCTGCTGGGATTTCAGCCTTTATGTAAAAGTGTGGGTGTGTTATTTTGTTGACCAGACTTGTATATATCTGCCCACGCACAAATCTTCTGAGGGAGCAGTTTGTTGATTAAAGATTATTGAATATCTAATTTATCCTGACTGATTGTGAATGAACCAGACATATATAAATAGAGTGGCAGATGATGATTTTTCTTTCAGGGAGAATTGCATATTCTTCCCAGTTAACAAGACTATAAATCTTAGCATGTTAGCTTTAAGCTAACATGTCATATGATTTTCAATATTTAGGCTGACACATGAACCTTTGTCAAGCCACACCCAGGAAGCAATCCTTAATGAATTCACACCCTCCTCGCATACTAACTGCTGTAACAACTGAATATTTGACTATATATAGACTGTTTGATGCATGTGTTTATCAGTATGTATGTAAAGTATTTTTGAGAGAGAAAGTATGTTACTGAGGGAGAGAAAGTTTTTGTGTGCAGAAGATGTACCAAACCACAACTTTAAAGCAAAGAGCAAACAAACGTTTTTTATGTTTGTAGTTTCACCAGGAGGCCTTAAGGGACATTTACTTAACATGACAAAAATTCTGTGTTAACTTAATCATTGTTTTACCACTGACTCTTGAAAGAACTGGATGAAGCCATGTGACAGCAGCCCTTTGTTTATTAAAGGAGCCTATGAATCTCCTTCAGAGCTAATCCATGGCTGCAGCCATACTGTAAACATCTGACTCTGATCAAATGATCAGCCTCTGCATCATTTGGATGCATATCAGTGTATATGTGTGCATACCATAGATTAGGGAAAATTAGAGACCAAAACAACAACAAAAAATTGCTGGTTTGGGAGGAAGCTTGAAAGAAAAAAGCACCCAGTGGCAGTGAGAGTCATTTTATGTCTCTTCCTCTCTTGTTTTGTACTTGTTGCATTATGTTCCTCTGCAGCAGAGGAAGCTCTGCGGCCACGTGCTTGTTGGAGAAGCAGCAAGTTTCAGCCTGTTTGTGCTGTTTTGTTTTTCTGTTTCCAGTGTGCTGCAGTGTGTCTCTATCGATTTGGCCGGCTGTAAGAGAACAGTGGCTGATGGTTGCGATTAGAATAGAAACCTCACTTACTGGATAAAACCCCTCTCTCTCTCATTCTCTTTTTCTCTATATTTTTCTCCTTTTCATCCTGTCTCTGTTTATTTTTGTGTATTTTCTTAACTCCGTGTCACTCTCTATCTTCTCTGTCTTTGTCTGTCCTCCTATGTTTTTTCTGTCACCCACGTCCACCCAACTTACTTCTGTGAAAGCCAGGCTATCAAACACATCATAAACTTCATACAGATCCCTCCCCCTCACTCTCACTTCCCCTCAGAGCTTTATTGATATCATGGCTTGATCAAAGAGGATGCTGGTCTATACAGAAACAAAGCAATAATATCTATGTCATTAGATGTTGTCTATTATCTGTTCTGTATAGCAAAGCTTAATCAAAAATTATAGTAAAGTAACCTTATTGGATTGTCTAAATGCAGATTTCACATAAAGTTGATCATAGTAAAGTTTTAGGCTGAATTAATAGGTTGTTATGTTATGTCATGTTATGTTATGTTATGTTATGTTATGTTATGTTATGTTATGTTATGTAAGGGCTGGCAATGAGATATACAGCAAATAAAGCTTACATGCAAAGTAAAAAAAGAGAGTATGAGATGCTTATGGGGTGTAATTTTATAATTTTTGCTTATCATGCTAGCATAGCTATAGCTTATGTTAATGTACAGATGTGGTGTAAATGTTCTGATGTCACGATTAGCAGTAAACCAAGAATAGAATTTATGTTGAATAATTTTGGCTGGAGATGAGGACTTCACATGTTTGCACTTATGATGAGACGTATCAGGGTGCAGTTTGGGAGTGCTTTCACACCTATGACATTTTGGTCCAGACTTCCGGACCACCAAAATTGTGGGCGTGAAACCTCCCTCAGACTGTGATCTGGACAAAATAACTAAATTTAGTCCTACCAAAACAGGTGGATCAGTCTAGACCAAACTGTATCATGGTTTAGGTTTGTGATCAGTGTGAAAGCATGATTTTGTAAAGTCCAGACCTTCATTCCAATGACAGGAAGTTACTACATGCTGACCCAGGGAAAGGACATGTACTCTAACCTTTTCCAAAATAAATGGAACAATACAGGAAGAAGAGGAGACCAAATATCTGATTAAAATTTTGTCTGATAACTTTATTGAAGGCCAACTGTTGTGAAGTTATTGTTGAAAGTGGAAAAACTGAGAAAATAATAAGTCCGATGCAGTGGTTTCTAACTGGTTTACTACCTTCTTGGGGACCCAAATTTCCTTAAAATTTTCACATTTTCTGGTCTCACTAGCACCTTCCTGAGGACCCAAATGTCATAAAATATTCAAATAATCACATATATTGAAAAATAGTGCATCTTGACTTTAGATCCTGAAACAAAATATATGACTGAACAAAGAGACACAGTGTACATCATAACAGAAGCCCCGAAGAGAAGCACAGACATCGTGCTTTACTATGTTAAATTCTTATCATTCTCTAGAGATTTGGGGTAACATTATGGGGTAACATTATTATTATAACATTATCATTATTAGACATTATGGTAAAATTATCAACCAATCAATCTTTGTTTGTAAAGTGATATATATGTTTTCTGAGTGTCTCAGATAGGTCAGCTGACAGTCTTGGCTGGACAAGATAATCTGAGATGCCCCTCCCGCATCACCGCCCAGTTCTGGGCCCCCCGCTACCCTGGGCCCGGGACAACAGACCCGTTTGTCCCCCCCTATCGGCGGGCGTGGTCTCAGACAGTGGAAACTGACAGAGAAGGAGGAACCAGGGAAAGCATCATGGGAGGAGAAACCCCTGCATGGGATGTACCACTGACAGATAGCTGAAGTGGCTGATATCACAGGGTTCCTGCGGATCCTTAAAACGTCTTAAAAGGCATTTAATTAATTGATCTAAAAATAAGGCCTTAATTGGCATTAAAATGTCTTAAATTGCTCTTCAAAAGTCTTAAGAAGTTAACAAATTGTAAGTATGAGTTTATGATTGTTATTAGTTTCCAAACTAAAAATAATAGGTAACGTTTATTTTTTAAAAATAATGTGCCACCATGCAATCACGAGAGCAGAACCAACAAAGCAGTGATGTGTTTTGGCCGTGACACGCAGATGCACGTCGTTCATATCGGACAGCATGGAAAAGTGCAAGTTTAACGAAAATTGGCTGTCCAACAAAGATTTCTCTGGATGGGTGAAACTGGTACCAGGCAATTTATATGAGGTACGGTGTATTTTGTGTAAGAGATGTTTCAAACTTGGCACGATGGGAATCAGTGTAGTGGAGTCCCACATGCACAGTGTGAAACACAGTGCCTCAAAATCAAACTGTCAACAAACGCCAAGTATTTCCCAGTTCTGCTCAACTCTTGACCATGCCTCCACCCCCATCTCAGATATTAACAATCTGGACAGCAGCACCAAATCTCCGGACAAAGTTTGGGTGCACGCCTATGCTGAAAGCTGAGGTACTGTGATGTCCGAACATACAAATCAAATGAGGGAGTTCCCAATGTTTCCAGGGTCTGACATTCCCACTCATTTGCATGTGGTTCCAACAAGACTTTTACATCAGCAAGTTTGGATTAGCCCGTTAATTTTGGAGCAGAGGATAATATGATGGACAAATTTCGGAGGCTAACAAGGACTCGTTTGTTTAAATGTTTTATGGGAGCCTCAACCAGACCCCGAAAACAAACAGCTGGATCTGCTTGTCCGCTATTGGTGAGATGTTCACATCCAATCTAGCTGAACAACTCCCAGGATTTAATACGCCATTTCAAAGTAAGCAGGCGGCACACATAGTCTTTATCATTATCATACCTGCCATAATTTGACTAGTAAAGTCCGGGATGGAGTGGGGGTACCTAGTGTTTATCTTACTTGGTTCTTATTTATTCATGTTTCTAATTTTATTACAACAAAACATGAATATCACGGTTTAACACTTTGGTAAAAAAACAAAAAAAAACTTTTGTCACATTTAAACTGTTGAATTTAGCTTTATTTATTTTTTCTTCAAGCAGCAGCCTTTTATTTGTAAACTCTGCATTGTCTGATGCAGGCTGGAAATTGTGCACTTTGATTTACAGTTAAAAACATATTGATGTGTTTCAGCTTCTGTCAAACTAACAGAGCTGCGGTGACTTCCGGTGGCTACCAGTCTAAGCTTTAAGAATAAAACCTTTGTTACAGTGCACTTACCATTATTATTAACAAAGACATAAATGTCCTCTCCCAAAACTGCTATAAAGACTATTAAAGATTAATATTTTTTGTACGTTTTTCCTCAAGTCATTCAATCAACTTCAGTCCTAATCAAAAATTCCAAATATTTCATTATTTATTTTATTTTAATCTTTTAAATGCCAATTTTATTACACAATGTCATTGTTTTTATGAAAAAATACATGAAAAATGAGTTATCAATTTAATGAATGTTGAAGGGCTGGAGATTTTTTAAAAGGTCACGCTTAAATAAACATAAGATTAGTAACAAAATTGGTTTTCATTTATTTTATTTTATTTATTTTATTTTATTTTTTTGCGGTGCCAGATTCGTAATTTACTGCTGTTTAAGATAACCGGAGGACATAAATGTCCTTTCCCAAAAAACTGATATAAAAACAAAACAGATTAATATTTTTTTGTACTTTTTTCTTCAAATCATTCAATCAACTTTAGTTCTAATCAAAAATACCAAATTTTTCATTATTTCTTTTATTTTAACCCTCTAAATGCCAATTTGATTACATGATGTCACTGTTTTTATGAAAAAAAAATGCATACAATGAGTTATATCCAATATAATAAATGTTAGAGGGCTGGGGATTTTTTTTTTAAAGATCAGGCTTAAATATACTTAAGATTAGTGATAAAATTGATTTTCATGCATTGATATTTTTTTGCAGTGTCAGATTCTACCTTACTACTTTTTCAAGTAAACAGCACAAAAATGTCCCATTGAGTCCCATTATTACCACAATTTTTCAGTCCCACTGTCATTACATTATATAATCATGCATTCTCTGATTTCAGGTTTTCATTATGTAGAAAAATAGTAAAAAAATTGACATTTTTACTATTTACCACAAGATGGGACAAATTTCCATTGTATGTCTATGGATAAAACAATGCTCATTCTTAATGGTAAAAACAACTATGCAAATACACTAGCACTGCTATTTTCCACTTTCCCTGAAAGAATTTTAAATCAATTTTACCACTAATCTTATGTATAATTAAGCCTGATCTCCCTCTCTCTCAAAAAAAAAAAAAAAAAAAAAAAAAAAAAAAAGCCCTCCAACATTTATTTTATGGAAAAAAAACTCATTTGAATGTTTTTTTTATTTTTCATAAAAACATTGTCATCATGTAATCAAATTGGCATTTAAAGGGTTAAAATAAAATAAATAATTAAATATCTGGTATTTTTGATTACAACTGAAGTTGAATAAATGATTTGAGCAAAAACATGCAAAAATATTAATTTGTTATGTTTTTATAGCAGTTTTTGGGAGAGGATATTCCGGTTACCTCAAAGGGTAGTGAATTCTGAATCCGGCATTGCAAAAAAAAAAAAAAAACAATGCATGAGAATCAATTTTGTTATTAATCTTATATATATTTAAGCCTGCTCTTTAAAAATAAAAATCCCCAGCCCTGTTAGAGCCCGATATGTAACCATGACCCAAAATGTAACAATGACCTAAAATGTTATAAAAAATTTTTTTTATAAAACCCAAAATGTAATAATTGGTCAGTAATGTAACAAAAGTGTTGAGTCCAAAATGTAATTAAAAAATGTAATAAAACCCAAAATGTTATAACTGGTCAATAATGTAACAAGATGCTGAGCCCAAAACGTAATAACTTTTTGCCCAATCAGTTATTACATTATGGGGCAGGTAAAATATTTTTCTCCTAATAGTGTAATAATTTTAATTACATCATAGAGTGAATCAATGAATTATGGATTAAAGGGCTTATTGCTTCAATGTACAGTGTAGTATAACACAAATGTGCCCCATGCTGCATACAGTATATACACTTTAACAATGCCTTTTGGAGACCTAAACTTTTTCTTTAACCTCCGGTAAGTGTACCACTTACCTATGTTCAATTTCAGCTCATTCACTGGACTTGAACTGCTTCAGTTTCAATAACACTGAAAGAATGGGGCTGTTCTACACTTTGGACCTTTAGTTTATATATCTATATACGGTCTATGGTATAGTTATGTATGATTGCTGTTGCCCAAGTCATTTATAGTCTCCTGTTCTCTTAAAATGAGGAAAGTGAGAAGATAACACACAAGATATTAAGAGGTCAATTATGGAGACATAAAAATAATACACAAAGTAGTAAATTTGAAGGTATGAATTTGAATTTGATCTCAATGTGTTTTATGTTTATGCATTCAGTGTTTCCTGTACTATTTTGGGGGGTGCCCCAGCCCCCTTGGAAGACAAGTTAATTTTACTTTCTATATATAACCAGATCCCAGCAGAAGTAACTTAAGGTTACCTTTCTTATAGATCAGGTCTATACCGTGTTCTGTTATTTAACAGACTGAATATCTTATTTAGCCCACATGACGGAATGTCATTTCTGTGTCTACATTGTCGCGTGTTCACAATTCTCCTCTGTTCTCTATAGTGCACTGTAAAAAAAAAAATGTAAAAAAAAAAGTGAAAGCACTGGCAGCAAAGTTTCCAGACAGATACTGTAAAATTACAGAAAATAACCGTATCACTAAACTACAGACAATAACTGTAAAAATACAGAGTAGATTTTTACCATCAAAATTGATCAAAATACCATATATTACAGTTGATTAATGCCCATTATACTGTAAAATAACATATATATATATTCTCAAAAAAAATTTAAAAATCAGATTCCTTGCAGCTTAATCTCTACACTGGCAGCAAAGTTTCCAGACAGATACTGCAAAATTAAAGTAAATAACCATATCAGAAAACTACGTACAATAACTGTAAAAATACAGAGTCGATTTTTACGGTCAAAGTTCATTAAAATATGGTATTCTATAGTTGATAAATGCCCATTATACTGTAAAATAATAACAGACATATTATGCCAAAAAACATTAAAAATCAGAAACCCTTCAGGTTAATCTCTGTAGGCCTATTAAGAAAACTGTAAAAAAAAAATGGTAAAAGCACTGGCAGCCAAGTTTCCAGATGGATACAGCAAAATTACAGTAAATAACCATACCACAAAATTACATACAATAACTGTGAAAATACAGAATTGATTATACGGCCAAAATTAAAAATGGCAAATGGATTTGAGCTTATGTAGCGCTTTACTATGAAGCGCAGTACTACTGGCAACAAGACAAGGGAAGACAAGACAGCTGTGTCGAACCATCCCCGATCACCTCATGTATTTTAACCTCATGGGGCTCTAATTTCCCGGCGCAACACAGGGTGGCCCAGGGTGGCAGAGCATGGCGCACCCCGCGCAGTGGAAATTTCGTCCGGCGCACCACCGTGTGCAGCCAATTTGGCAATTTGGTACATCGGCTATGCCGAGATGGGTGTGGCGGCGCACCAGGGGGAGGTGTAGACAGATTCAGATTGCCGCAGTGACAACTCCGTGCCAAAACACTGTGTGGAAGGTGCGCTGAAAGCTCGCCAGCTCCAACCTGGTCTATTCTCGGCGCAGGCGAACCGCGCCCGGTGCAGTGCTAATTTGGCTGACAGGAGTGTAGTGCGCACACGTCACCAAAACCTCACAGGCAGGTATCCAGAGTGTAAGTGCATTCTTTGTCCCATGTTGCGTGCTACACAACGTAGCCTTACGCCATGGATGCCACTTTGACTTCACGGAGACATTTCAGGACTTAAGATGGAGAGGGGCCCAACAGCATGTGCTGTATCAGCAGGGAGAGCAGCAGAGCACACGGGAGAGGAGAGACCACTTGGCTGCACATCTCTGTCCTTAAATGTGAGTATATGCCTACCGTTCAAAGGCCACCTGCGATGGGCGGGGGGCACGGATGTCCCCTGCGGGAGGAGGTGTTCAGCTGCATCCGCCAGCCTACCGAGGCTGGGAGGGACAGAGGCGTGGGTGCGCCTCGCCGCACCGGACTGTGCCCTGCACAAAAATTGCAAAATGCCCTGAACACCCTGTTGGCACGGCACAGGCACAGCGCAGGGCAGGTGGACCTGGTCTACAAAATTAGAGCCCCATGTCTTCCCTTGTCTTGTTGCCAGCTCGTAGTACCTCCAAGTACATGTTTTGCTTATACATTGTGCCATTGTTGTTCTTTTATTTACTTTGGGAAACCACAATTATGCAGCAAACCAGGGTAGATACGTAGACAAGACGGTTTAATGAAATGACTACTAATATCCCTTAATTTACAAGGATTCGCCTCAAATATTTTTGATGTATTTGTAATGTATGAAGCCTGCTTTTCCACTGCCCAGTGGTTGTTTCTGTAATATACTAATTCTGTAAAATGATAAATGATTATAGATAAATACTTAAGTTTTATGAACCTACTTTGTTTTAATATGTTATCATTTTGTTGTTGCACATGAAAAGAATAGTATTTTAACATGGATTTACTTTAGATAGATTTGGCTGTTTCCTAAAATAAGTAATGTATGCCCTGGTATTACAGGGATTAATCTGAAAACTATCTGATTTTAATGTTTTTGGACATAATATGTATGTTATTTAGTAGTATAATGGGCATTTATCAATTCTGATATACCACATGCGGTGGTGGCGCAGTTGGATAGTGCACTTGGTCAGTAATCTGGAGGTTGCAGGTTTGAGCCCAGCTCAGGCCTGACACATGGGGATGTGTCTTTGGGCGCACTTAACCCCAAGTTGCTCTCACTGCTGCCTCAGTGGTGTGTAAATGGACATGAAAGTATTAGTTGGTACCGATTGACAACTAGCATGGAAACTCTGAACCATCAGTGGGTGAATGTGAGAACAAATGGGAGTGAATGGGTACATGTGACCTGCAGTGTGGTCAAAACACTAGAAAAGCTGTTGGGATCCATGCGCTCTCAAAGGAACATGTCCCTGCAGAAGTCTGAACCACAGTTGGCTGACCATCTCACCCCTCCTAGGTTTCGCACGTAGGTGTGAACCCTGTGATAAGGACAATAAGACCCAGCTCTGCTATGCAGTCTCTCTCTTTCTGAGTCATTTGGAGAAGGGGACAGAGCTCCCCTCCCTCAGCTCTGTCTCGGCCTGTAGAAAGGGACCCCGAACCTCTCCAGTCCCTTCTCAGGAATACAACCTCAAGACTTCTCAAGAAGCACCACATAAGTGATGTGAGAGCCTGCTTAAGGAACAGGAGTTCCAAGTCAAAACAACAAGTAGCAACATGACAGAGTTAGCATCAAGCTGCTAACTCCAGGGACAAAGGAGCAACCAGTGGTTTTCAGAGCCAGAAGCTGAAGGGCCAGACTGGCCTGGAACCCAGAAACCACCAAACTTGCAGCGCTGGACTTTGCAGAGCAACACCCAAAAAGGACACCTTTTCTTTTCACGGACTTGGTAACATAACTGGGCCTTAGATAGTTTAGCATAGCACAGCTCAGCACAGGACTTTTCGGTTTCTACAATTGCTGCATTGTTTTATTGAATATGTTCTTTAAGCTTTAAGCTATGGCTAACTGCTGCAAACTATATTTTAACTTGGAAACTTCATGTAGAGCCAACAACATTTAAGAAAGAGACCTTTTCTAACCTCCACCACCCCCATAGGGTCCTGATTGTAAATGCCCTTGTTTTGGCCATGTGGTGTTAAGACACCCTTTTGAGGCAGCCATCTTGCCTTTTTCTGTCACACACACACACACACACACACACACACACACGCACGCACCTATAAACACATACACACTTGGTTAGATATTGTATGTTTTCACGTTTGGTTTGTCAAAAAATGATTTTGAACACAAAGTCAGTTGCTGGTCTGTTAATGTTGCAAAAGAATGAATCTTGCCAACCTCTTCTCTGCAGAACTCCAAATCCTTCAACTTTGCCTGACAATTATTTGATTTTTATTAAATTAATTGTAAATCATAGTTCCAAATTGATAGTCAGTAACCTTAATGAGACTGACTTAATAAACTGACTATTATTTCCCTTTATGGGTGGTGCCCTGAGGTAGATTTAATGTAAATTAAATCCCATTACTTAATGTAAATAATTATTTCTGATAGCCAATATTATTAAGTGACACAGTGAATAGTTGTCCACTGATCATAAAGCACAACAAAGCGCTACATA
Organism: Cetoscarus ocellatus; assembly: GCA_037902135.1. Classification (NCBI taxonomy): domain Eukaryota; kingdom Metazoa; phylum Chordata; class Actinopteri; order Labriformes; family Labridae; genus Cetoscarus; species Cetoscarus ocellatus. Next base: position 110,116 of record JBAMNC010000450.1, on the reverse strand, counting down.
AGCTCAAGTCCATTTACCATTTTTGATTTTGACCGAAAAAATCAATTCTGTATTTTTACAGTTGTTGTACGTAGTTTTGTGATTTGGTTACTTAATGTGATTTTACAGTATCTGTCTGGAAACTTTGGTGCCAGTGCTTGTACCATGTTTTTACAGGGTTTTTTTAATACTGTACACTGTAAAAAAAAAAAAAAAACTGTAAAAGAACCGTAAAAAAAGGTAAAAGTTTCCAGACAAATTCTGTAAAATTACAGTAAATAACTGTATCACTGAAGTACAGACAATGACTAAACATACAGAGTATATTTTTTACAGTCAAAATTTATTACAATACCGTATATTATAGTTAATAAATGCCCATTATACTGTAAAATAACAAACATATAATGTCAAAAAAAAGTAAAAATCAGTTCTCTTTTAGCTTAACCTCTGTAATTTTACAATATTAAAAAAACTGTAAAAAAAAAAAAAAAAAAAAAGCAAACAAAAAAAACAAAATGGTACACTGATTTGCAACATAATTGTGGTTTCCCCATGTAAAAAACAACAATGACACAATGTATAAACATTGGGAGTGATTCGACACAGCTGGGAAGGAACAATCAGGGATCAGGTGTGACAGAGCCAGACAGGAAGCAAAACGTAAAGGAACAAAGAAAGGCAGGTGAATTTTCAAAACAAAACAAGAAGCACAAGACAAACATGAAACATGAAAACATAAAAGGGAACTTAACTAAAAGAGGATCATGACAGAAGACGATGAGCAATATTTGGATTTAGGTCAAAGCCATTAAACTTTGTATCTATTTCCTGCAAATCAAACAAATGTTAAAATCATCTTAGGATACATTCAATTTGGGCAATACTGTGCGTCTTTTAAGTGGAATTGAAATATAGGAAGAACTTATATTCAATTGAATACACTGCAAAGACAAGATATTTAATGTTCGAACTGAGAAACTTTATTTTGGAAAGTGTGGTCGTCGTGTCCTCCAGACCAAAGAGGAAAAGAACCAGCCCGACTGTTATAGGCGCAAAGTTCAAAAGCCAGCATCTGTGATGGTATGGGGGTGTATTAGTGCCCAAGGCATGGGTAAGTTACACATCTGTGAAGGCACCATTAATGCTGAAAGGTACTTACAGGTTTTGGAGCAACATATGTTGCCATCCAAGCAACGTCTTTTTCATGGACGCCCCTGCTTATTTCAGCAAGACAATGCCAAGCCACATTCTGCACGTGTTACAACAGCGTGGCTTCGTAGTAAAAGAGTGCGGGTACTAGACTGGCCTGCCTGTAGTCCAGACCTGTCCGCCATTGAAAATGTGTGGCGCATTATGAAGCGTAAAATACAACAACGGAGGGGGAAAGAATTCCACCCGAAAAGCTTCAAAAATTGGTCTCCTCAGTTCCCAAACGTTTACTGAGTGTTGTTAAAAGGAAAGGCGATGTAACATAGTGGTAAAAATGCCCCTGTGCCAACTTTTTTGCAATGTGTTGCTGCCATTAAATTCTAAGTTGATGATTATTTGCAAAAGAAAATAAAGTTTCTCAGTTCGAACATTAAATATCTTGTCTTTGCAGTGTATTCAATTGAATATAAGTTGAAAAGGATTTGCAAATCATTGTATTCTGTTTTTATTTATGATTTACACAACGTGCCAACTTCACTGGTTTTGGGTTTTGTAACTTGTAACCAGCTGAAAGATAATCGCCCATGCACTAATTATCCAATAGGAGGCTCGTACCTATTTGCTTAGTTATATCCAGGTGGCGACTTTTTTTTTGGCCAGGCAGTGTATATATATGTATATATGTATTTGTGTGTGTATATAAAAATCATTATGCATTTATCTTTCTATTGAAAAAGAAAACACTCACCCCATCCCCTCCTGCCAGAGCCAAATGGATGCATCAGTGTTGATCTAAATGCATAAAGGTCACATAGCTTGTACCAAACAACAGTTGAAACCAGCCCGTTATCTTTCAAAAGCAGCAGCAGTATATGTATTTGGTTTGTGGCTCAGAATTTTAAATGTAAAATATTGCACAAAAATAAAAAGTTTTGTATCTGTATCCAACCCACTGATGATTTCTGCTGGAAGAATATATCTAGGCATGTCTTTGTGGTCACAGTAAACATTAGAGCATAGTGCTGGAAAACTGAACCCTCATACATTTCTTGAGGGGGGTGTGGTCAGACAGTGCAAGAGGACAGCCCATTCTGAGCAAGACTGAAAGATAGGACTTTAAAGACATGTCAGAATCTAATATATGACAGGGATTATAGGGGAAACTTGAAAATACTTATGGGAGATGTGGGGAACAGTGTAAACTTGTCCAAAGGAGTTTGACCTTTGAAAAAGCCTGTTTGGGAATGAGAAAGCATCTGTAATGTCCAGTTTTTTCTTATTTTTTGTGGTTGTGAGCCCGAGTTTTGGACTTTTCTGTTCCTTTGTAAAAATACACAACTTCTCCTGGTGATTTTCAACAAGTAAAATAGATTTAAGTGTGCAGAGGCCTTAATACGATCTCTGGTGAATATCTACATGATCAATTACTAAGGGGTTAGGCTAAGTTAGCAAGTTGCTGCTGAGGCTACTTTATTTCATAGACAGTGATGTCAAAAAAACATATCTGTCTTTTTAAAATAAGAAAAACAAAGGGCACCTCTATTACAAACAGTTGACATGATGATGTTTTGTCAATTATCCATAAATAGTAATCCAGATGTTGTTTGAGCCCCCACCCCCTTCTCTCTCTATTTTTCTCTGACTCTCCCCATGGTTTTCCTCTCTCTTTCTCTGAGGCAAAGACACCTCAGTACACCCTGGCACTGCACACCCAATGTGGGCGATGCTGATGTGAAAAGGCACAGTTACTTAACAGTGACTCACAGTGCACCATTATACCCCCACCACCACAACTGCAACACTATCCTCTCTGCACAACACTCCCCCTCCCCCCACATTATACTCCACTGTTTCTCTTTCTGTTTCTCTCTCTCTACATCCTTGCATCGTTTTGCTGCAAGTGAAAAGAAAAAAGTTAGAGGGACAATAGAGACAAAGGATGAAACAGGAAAATTGAGGGTCTAAAAAATGCCAGCACGCATCTCACTCCCTCTTTGAGGTCTTACCAAGCCGCTGGCAAGGTCGGGTGTATGAAGAAGATTCATATTGTTTGGCGAGCATTTAAATTTCAAGGGAGCAGACAATTTCCAGTGGCATAAAAAGCTGGAAACATTTTTTTAGCTCTAAAACCAGCTGCCAGGGTGTCAATATTTGAAAACAATGCTGGAGGAACATGAAGAGAAACATCAGCACAACATCCACACCCATGCTCACTGAGGGGATTGTAAGTTACAGTTGTAAGCAGGGATCGTTGGTTCTTTATGTAGGTCAGTACATGTCAGCCAATAAGTCCAATTACCATCAGCCTCTGAAAGAGAGCAAGCTATGACCTCTGCTCTGCTTTCATGCAGCCGAAAGGGATGCATGGAAATGCATGCTGAGAGTTGGGTTTTAGAATAATTACAATATAAAATGTATTTAGAATAGGAGGCATTAAAAAGTAAGTTAATATTGAATATTAGAGTTGGCAAGTATCAAATTTTAAATTTAATTCCATATTTTTAAAAGATCCATAGGGTAAGACAATTTCATTTATATCGATGTAGTTTATTTTGGAGCTGATATTATTACAAAAAAGATTCTGAGGCCAATTTTCAGAACAAAGATTATTTACAGTAAGAACTACCGAAAGTATTATACCTTTTTTTACTGTGATAACTTATATTGGGTGTTTAAGACATATGAGGAATTGTCATATTATGTAGTGTATTTATTTTGGAGCACTGTTGCAATAAGTATAATTAAATCATTTTTCTACCTGTTGCCAACATTATGAAATGAGTTGGCAACATTTTGCAATGCGGATAAAACTGTTGGGTGCAACACTCATTTCTTGCCACTGTTTACCAATATCAAACCTATATTTATGGAATTTAGACAGTTTTCTTATATTATCTTTCTCTCTCCCTTTCTCTCTTTCTCTGTCTGTTGGTGTGTTTTGTATGTGGGTGTGTGTGGGGGTGTGTGTGTGTGTGTGTGTTTGTGTTTCTGGCCCTATGGGTTTAGGGCACGTTGTGATTTTAGATTTTGGGTGCCTGGGCCTTGATTGTCTGTGCCCACTTTTGGGGTTTTTAGGTTTTCTACCCGCTTCATGTCCCTTTCATGAGCACTGTTGGTCTGACGGTCTCCAAAAGTGCTCATGCTCACTCTTCCAGGTTCTTATTGTGCTTTGTTTGTTTATTCTTTTTGTGTATGTATGTAAGAGTACTCTGATTTTTTTTTTTGTGTGCTTTTTTTCGTGTTTCTTTTGTGCTCAAGTTATTGTGCTTCGTCTTCTATATGTTCCTACCTGTTTGTCAAAGCACTTCGTAAACCTTCGCTTTTAAAAGTGCTATACAAAAAAATAATAATATTATCTCTATTATTCTGTGTGTTTTCTGGCTATAGTGTTATCTCTTGCTCCCTTACAAACAGGTGTGGGCTTCATGTTCAACCTGCAGATTTCAATGTTTTGTCTGAACTCTGGTCAGCACATTTAACACCTCTCTTTAGATACCCACTGAACACAACGCACACAAGACACTATAAGAAATAAGTTGATGCTTAGATTAAAATTGTACTTCTATGACTCATTCCCACAACTTAAAAATGATCAAATACATGCACTGAACACCACCTGGTTCACTGAGACTTACATCATCAGTCATACAAATTTTCAGATAAAGCATCAAAAAAAAGAAGGGCTGTTAACTTTTTTGTTTTGTTTGCTGGAATGCTTGGCTGTATTCACTAATCTGTGTGTGTAAAACAATCTACTATAATATCCGTGTGCAAAGTGTGGATGGTATTCATGATAATGTTTAAACGTTTTACAAATGTAGCTGCCTGGTGCATGAGAACCTTTGATTGTGAGTTTTTTCACTGAGTTTCCAGGTGCTTTTCAGGCACTGGGTAGCACATGAAGGGGTGTCTGAGAAAACAGGGACTCACTGACTCTCAAAATTGCACTAAAAAACATAATTTGAATTCATCATTAAATGCTCTGATATTAAAATGTGAAAATTACGTACTTTTATTTATCTGCCAAAAATGCAAAAAAAATTATAGCTAATTTTTCTCATCGTGGATGCATTAGAAATAGAAATCAATAATTATCAACAATAGAACTATATGATTGCCCATTCAAGGGTTAAATCAACAATAGGAAAAAGTAGCTGAGTGAGAAGTTTGCTGTTTTTTCTGGTAGCTGGCGCTTGTGGAAAACCTTGGTGCTGGGCTTACAATTAGGCCAGGGTTTTTAAAAGTATAGAGAACTTGCACACTATTATAATGAAATGTTGCATCTTTTTGCATGATTAAGGCAGTCTGTAGGAGTTTGTCTGAAATTTGTAATCACAATATAATACATTTCAAAATATTTGTGTTCTATTTCTGTTGCCCAAGTATCAAACAGTTATATAACATGATAGGTTTTACTTGAATCATACTAAACTCAAGAGAAAAGAGTTACAGATTGTGTAATGCCATTCAGACAAGAATATTATATTATTTTTAGCCCTTTTTAATACTGTATGAAGAAAGTGGCAAAGAAGTAGATCCTCAGTAATATGAGGAGTGTTTAGCCCAATAAAAAACACATCTTTCAAGAAGTCTGTTGATGTGGAAATCTTTAAAGAAAATCAACATGATGCGCAGTCCCACTCTTTTCAGCACACTTCCTCAGTCCCTCCTTGAACATGTATGAAAAGCAGCATCACCCCCTCTCAAAAAAACTGCAACTTATCAGCAATGAGAGTGCACTCAATGATTCATACACTCTTTTAAGAGAACTTGAAACCTTGGCTCTATTTCCATCCCGGCCTCTTTCTCTCTCTCACTCTGCATGCTGCACAAGGGATGGAGCAGAGGGATTTAGTGGGACTAAGTAGTTTGATATTTCTATTGGTTTTCTGTATGTATTTTCACTCTCTCTTTCCCTCTCTCGCAGTGATCTTTTTCATCATATGGAGACCAAGGTCATGGCTGATTGAAATATAATAGAAGTGTAGACATCTGGCCTAATACTGTGGGAAGTTAAATCTATTTTAATGGCCCCTGCCGCAGTGGATTCTCTCTGATGCACTCTTGCGCTTCACTGACAGTAAATCACAATGTTCTCTTATTACCCTGACTGGAATGAGGGCATAGAGAAAGAACAATGAGGGATCCACATCATTTGTTTCATCCCTCCCTTGCTTTTTCCCCCCTCTCTCTCTCTTTCTCTCTCTCTCTCCTCCTGTCTTCACTCCGTTTGCAACTCATAAAGCAAGGGGCTTAAAGAGAGTGACATCATGAAAATAAAAATAAAGGGGATTATGGGTGAGCTATTGTGCCATATGTGATTACTTGGGCTTCCATGTTCCCTACGGGGGGATGAGTGACTACGAGACAACATATTTTATTTATTTATATGATTCTCTCTAATGAATAAGAATTGGAAATGTGGCTGAGACCGCAGTATTAGGCCGCTTGTCAAAAGAGGAAACCAAACCAAATAAAAGAAGAAAAAAAAAACAGCTTTGGAGCAAGACATTAATCATTTAGTACATCATACTTAAAGTCACCATATTGTATTGATATAGTGTTATGTTTGTATCAACCTAACTAAGCCTTAACATATTTGAATATATTTTAAATGCTGTATGAAATGCTGCCAAAAAATAATTGTCACTGTATCAAAATGTGACTGGGCCCTGATCTAATTGGTTGACCAGTCTCCCCTGTGATAATTGGTCTGTTCAGCATGGCTTCATGCCATTTTCAGCAGCTCAGCATTCTGTCTACAGTCAGTGCTCTGCACTGAGCTTGCTACCCTGAGCCAGTGGGCTGGAATTGCTGATGAAACAGCGGCAGGGCATCACACTGGTAGGTCTATCCAGGGGGCAGGGAATCTTATCAATCTTTATCAATCTTTATTTGTATAGCACCAATTCATAACAAATGTTATCTGCAGGAAACTACAAAAGCTGTTCACAGCAGGGAAGAAAAAGTCCAGATACTGTGGATTTTGCTGTCTAGTGTACATAGATGTATTAGTACTCTTCAATGTGGAGGAGACATGTAAAACACACTTAAGGGCATATAAAACTCAAAAAAGAAGGGGTTAACACTACAAGATAATCAGCCTGATTTTTTGCCCAATTCTAAAGTTGGCAAAACACCAGCAACATGCTGAAACAGGTATTGAAGCAATCTGGCATTGACTATCAGGAATGTAACGTGTTTGGCCTTGTTGACACAGATAACTTGTTCATACTTATTCTCTAACCATATCAAGGAAGGCTGGAAGGTGCTGAATAATGAATGATGCCGCTATGATGCATTCACTCTTAGTCAATCATAGTAATGCAAAGAAAAGAAATGGAAAAAAATGTACACCTGTATCACACTGAGATAATAAAAAAAGGAAAAGCCAACACTTGTGTAGATGAAAGCGTGTGGTGTCCAAAAAGTTAAAAAATGGTGTTGATTTTTTTTAAGGAATTTTTTTTTACTCTCTCAACTTTTCATATGCAAATGTTTTTTTTAATCATAATTTCTAAACTTCAACTATTTGCCTATTTGTTAGGGGTCTATAATTGAATAAATTTTGTCCTCAGGGCCACAGAAAATGCAAAGTTTCTTTTAATTGCTATTTTCTTGATTCAGTTGTAAAGGGCTCAAGTATCTTCATTTCTGTCTTCTATTACTTGCCTTCATCTGTGATTTTTTTTCAAATTGAACTGGCATAAAACGTGTGGCTCTCCCTTACACCTTTCCAGAATACATCCTTTACAGCTGTGTATTGAAGAGTACAGGCCCAACCCAGGTCTGCATTGCATCTGGGTCCTTTTTACCTGCCCAAATGAGATCCATTCTGAAGTGACATTTGAGAGAATTACGAGTGCATGAGGGAGCAGGGAAGAGGTTAGCCTCCGCCTTTGCCATTGGTTGAAAAAATACCACAGCCCACCTTTAGTGACGAATGGTACGAATGACCCTGAGCTACTATTGGTCATAATGAACCCCCTCAACAACCCCTCCCTCCCATTTGTACACTTCACTTTCTGTTTTCCTGTTCTGTCTTTCAGTCAGTCAGCTTGCTGGCTTTGCTATTCCTTTTTCCCTCTATTGTACCAGCCTGTCTGCTTCTCTTGATACATCACCCAAATGGAGGTTCTCTTTGTTTCAAAGTTGGGGCAGATAGCCTTTATGGACCTTGCAGGCCAGTGCTGTGATGGTTCATTTTGTGCACCACATCTCAGAAATGTTCAACACAGCACTACTGCTGATGATGATGAGTTAGATTTCTTGGCCTTTTCTTTAGCTCTTCAAGGTTGATCCATGAAGGTGAACTTTGAGAAACAAGATGTTCTAAAGATTTACCGTTGCAATCCGTCTATCAGGAAAACAGCAAGTGGACATGAAGACCGTTATGTATGCATGGCCAGCTGTTGTTTGTCTCTAAAACCGAGCTGCTCTGTCATATTTTTCACAAAATAGCATATGGCTGAGTGACTTTCTATAGGACACTGCATACTCATTTAAAGTTAGGACTGAAGATGCATATAAGTTTGTTTTTTTCTTCAGGTTAGTTATTTTTAAAACCCAATCAAGGTTTTGGAAGACAGGAAACACAATGAGATTGTCACCCACCCAAGCTGTAATAACAAAGTCCATGAAAGTCAGTTAGCTCTCTCTCTCTCTCTCTCTCTCTCTCTCTCTCTCTCTCTATATATATATATATATATATATATATATATATATATATATATATATATATATATATATATACATATATATATATATATACATATAGGTATAGATATAGATAGATAGATATATGTATAGATATAGATAGATATGTATATGTATAGATATAGATAGCAGTGGCGGCTTGTCAATAGGGGGCGCTGGGGCGCCGCCCCCTCCAAAATTCAACAGAGAAAGTCTACTTAAACACAACATAATTTGTCTTTAAATTATAAAAAATAACGGATAAAAACATTTATTTTTTACCACATAGTAACAGTCTGTCAGCAGCACCTGTCACCATTCAATAAAAGGTGTTTCACAATGTTTTTACGTAGTAACTCTGTTGTGAATACTTAGTTTACGTACAGAGGGGCGCCAGCCTAATGGGTGTCTATGCAAGTCCTTAAACTTTTGCTCAGCATGTGACCTGAGGCGTCCTTGGGATTGGCCGCTTCAACTTTACCTGCAGGGCGCAGGCCGGAGCGCCCCGGACACTCCCACTTGGACTGGCAGTGAATCAGTATTTGTTTTGGTGTTTCTTTTCCTCCTGTGACTGGACAACGAGCGCTGTCAATCATATCGACACGTCACCGCAGTAGATATGATTTACGCATGCGCAAGTATCTCACGTATCCTCATGCGTCCGACCGATGCTCCCATGCACCGAGGAGGCGTCGTCCAGAGATCCGTCAGAGGATCGCAGAAGAGGTGAGATTGCATTGGAGAAGAAAATCAGTAAGAGGCTATGCTGCACTGAAGATTAGATTAGGATGTGTCTTTCCTAGTAGACATAACATGATTCAGGGGCAAAGATTTGCATTTTATGTCACACATGGCACAAAACAATAGATCAGGAGCCACAAAATGAGTTTGCCAAGAGGATATAAATGCTTTGTTCAGTAGAACATTATCCTTTTGCAGACTTAAGTTCTCAAAAATCTATATAGTTTTTAATTCTTGCATATTTTTACAAAAACAACATACTTTTAGGAAGAATTGGGGCTTTTATTGGGTGGGTAAGTTTGTTTTTACCCTACTAGTAGTTCATTTTAAATTTAATTGACAAAATTGATGCATTATTTTGATTATAATATTATATTAAGGGACCTATAAAAATATATTTTAAAAAATCATGGCAAAGCAGGATCAAGATAGGAGAAACTGTAATACACAAATGCATGCAGATTATTGCAGAGGTTTTATTGCAGTGCTCATTAAATATTACTGTTACATTGTGTGAAACCCTTTGAAAAATTACAAAAAGAAGACTTGATAATGCTATCAAGTTATGTGTTGCAGTTTACTGGTGAAAACAGTGGGGTTTTATTAATCTCAAAAATGTAAACGTCACAAATTCTTTACCTGTTAGGTGTATGCCCATGACAGAATTATTTTTTAATCTACTGGAGCTTTTAGATTTGACACTTACCTTGTACCTTTCCAGCTTGTACCGCTGTGCACAGTATAAAATCAATGAAAACAGACCAACAGAATGTATCATCTTGTCTTTAAATGTTGTAATTTTATTATGGCAACTAAACGTGATAAAAAATAATAAATATCAATATAAATATATATAGTATTGTCATTATATATAATTGTATACCATATGTTTAATTGCTATAATAAAATATTTTATTTGGATACAAAAATTATACATTCTGTTGGTGGTTTTTGCTGACTAAATACTGCACATAACGATACAAAGTAAAGGTATTCAAAAACTTTAGCATATGGAAACAGACTCCTGTAATGTAAAGTTTATTTTTTTGACTTTTTAAAATTTGAAGTAGTTTTGCTGAAAAGTATAAATGTCATCCAAACACTGACAGCCTCCATTTCAGTTGTAAGAATCAGTCAGCTGGTGTGAGCCGTCTGCCCTTTGTGCTGCATGCTTGATCTGATTTTCTTTTCTTATTTGTTTTTTTTTCTTATTTGTTTTGTTTTGTTCATACTTTTTACAGTTAATCTATACCAAAACTGTATCACATAGTTTTACCTTTAGTTTTAAAGCATCAGTTGAGTGGTACATAAGATTCTGTTTGTGTTTACAATCTTGAGCCATGAGACATCATGTATAAAATAAGACACTGTTCAGGTGACACAAGAAATGTTCATAAAATAGTGAAACTGACATAAATTACAGCTTTATTTTATGGGAGCAGGTTAAACTTTGGCTGTTTTATTGATTTTTTTCAGTAAATACTGATGTTAACTTTTGGTAATAAAATGTGCTTTTCTATGTATTTTTTAATGACAGATTCACACAGTACCACACCATGTTTCCTGAAGATTCTCTCAGCAGCACCTTGAAGGCCGACCCAGTGCTCAACTAAAGCTGAAGACAGAGCTCAGTCTTATGTACAGCAAGGAGGAGTTCAAGGCCTGCTGTGGAGCTGTGGATCTTATCCAGTTGTTGATGGAAAATAATCTTGGAGAGGTATTTTCAGAGACTGTCACTCTGCTAAAGATCCTCATCACCACACCCATGACCACTGCAGAAGCTGAGGTGCTTCTCAGAACTTTCCTCAGAAACACCATGAACCAGGACAGGCTGAATGCACTGGCCATGCTGTCAATGGAAGAGAGACTGGTGACGGATATGATGGACTTCAGTCAGAGGGTCACTGAGAAATTTGCAGCCCCGAAGGAAAGGAGGGCAAAATTTCTGTTCAAATAGTGCATATTTCAAAGTAGGTTGTATTGTGATTATGTTTTGTCTTTAGTTTCTTTTCACTGTAGTATGGAGCGCTTCTTTGGTTTATTTCCTCCAAAGCTGCGCCCCCCTTAAAATTTTTGGCACCAGCCGCCACTGATAGATAGATATATAGAGATATGCAGTAGATATATATATAAACTGTGGTAAGGACATGCTACTCAAAAATAAGCTGAAATACACATGAACAAATGCAGAGATTGCAGAGGGATGGCTTGTGCTCCTGAAAAATGCTGCTTCAGTTGTTTTTTAGGAAGGGGTTCTTAATTTAGGACCTGATTGAGATGAACACTGCTCTAAAAAAACATTCCTCACTTCTTAAGTTTTCAACATTTTGTAGTTTAAATTCATCATATTAAAATTTAATGAAAAATATCTGCTCTTTACTTACTTTGTTCTAACTTGCTCTGATGTTTTTTTTAAGCATTACTAAAGGTTTGATTAGTTGAAGTTGGCCTGAATGTCTCTAGTCTTTGTTAGCTTCTGAAACATCAGCAGTAATTTCTTTACTTTAAGTAAAGTTGTACTTTAAGTAAACAATGTTTACTTGAACTTCTCCTTGATTTAAAGCTAATGTTTACTTAAGGGAAAAAGCTGGACTCCTCTTTAAGCCTCTTTGAATCTAAGTTTTTTCTTAAGTCATTATAGAACATCTGAAGTCTAACACTTCACTTCAGTCTGGATCCTCTATTAAAAACAAAAGACAACCATCAAAGTTACCGTGGGTGAATCATCTCCCTGATTTATTTTTTGCAGACCCATCTTTCTCAATGTTTGAAAATATTCAATAATCCTTCGAGAAATCTGTAAAATTTCAACCAAGACAAAGAAGTATGGTGTTTAATATTGAATAAAAACTAACATAGAAAAGAAGAAGGAATGAAATACAGTAAGAGCAGATGTGTAAGTTCTTCAAAGGGCCACAATAACATCTTTGTCCAGAAAAGTGACAGATTTGCTTAAATTTCACCTCTGAAGGGTGAAGGTTAGCAAGAGAAGGCTGAATCAACATTTAGCGTTACTGTCTGACCCTTCTCTTTTTTAATCCACTCCCCTTCATGCCCTGAAAGAGAGTATATATGAATTATTTATCTGTTTGAAAATATTCAACTTGTGATGTCCTTGTCTTGCGTCTTATCTCCAAGGGCATCATCAGGAGCTATAAAGAAAAAAATGAATGGAATCACCAATGTAATGGGTGATGTGGTCATAAAACAGCTTCTGAAAGTGTTTAAATCATGTTACATACCACATTGAGCTAAATTACAAATTTTTACTCTAAATGTGTAGCTTTCAAGTAAGAGTCCCTGCATATGCTGCAACACTGCAAAGCAAATAAAATCTGCCCCGCAATTGTTTTGTTTTTTTTAAGCTGTGAGCAAAAAATGTGAGAGTAATGTTGATTTTCAGAGTTTTCAGAAACCTGCTCAAAGCACCAGTGGGGAATTGTGGGATAACTATAAAAGAGACTTAAAAGGATGCTTCGTCATGATCTACAAAAGCAAACAAGACAACTGGTTTTGTGACTGAATGTTTATCTGTTGTTATTTTCATAGCATATAATAGATGTAACAGGGTAGGTGTCAGTTGAGATAATTTGAAGAGGGAATTTTTTGAAGTGGGCTTGCTGGAGGCCTATGGCACTAGAAATTATAATTGCTTATAAGTAAAACTGGCTAAATTTCCCCCTAAGGGAAGATAGCTGGGTACTGGTGCTAGGCAATTGATAGCAATGTCGTGGAAGTTTTTTCCCTGTTTCTGGTGAAGAATGAAATAGAGACTTCTTGCTGGCTGACATGGTTTTATTTTCTTTGCAAAGAAAAGGTCAGTCCACACACAAGTGGTTAGAATGCAGAAAGACCCTGAGCACAGGGAGACTTGAACATTTAAACATTTGGAATGCCCCCTAAGGTGGGCTTCACACCTCTCTGTCCGCTGAAACAGGAATTCACAGGGTTTTGGATACAGGTGGGGGTCAGGTCTAGACAGGGAAAGACAAAAGACAAAAGGGGTCTGGAGAGGGACACTGACCAGACATGGTAAAAACAATTGCAGACAAAAGACATACGATTTACATGGAGATGTCATTGTTCTTTGATCAAGGATACCAGGATGGGTGGGGTCCGTCTGAGCTGAAGGTGTCAGGAGGGGAATGCATATCTGAGGGACATCTCCCTAAGGTGGTTTTCACAGGCTTCTGTTGAAGCAGTGGTGTCGGGGGTCTAGACATTGTTATTTAAAACACATAAGGGACCTGGTCTCTCCTGGAGTCAGGAGAGACATCACAATTTTACCATTACAGCAGTGAATGGTGCCCTTAAAGCCTCGTAATTAACACATTTAGGGTAAAAAGACACAGAAAACTATGTTGTCTTTACTTGATGCTGCAGATTCTTTACAATATTTCACTTTTTGTAGAAACTAACTCACTGTAGTGCTCTTACATGAACAGCTGGGAGGAGAGCAGCAACGTGCTGGCAGAAGCATATGCAGCCTTTTTATTGCATGACGAAATATATCCAAACAAGGGGGCTTGGTCAAGAAAAAGAGTCTTACTGTAATGTTTACTTGAGCCAATGTAGATTTTTGTCTAGTTTCACTCTAAAAGTGGGGTAATTACAAGCTTCCAATGGCACCATTCACTGTTAAGTAGTGTTGTGTTACTCAAGACCTTCAAAATGTGGACTCGAGAACGGTCTCGAGACCACATTTTGAAGGTCTTGGTCTTGTCTCGGACTCGAGAGCACGAGACGTAGATTCGCAGGGACAAAGGGATCATCAGTCACTTTGTGTGATTTTATAATTAAAACGGTTTCTTGATAGCTCATGTGCACGGTTTAAGTAACACAAAGACTAAAAAAAAGGCGAGTCAGCCTTTTGATTAACGGCAGCGTTGTACTCAGATGAACGGTGGACCAACAGAACACTAGGACGATAATGTCCATTGCTGGGATATTTGGTTTGTTAACTATAGCAGAAGTGTAATCCATGTATTGTAGTTGTAGTTGATGTAGTTTTTAACCATGATTGTATTCATCCAGGAGAAGAAGAAGCAAATCATGATGTAAGGGATTAGCTGTAGATCTTTTTATTTCACTATCTAGGTCATTTTTCATGATTCTGCTAAAAGGTTGACACTGTGATGAGACCCTGTTTTTATTAATGTTGATTTAGTTTTTCATGTTTCAGTGAATATGCTGAAATACCTGCTGAGACATAGTGTAGAATGTAAGCTAATGCCATGTAGGAAGTTTGTTTTTGTCTTCATCAGTCCAGCTCTTGTTTTCACTCACTCACTGTTTTCTAAATGATAAATTCATCCTGGGGTATCCTGGATCACTTATTCTCCATGATAACAATCTTTGAAGAATCAAGCAACAATCTAGTAGTGCAGTAAACCTGTGGGTGGAGGCCCGTAAGTGGATCTCAGAGCTGTTTTCAGTGAATGGTGCATAAATCAGGTAAAACTGTGGCAAACATGTCTTCAGTGTATGGAGGCCCAAAGCGGACAAACATCCATCAGAGTATGTCAGGGTATACCCACTAGAATAAACCTATATGTGGACTGGAGATTAAATTTCCCTGCGGCCCCGATTATTTATTGAATGTCTAGTTAACTGCATATACATTCATCTCTGTTGAAAAGAAGTGGTTAATAATTGACCAGTTAGTGATCGTATGTTGGGCCAGGTTTATAGAAGACTTTCCATCGATCTGATTGGCTTTACTGGATCGACTTAATTATTAAAATAGTCATATTGCTCCCTCTTGTAATCAGTGATCGTTTTTTTAAAATCACTAATCAGTGATCAGCTCCAAAATCTTGATTGTGTAAAGCCTAGTGTATAGCCTATCAATCTAAGCCTTCAATGGAAGTTTTGGGGTATTTTTTTGAAGGTAAATTGTTGAAATCTCTAGGTGAATTTAGTTCAGGACAGTCATATAAGTTTTAAAAAAATAAGATAAATTAAGATAATCCTTTATTCCACCCACAATGGAGAAATTTAAAGGGTAAACATACCTCCGCTCATTGATGGCGTGCGGAGGGGGCCCTGAAAATAAAATTCTGCTTATTGCCCCAATTTGGCCAGGGGCGGCCATGCAGATTCCCACAATTCCACAAGTTGGCACTGAAAGTACTTTCTGTTCCTGCCTCCTCTGCACCAGTTGAGAGGGTTTTTAGTAGAGGTGGCATTATTCTGAGACCATATTGTGCACGTTTAGGCCACTAAATGCTGCAGTCTCTTATATTTCTTAAATGCAACCAAGCTCTTCTTTGAATCTTCATTTCTCATGAAATGAAATGGGACTTTTGAGAACATGTTTGATTGTCTTAAGCTACCACACCTCTGTTTGTTTAGTTATGGTAGTAAGCTTGGATTTGTAGGTATTTTCTTGCTGAATTTTGTTCAGACAGGGACTGCCTCCATGACACAAACAGTTTGACAGTCACTGCCATGAGAAGACGTAATAACACAATAGATGCTGCACAGGCAGTTCATACCTCCTAACTCTGTCTCTCCGTCTCTGTCTCTATACTTTACTGGCTGCCTGTTCTCCATACCCGCAGCTTTGTCAAAGCTACTAAACAAGTAATCATCAAGTTGAATAAAGATACGAGTAAGGACCACACCATCAACAGGATGAATTTGACAATTATTTATCACGTATAGTGGATAATAAGCAACATAGCAGACACGTGAAGCCGTAGCTCCTGGGCACGACGAACCCCCAAAAGCCTCCAGAGATGATGAGAGAGCGACTAAATTGGGATAGACATCGTTGTAGTGAGCGTGTAGTCCCGAGCTCGATATAAGGAGTATTCTTACTTGGTATTAGAAGAGACTGAGGGAGAGAATAGCCTGATGTAGCATAAAGTAACGCCCTAACCAAGTGGCAATTTAACATAGTTCTGAAGGCTGGATGACTGATGGATGAGCAGCTTGATAGGTGAGATGATAGGTGGATTGTAGTATGTAAATTGATTTAGATGAGTACGACAAGTCGATGGATACACTTTTAGAGGAGGACGGCTATGATATTTTAAACAGTTCTTAACTCTAAACAAAAGCACGGCTTGATGTGTAAAAGACCATGTTGTCTTCAATGAATTTCTATTGTAGGAATGTTGTTTGTTAACGGCGATGCGAGTTATGGAAACAATATGAATGACTGAGAAGCAGTAAAGGGTTTGCAGTGAACGACGATGGAACTTTGTTAATTGACTGGTAGAATAACTGGCTAATTTTTGTCGAAAAAAACAAAACAATCGAAATTGATAGATTGATCTTAGATAAACGTCTATAATGTGCCAAAAACCGACAAATTATTTCAGCTAAGGCAAAAATGTTTTTGAAAACCGGCGAGACGATCTGGTGAATTCTATTTGGTTTTCTAAACCAAGATGCTGATTATTTTAGAACCCCCAAAGAATGCTGACGAGAAAGCATATGTTTTATGGTAGGCAACTGAGGCACTGACATCCCTGTGCCAGGTGCCCATACTAGTATTGCTCTGTATGGTTTATGACGGTGGCTGGCAAGGGCACTGACATCCCAGTGCCGGTTGCCCCAACTGATATGACCTTTGATGGCCGATGATGGCATCCCATGTCCAAGAGCCTCCACTGGGTGGCCCTCGATTATTGTGAATTGTAGCCAGCAGCAGGCACTGGCATCCCGCTGCCAGACGCCTCAACTGATATGACCTTTGATGGTCGATGATGACGTCCCGGTTCCGGGAGCCTCTGCTGGTTGACCCCTTATGATGTTGATTGTATCCAGCACGGGCACTGACATCCCGGTGCCGGGTGCCTCTACTGATATGATCTTAATGGCTGATGATGACGTCCTGGTTCCAGGAGCCTCCTCTGGGTGATCCTCGATGATTGTTGATTGTAGCCAGCAACGGGCACTGGCATCCTGGTGCCAGGTGCCCCAACTCATATTACTTTTGGTGGCCGATGATGACGTCATGGTTCCAGGAGACTCCTCTGGGTGACCCTCGATTATTGTTGATTGTAGCCAGCAAGAGCACTGACGACCTGGTGCCGGGTGCCCATACGAGTATTACCCTGTATGGTTGATGAAGGTGGCCGGCAAGGGCACTGTCATCTCAGTGCTGGGTGCCTGTACTAGTATTACCCTGTTTGGTTGATGAAGGTGTCCGGCAAGGGCACTGTCATCTCGGTGCCAGGTGCCCCTACTGATATGACCTTGGTGGCCGATGATGACGTTCCGGTGACAGGAGCCCCACTGGGTGGCCCACGATGATTTTAGTTGGCACGGGCATCTCGGTGCCAGGATCTGATATGAAAATGGAATGTATGGAACGGTATGATCGAATATTATGTGGGATATTGTATGATAGGATGAAACCATATGGAAGATATGATTTTATAAGAACGATATGATTTGAATCAATATGATGTGATTGATGAGTAACGATATGATAAGACATGGAGCAAAATAGTTTGAATCAATAGATTTAGTGTTATACAGAATCACGCCCACCAATAGGGGGGGACTAACGGGTCTGTTGTCCTGGGCCCAGGGTAGGGGGGAGGGGGGGGCCCAGAACTGGGCAGGAGGGGCTCGCTGCCCCAGAACGGAGGGACAGACTTGGTACCGGAGTTGGAGAGAGGGTGACGGTGAAGCGGGAGGGGCCCGCTGCCCCGGAGTGGTGGGTCAGACTCATGCTGCACTCCAGTTGTACTGGGAAGTCTGGATTTCCGAGTTCTGAGTGGGAAATTTCAACTGGAACGCCCCCTGAAGTCGGACTTTCACACTGGGAGTTGGGAGATCCTCACCAACCCCGAGTTGACAATCGAAGATGGCTGCCTCGAGTATAAACAGTTATTAAGCTCCTGTAATAATCCATTTATTAGCACTTCTGACGAGTGTTGGTCGCAATAATTCAGCTATATACATAGTATTGTTTGACTTATATTTATGGACATGCCTCCAGAGTGATATTTACATT
Source organism: Cetoscarus ocellatus (assembly GCA_037902135.1). Taxonomy (NCBI): domain Eukaryota; kingdom Metazoa; phylum Chordata; class Actinopteri; order Labriformes; family Labridae; genus Cetoscarus; species Cetoscarus ocellatus. Next base: position 91,575 of record JBAMNC010000450.1, on the reverse strand, counting down.
CTTCATGTGGTATATGCGATCTACAACGCAGGAAGTGCTAACAACGGCTAACACAACGGCTAATGATAGCCTGGTAGATCGTCACTTTTTTTTTTTTTTTTTTTTTTTTTTTTACTTTGTAAGTGGAACGCTGATAAGTCGTAGATTACGTCATTCCCACTTACCTCGTCCTAGTTCCGATGTTAATGGAACGCGGCATCAGAGCCAGGCTACCAGTGAGAGAAGAGGGAGAGAGGGAGAGAGAGTCACGGTGAAGCAGGAGGGGCCCACTACCCCGGAGGAGAGGGCCAGACTCGGGGGCAGCCAAGACTGTCAGCTGGCCTGTACGGAACGGTGTGATACGATGAAACGATGTAAGATGTACGATTGATAAGATATGATGCCATTATAAAGAGATATGATGCAAATCGTTTGATATAATTTGATGGGCCACGATACGATATGATGTAGAGCGAAAAGGTTTGATTCGATAAAGTTTAGTGTTATATGGAACCATATGATACGATGAAACAATGTAACATGTACAGTTGCATAAAATACGATGCCATTTAACAAAGAATGATACAACTTGATTTGACATGATTTGAAGAGTAACCATGCGATAGAACGTAGTGATGTGAATCAATGCAAATTTAGTGTTATACAGAACCGTGTGATATGATAAAACAATGCAAGATGTGTGACTGATAAAATTTAAAGCCATTTATAAGGAGAGATATGAGGCAAATCTATTTGATATGATTTGATGAGCCACGATACGATATGATGTAGAGCGAAAAGGTTTGATTTGATATAATTTAGTGTTATATAGAACCATATGACACGATGAAACAATGAAACATGTACTGTTTCATAAAATATGATGCCATTAAATAAAGAAATGACGCACCTTGATTTGACATGATTTTGACATGATGATTGACAAGGAGAGATATGAGGCAAATCTGTATGATATGATCTGATGAGCGGACGATACGATACGATATGATGTAGGGCGATATGGTTCGATTTTATATAATTTGGTGTTATATGGTAACATGCGATACGATGAAACAATGTAAGATGAACGGTTGAATAAGGTACAGTCCCATTTAATAAGAATAATGATGCAAATCAATTTAAATAATTTGATGAGTAATGACACAATATAACGTAGGGCGATATGATTCGATTCGATAAAATTTAGTGTTATACGGAATGTGATACGATGAACAATTAAAGACGTCGACTGACGAAAAATTTGTATTATAATAATTATTTTTTTTATATGTAGGAAGAATAAGATGCAATTTGATTTGACATAATTTGATGAGCCAAGATAAGATAAAATGTAGAGCAGTAGATTTGATTCTTTAAAATTTAGTGTTACGCGGAACCATGTGACACAATGAAACAATGACATGTACAGTTGAATGAGGTGCGATGCCATTTAATAAGAAGAAATGATACAATATCAATTTAACATGATTTGATGATTAATGATAAGACATAAGGTAGAAAGATATTTTATTCGATATGATTTCAAACGATCAAATCAATCTAATCAATAAACTTTTATTGTCATCGAGCATGTCACTAGTACAGAGCAACAATTTTTTATTATTTTTTTCTCTTTAGTGTTATACGGGAACGATGCGATACTGTGTGGTACAATGATATGAACGATATGATACGATTTGATAAGATGCAATGCCATTTTATGAGGCGATGTGATGCAATGTGATTTAAGATATGACACCATGTTATACTGAAACTGTGGTATAATATGGTTCAGTGACATGAATGAAAAGATCTGATGATGTTATACGATACGATAAGTAGAGAGCAATGTGATTAGATGGGAACTGAATAATAAATCAACAAAAGAAAACAAACAGATTATGTTAGGCTGTCATTGGTTTACTGCCTTTGCCCAATGAGTTTGTGTGGAGGCCTAAATTGTGCTGAAGGAGGGCATTAAGTAAGTTTGATTGTTGATTATTATTCTTATCTTTATGAGTCTCATTATTATTCTGAATTTATTTATTATTTTTATTTATTTATTTTAATAAATAGTTGTTTGTTCGTCTTTTCTGTTTCTTTGACGACGTATAGAGGTTTTGCGGTAATAATATTGATTAACTCAGACTTTACCTTTAACAGGGATCGTTGAAGTGTGGTTGATGCGTGATGACGTCATCCAGAAGTGGGTTATCGATGAAGCTGAGGCTAATTAGGGAAAGTTTGTATTAGTTCTAGTAAGTTCAAGAGAAGGCATTTTAGTTCATCGTTCGGCTGCAGGGTGGCCTGAGGGCTTGTGAAGGATGGGAGTGATGATCGGTGTGTTGACACACCGGCGAGGTCTGTGGAGCTGCAGCGTGCAGGAGGAGTCGGAGGAGCGCGGTGGTGACCGATGAATGGGCTCGTGTCTGGTGCCGATGGGGGATCCCCGGAACTACGATGAGCTGATGGGACTTCGACATCCTCAGGTTTGAGGCTTTGGGAACATCATGGACATAACGAGGACTGATCGGATGAACATGCTGTGCTGGACTCAACTTTTTGATGACGGCTTGTGTCTCAGACTCACTCAGTCTTGACGGCTCGGATGGTGGACAGCGTGGATTCAGCTCTGAAGTGGTGAGGCGCATTCCGGCTGAAGAGTGCCTCCGGGCTGGTTGACATCGGGCATGGGTCTGCTCATTAAGTGAGTGATGCCGATTGACAAGTTGTTTTTCGAGTATGATGGCAAATTGCTTTGAAATTTACAACAGAAGTCTAGCGACTTTCCCGGTGCTGTACGGTGCGTCGAGCGAGCGAACAAAGGGAGGAAATGGTTGGGTTAGAATTTATAGGAACGCAGGAAGAGGCGTGGTCCTGCGCCTGAAATTCTGCTATTAGCTCCACTATATACATAGTGACAGTTGCTCAACAAAAACTAAGAAAAAGGGACTTTTAATTAATTTTTCATCATAGCTTTCAGTTCTAAATGCAAAATGACATATTTGCATATCTTGTTGTGTTATAAAATGTGAAGATATTCAATTTTAAATATGTAATGACTTTAGAAGAAGAATTTTAACACAGAAAGGAAGTGGAATAGGCAAAGCGTTGCCATTTTGCTCCACAGTGACAAATATGTTTTTAATTATCACATAATACCTTATCTAAAGCAATGAATTAATAAGAAAATGTGTATTCACTTATTACTTTTTATTTACATAACCATCCCCCACCAGCACTGAGTAGCAGTAGTGTGTCTGTTCATATTGTGTAGCTCTTCACAAAGCTGTTTTTGTCATCCTTAATGTATTTAAATTAACAGTTTAGTGCAACTTAAATAACCCAAACCCTCTTCCGTACATGATCTGTTCAACCACTTTGAATAAACTAAATTAAGTTCTATTGTAAGGAATTAACAAAGACCAAGACAGATTAGTTTTTATTCATACTGAAATAAACCTAGTGCATAACTGTAATAACAAATGACAGTAACAGACAGTGAAGAAACAGTTGTTTACAAACCCTCCATCGTGGGAAAAGGAGATGTCAGTGATAATATTTCTGAACAAATACGGAGCAAGCGAGGAGACTGAGAGTTATGAGAATAAAAAGCAGCACATCACCCTCTGATAGTAAACATACACCCTTTTATTTTTATTATTGTGATTATTCTCTTCCAATGATAGTACACATTATGAGACTTTTATCCCATCTACAAGCACCAGTTCTCACTGTTGAGGACATTGTAACAGTTCCTCGACATTTCTCACCATTTGTTTGCTAAAAGTATTTGTTTGCAAGATGAATTGCTGCTCTGGCAGGCAAGATGACAGCACACACCAAGATGATATTGAATTGATTTCTGAAATGTTGCAGAAAGGGACTAGTTGATGAGTACCACGAGACATGAATAATAAAAATTCTATTAAAAAGCTCTTGAATGGCTGACACTGGAATATTATTTGTGATGATTAATTTTCTTCAGTCATTATAAAGGGGAGTTGGCATCAGATTGCCTCTGACAAAATTGCTTTTCATTCCCTGGTGAATACCCTCAGTATGCTTTTTGAGTGCACAGAACCATATTTCTCAGTGCAATATTATGTCGAGATAAGCTCAGGAAGAGACGAGCAGCAGCTCTGCTCATATATCACCTTATTAGTGCCACAAAACCCTCTTTTATTTTACTTGGTTTGGACATGCTGAATACATTTCATGATGAAGGAAATGAGCTTTTTTTTAATCCACTTTTGTCATTTTTAAAAAACATATTATCTTATAATTAAAAGATTATAACATAGCCTCTAAGCGATTGTCAATGTTACATTTTCCAGGTAAGACAAAGTGTATTATAAAGGTGTGCAGGCTTCCAGTTTGTTGCTTTAAAGCTGTCAACACTTCTGAAGCAAATGACTCTGCACAGCAGCTGTTGTCAGACTAATTAATTTGCCGTGTACGTTTGTGTTGAATTAATTCTTTACACTTTTGCAAACTTAACGATTTGCATTTCTAATTATTTTTATTTCCAGCAAAACAGCCTGAATGTAGCTGTGGCAGCTGAAACGCTAATCTAACAAACAAAAGTCAACAGATATATTTAAAAAGGGAATTATGAAGCTTTTTAATTACTCTGGAAGTTCTTTTTGTTCACATTGTTTTTCTCCTGGATTGCTACAGAGTTTTAGTTTGATACATGAATGTTATATAGAATGATACTTTTATAACTGGCATATGTTTTACATTCAGTATTTTTATACTAGAATCGCCAGATGTTGCTGTGCACCTAAATTTTCTAATAGGTAAAATTAACGTGTTAATAGTGTGTTAATAATGTGCACTGACTTTCAAGCCTATAGCAATTTATGTATCATCTAAAACAAAAAATGATGTGATAATGCAAATTGTAGAGTCTTACCATTTAAAGAGCAATTTACAGGTTGGAGACCCGAGGAAAAACATTTGTAGGAAAATAATTTAGAGAGAATATTTTCCATAGAATATAGCACCAAAAGTGGTTGTGTTTTGTTAAAATGACATCCCTGATGCACAGTGTCAGCACAAACATACAGGCTGCAGTGGACATGTTTTTTAAACTTTACTTTATTTTCTCCCATCACAAGTTAACATGCCATGATCCATGCTCTGACTCAGACAAGCCTGGGATGTTACATTTCACTTGTGTGCAGCAGAGAGTTATGTATTTATGTTGATGTGTGTTTAGTTCAGTGGACCAGAGAAAGATGTTTTTATAGTTCAATGTTTAAATAGTTCTCAGTAAGCTCTGCTCCTCCTTCCTGCTCGTGAGTTCAGACTGTTGTGTGAAGTAACTGCTGCTGTAAATACCCTAATGTCTTGTTAGGATTTCTCATCCTCAAACCCTTTAGTCAAATTAACAACTGGAGGCCTTTATAGAAGTGACAGTTTTTTGTCTATAATGATTGTGCTTTAATAGAGATACAGCTGCAATAAGTAATTAATAACATGGAAGGGGGTCACAGTATGCAGGCACAGAGCTAGTTCTGTTCTCTTTGTGTTAAAACACACAACTTAGAATCAGTGTCCGGTCAAATTTAAAATTAATTGGCAGAAAGATACACAATTTTGACTCTTCCTAAGTAAAAATGATTGTGCATATAAAGTGTATATAGACATGACATGAAATGATTATTCAGACTCTAAGAAAACTCACACTTTTGCTTCCATAAACACAAGCTTCCCTAAACTAGGCATTTTTTTCCTTAAAATCTGTGCCTTTTTAGATGAGTATGAAGTAATACCTACTTGAACCACTTTAAAGAGTTTTGCATTAGTATAAAAAAAAATAATCTCCAACTTACTCTGTTGAAAACAACAAAAATATCAATATTTCTAAATTAACATTCAGATTTTTCCACATAAATGCACTGAGCATTTTCAATGCCAAAATAATATCAACAAATCTTTTCTTTTACTTCAGATATCTTAGTTGGCATCCATATGATTAAGCAGCTCAGATATAGACAAATGGTGCTGCTTTAGCAACATCTAACTGTCCTTGATGAAACTATCCCCTGGCAACTCTTGTTGTAAAATATTATTTTTACTGTCATATTTTGGCAACAATATGCAAATCAAGCCAAACCAAAAATCCATGACCCAAGTCAAGCACACAGGCACAGACACACACTTAGAAAGAAGTACTTTAAATTTTGTAAAGAACCCCAAAGCACTTTATTATTATTTCTAATGCAAGCTTTCCATGATGGAAAGACATTTGAAAACTATGAAAATTATCCATACTCATTACTTACAAAATAAAAAGAACAACAGGAAGAAATTACTAATAAAGTACAAATGCTTTCAAGATGTGTCTGAGTGTTGCAAAAATGGACCCCAGGTCTCTCTGCATTTATGCTACCTGACTTGTTAGTTTTCAGTTTCTTAATGTGGACATCAAAAAAGAGTTTATGCAAACCTTCTCTAAAACACACTGAAGTTGCTGCCTTTGAGTCTTTCATCATCATCGTCTTTTTTTCTCTTGCTTATGTTCATGCCTATCAACAGCACAGCATGAAATGTGAGTGGGGCTTAAAGGAGTCCTCCAATGCTCCAAAAAGAACCAAAATCTTGCTCAGTAAAAGAATAATCTGATAAACCTCAGAGAAAACGGCAAACCAGGATCAGCTTAGGGCTGTCCAGAAGGAGCTAAAGAAGAAGCTGAAAGAGGCCAACAACAGCTACAGGGATAAGATCGAGACCAAGATGAGGCAGAACAACACCAGGGAGGTGTGGAGTGGGATGAAACAGATAATGGGCTTCAACAGACCTGCACCCAGAGGTGAAGGAGACCCAGAGTTAGTTTCTGAGCTGAACCTATTCTTCAATAGGTTCAACACAACCCCCACCTCTGTGAGGACAGAGAGTGGATTTGGGTCTTTACCCTCCATACTAGCCCCCACTCACACCTCTGCAGGAGACTTCTCCAGTGCCTTCAACACCATCAGGCCCTGTCTCCTGGGGAGAAAGCTGCTGGAGATGCAACTGCATCCTGACACCACAGCCTGGATCCTTGACTACCTCACAGGCCGGCCGCAGTACGTCAGGGTGGACGGCTGCGCCTCTTATGTGGTAACAAGCAACACCAGAGTACCCTAAGGAACTGTTCTGGCGCCCTTCCTCTTCACCCTCTTCACCTCAGAATTTTGGTTCAATTATGGTTCCTGACACCTCCAGAAGTTTTCCGACAACTCCTCCATTGTGGGATGTATCACCAATGATGATGAGGGGGAGTACAGAGGACTGATCAAGAGCTTCATCACATGGTGTGACAGCAACAACCTGAAGCTCAAGATCAGCAAGACCAAGGAGGTGGTGGTGGCCTACTGGAGGAACAGGAGGTCCCCTGCCCCCATCTTCATCCAGGGGTAGGAAGTGGAGAGGGTGGACCTGTACAGATACCTTGGGGTCCACATCAACAACAAGCTGAACTGATCCCACAACACAGACGCCCTCTTCAGGAAGGGACAGAGCAGGCTGTTCTTCCTTAGGAGACTCAGATCATTTGGCATCTGCAGCAGGCTCCTGAAGACCTTTTACCAGTCTGCGGTGGCCAGTGCACTCTTCTTTGCTGTGGTGTGCCGGTGGGGCGGCATCAAGGCTATGAGTGCAGGCTCAGCAAACTGGTGAGGAAGGCCCGCTCTGTGGTAGGCCTTCAACTGGGCAATCTGGAGATCGTGGCTGAGAGGAGGATCAAGGACACAATCAGGGTGATCCTGGACAACCCCTCTCACCCTCTTCATGATGAGCTGTGGGACATGGGCAGCTTATTCAGCCAATGCATCATCCCCCCCAGAAGCAGAACTGAGGGCTCCTTTGTGCCCACCGCCATCAGACTTTTCAACAGCGGCAGAGGCCACTTAAGTAATATTGTATTACACTGTACTGTACTTTAATATTTTTATTACGTTCCATATTGTTAATATGTTATTAAACATATTGCACATTATTCAACATTATCTCTTGCCCCAGTCTACAACTGCACAATACTCCAAGATAAAATAATTTGCACTGTTATATTGTTCTGTAAACACAACTGGTTACCTATCACACTGTGCCACTTTAACACCACTGTCATTTACCTCCATGTACTGCACAGAATACCTGTTTTTCCTGAATGTCACTTTATTCCGTTAATTTTTTATTTTATCTCTATAATTGAATATATTTCTACTTATTCTATTTTATTTATCTGCTATTTGTACAGTTTATGAATGTACAACTATATATCATATGTTATTTTGTTTTATTGTATTTTCTTTTTATTGACCTTTCATGCATGCCACTTTACCCTTGTACCTACCCCTGTACTGCTGCAACACCTGAATTCCCCCTCTGGGATCAATAAAGGACTATCTTATCTTAAACATTTTTCACCAAAAGTGGTGAATTGATGGACATTCTCAAAATTGATGCAACAAAGTACCATCTTTTGATTTACGTTCATCATATTCTGGGTACACTAAAGCATCAGACTTACAAGAATGACTCATATTCAGTTATTGAAAACAGCTCCTTTTGTTTTAAAATTTAGTGACAGTACAGTATATGCATTTGTTTTACAGCAGGGGCTTTAATATTGTTGGGCTGTGTACTTTCGGATTATCCCTGTATGTTCCTCCCATTTTCCCTAGATTATACAAGTGCCATAGGTTGGTTATAGAATCAGATTTGTCCATCCACAAAGAATCAAAGTGTCTCTTAAGTTTTCAGGGCCTGATGTTTTTTTTGTGCAATAGAAACAACAGGAATCAAAATCATTTACAGAGGACTACGGATTACTGTTGTTGCGAATAGATTTATTGTTTCATGCTTCATGAATTAAATGGCAAAAAAAAGGTAAATGGACTTCATCAAATAAAGAACTTTTCTGGCTGTAGCATACTACTAGACTAAGCCTCTGACACCCACAGCATCTTGTGTTTCCAGGCTGTCTCCCATCCAAGTTTTAACCAGGCACAACCATGCTTAGTTTTTGAGATCAGGTTAGAGCAGGTGTGCTCAGGGTGGTATGGCAGTAGGTAGGAATTGAACAAACAGTATGTAAGCTCAGTGACCATGAGGCTCTCAATCAAAATGATAACAAAAGATCATGTGTGTTTATCAACAGTAGATAGAAATACTGGATATAAAAATCATAATGAATCATTATGTCATTAATTAATGGCAGTCATAATTGCCATTCAGTTATTTATTTGTCTATGTCTGCAGGCACCAACCTCTTGCATCAATAAGCTCTCAATGTTTTCTTAACCAGTAGCTCAAATTATGTCTATTGATTATCAAATATACTTTGAGTTTTTTTTTTTATTTATTTATTTACAGCACCTTATAAATGATATAATGTTGATTTAATGATAATTTATAATTTAGTCTAACATATTTGGAATAAACTGAAATATTTGTTAATTTAGCCTGTTTTATGTTTACATTATATATTGGACCATATATCACTAGTTTATTTTTACACTGGGCATCACAAATGCATCATTGCTAAAAGTCATACACACACAGCCACCCACAATCATGCAACACATCCACATTGTATTCATTATAAAGGGAGAGGCACTTGTGGGTTCACTTGCACTCACAGATATAGGTTGTACTCATGAGTCCTGAGTAGGCTTTGAGTAACAACATAAAAAATATTTCTGTAGAAATTTGATTAACAATAAACAAAATTGGACTCAATTTTTACCTATAAAATCTAGCTTATAGACCATTAACTTTAACACATTTTCGCTACCATTTTAGATCATTTTAAGATAATTTTACAGTTTATTGTCATACTGATTGAATCTTGCCAAAACATAAAATTACATTATGTTATGTATAATTACAAATGTATTTTCTCACAGACAGTGGTGTTTCTCCAGTGGGCCAAAATATCTGGGCTCACTCCTTAGGTGCACAACTTTCCAGCCTTTAACGATGATGTAGTTATAGTTGGTATCAAGGTCTCCATAGTTAATGACAGTAAGTAAGAAGAGTAATTAATAAGATTAAAGTCACACAATTATTTGGTCATAAATGCAAGAGACAAACCAGCTAAAAGTAGAAACTTCAGACCAAAATAAAGATAAAGACTGGCCCAATCAGGGTTCACTCACTTCAGTCTTCCACTCCTGACAAACTGGGCATAAGACTGGTTCATCTCGACTTTTAATGATTTGCTTACAGACATCATATTTTATGTTAATGAACTGTAACCACTGCTAACATAAAAGAAACGTGGGCCTTTTGTGGGTCCTTGACAGTCCCTGTTGAAAAATAATTTGTATATTTTGGTCTTCTGATTATGTTTTAAAGAGAGTGCTGTTGTTGTATTTGTTTCCACTAGAAACATTAAACATGTCCTGTCTTGCCATGGTGGCTCTGTCATGACAGCTGCCACATTGGACAGCACCTTATTACAGCTGTGAAAATTAAGAATTTATCTGGCTTTGAGAACTGTTGGAAACAACATATTTGACTTATTTGGACATTAAGTACAAAAATTGTGTCCTTAACTCCTTTCTCCTTTTTGCTTTTCCAGAGTTACTCCAGTCAAGGCAGAGGCACCAGTGGAGGAGGAGGAGCAGGGGATGAAGACTATGAGATCCCCCCCATCACCCCTCCCAACCACGCAGACCCTTCTCTACTGCACCTCATGGAGCACGAGTCAGGCTACCCCTTTCACTCCCTGCCTCACAATGGCCTGCTCAACACCTACTCCTACCCCGAGCTGCCCGCCCTTATGATGTCCAATATGCTGGGTCAGGACAACCACCTTCTCACGGGGCCCATGCACTCGGTGAGTGCGCCTTTTATTTTTTCATCTAGTTCTTCCCTTTTTTTAGCTGTGGCCCTTTGTGAACATGCAAGTCAAGCGCTGTGGTAGGCTATTAGTCTCTGTGGTCAGAGGGCTGGAAGTCAGTGCACAGAACATTTTCTCTTAAGGTTTCACATGTGAGTGTCACTGAAAGTTCAGCCTTTTCAAAAATGTTGCCAAAAAATATTGATCTTATGAGACTCCAATGCCGCTGTAAACTCTTTCAAACTGCAATAAAATGGCAAAATGACAAATTCTTTTTTGTAGTGCTCTTAATGGTCTCAGATAATTCTTTCATTAGAGCAAAGCACTCTTTTATTAGAGATATAATTCGACTAGTTAGAGGCCAAGGAAGCTGAGACAGTGAAGTTAGAGCAAGGGCACTGTCTGAACATGCAACATTTCAAAATACAGAGAGCTGCTGCCTCCTTAATACGCAGACCTCTGCAGCACAGCTCCTTTAATATCTTTTCAATGAAAGGAGTCAGAAATTTTATTCTCGGAAAGGGAGCTAAGAAAGGAGGCAGGGAGCTTGGTGCTGCACATTTTCTTTCAGAAGCAGAAAAGGAAAAGGGAAGGATGGAAAGAAGGGGTTTAAATGGAAATCTTGATGAGATGGGGAGGGAAGTATCCCTTGTCAGCTACTTTTTATTTTCAAAAGGGTGCTCAGGACCCCTCTACCCCTTGAGTAAAGGGACTTTTTCTTGTGTTAAACATGCTTCAGACTGAACATGTAAACACCCCTGGCGAACACATTCAAATGCTTTAATCATAGGATCGAACCAGATGAATTATAGATGGCCTGTGTGGTGAATTATTTAACATTATATACTTTCATCTGACATAAATATTACTTTTTTTTCTCTCTGCCCTCCATCATGAATATTTATGCTTTAATGTGAGCATCCATGGCATTTATCCTCCGTTAATCAGGTCTTATGTGATTTTCAGAATCAAACTGCATAAGTTGCAGGATCCATTTTTTTATTTCTGTGGGTGGTAGCTAAGGCCTCCATTGAAGCCGGTCTTTAAGATTAGGTCACAATTCACAGTGTGCTTAATATGCTTGGCGCAGGAGAAAGATGTTGTTAGCAGTAGCGCTTAGAGTCCATTTCCTTTTATAAATCCTATGAGGCTTAAGAATAGGCTGATTTTAGTTGATGACAACATTAAACTGTGTTTCTGGGTGCTTGTGTAATAAAAAGCAGAAAGTGTAAGTGATATGAATGCAAAACTATTGTCATACATTTATTTAAGCTTTATATAGTTTTTAAGAATCATTTAGGGTATGCCCTATTTTTTTATGATGTTTAGAGTACAACAAAAAAATGTGCACTGAGCAGAAAAAATCAGGGAAGGACACATTTATAAAGTTACATTCAAAGACAGAATAGTTTGTTATCATTGTTTAGAACTGACTAATGGGTACAAGTGTTTGCAGTTTTTGTGTTTATTGTAAAGTTCTCCATGTGAAGGCAGCAGAGAGGCTTGATGCAGTTTTTCTTAATGAAGTTGTTGTCCCTGATACTTTCATCATCACAACTTGAGTGTGTTGTGTAGTGATTAGACGACGTATTTGTCCATCTGTCTATCTTCTGCGTGTTTTTGGTCTGTGGGAGGAAACCAGGGAGCCCTGAGAGTAACTCCATGCCAAAAGACCTTGGTCAATTTGTGGTTTAGGCCAGGGCCTTTGTGGCACATGAACTAGTTTGCTGTGCGACCGCGAAGCCCCTAATACTGTACAAAGAGGCATTTTAACAAACAAGCCCATATATATAAATACAAAGAAAAACTATCCGTATCATGTAATACTTAGAGGTGCCCACATTGTCATATAAAATGCAGTGATGAGTGGAGTAACTACACCAGTAATAAATCTGAGGGGTTAGTGATAAACAATATCTAGGGGTTTGAGAGTGGAGGCAGAGGTTTTTCTGTAAAATAATATCACGGTCAATAAAATCAGATAAAATAAACAGCCTCAAAAGGGAATTTACTGCATAGCGTTGGAAAAAAACTTTTTCTACTTGTGAAGGAGACCAATATTTTGGGCTCTAATTTCCTGGCGCAACGCAGGGTGGCGCAAAGCAGGGTGGCGCAGCCTGGCGCACCCCGCGCAGTGGTAATTTCGTCCGGCGCAACGCCGTGCGCAGCCAATTTGGCAATTTGGTAGACCGGCTGCGCTGAGATGGGTGTGACGGTGCACCAGGGGGAGGTGTCAACAGATTCAGCTTGGCGCAGTGACAATTTCGAGCCAAAAAACGCGCGGAAGGTGCGCTGAAAGCTCGCCAGCTCCAACCTGGTCTATTCTCGGCGCAGGCAAGCACACCCCGTGCAGTGGTAATTTGGCTGACAGGCACACAGTGCGCACACGTCACCAAAACCTCACAGGCAGGTGTCCACAGTGTCAGGCGCATTTCAATGCAATAAACAATCACTGCAACCACTATTTAATGTAACTGTCTGAATCAGTACATACATTTGTATCCATATTAATTGTCCCGTCATATCTGATGTCAGATCAGAGATGTTTGTCATAATGGAAACTCAACCTGACGGCAGCTGGAAGAGTGACGCAAACTAACGAGTTCACATCTCTCAGCCAACTACAAACAGCCACATCATCCGAAACGGAGTATCCGGCTTCTCTCATCTCATGAAATTCAAAAGAAAAGAAAAAAGAGAGAGACGCTTGCTGAATAAATGTAAGTCACTCGGTGTCTTAAAGGGGACATATGATGCTGTTTTCCTTGTCATTATGCCAATCTGGGATGCATTTGGAGAACTTCTGTATGATTTGCAGGTCATAAAGCTCCTTCTTCGCCTCAAAATCGTGTTTACAAAATCCTCTCTCTAGCTGCTTTTTAGGCTCTCCCTCAAAACGCTCTGATTCAGACAGAGTACACGAGAAATGAGACCACGTGTGCTCTGTCCTCTGATTGGCCATTTCTGTGAGGGCTGAGCCAGAGACGGAGCGGAGGGGGGGCCGAGGCCGAGCGGAGGCGTGACATACGGAAGTGCATTGTTTACTAGCCCCGGCTGTCCGTGGATCGTTGTAAAGACTTGATTAAAATGGCTACTTATGAGATTCACCGATCGATCATGCACATCTCATTGAATACAAATGAGTTTTTAAGTAGAAAAAAGCCCACATTAGTTATGTGATTACACACAACAGCAAGTTAAACCGCTAACAATAGCTTCCCATTATTTTCAGCAGCTGAGGGGGGTGTGCAGACCTTTTCAAAGACATGTTGGCCATAATAATTAAAAGATAGGTATTTAAGTAACAAAGGATGAAGCGCCGTTTGTGAGTTCTGCTTTTCGAGCAACTGTGTGGTCGTAAGAGAGCCCCACAGGTCTGAATTTACACAACACAGCTGACGCTAACGCTAACGAGCTTAGCATTGGCTCAACATTACATCATATATTTATTTATGAGTTTAAGTAACAGAGGATGAAGCACAGTTTGTGAATTTTGCTTTTTTAGCTACCGTGTGGTCATAAAAGAGCTCTACAAGTCTGAATTTACACAACACAGCTGACGCTAACGCTAACTAGCTTAGCATTAGCTCGACATTACATCATGGCTTTATCTACATTACATCCTCTGATTACATTACTTACCGCTTGTGTTCCGGGTCTCTGTGGACAGTCTTTGTGGAGGGAACTGCTCCTTGTATGAGCAGCAGTTGAGACGCAAAATCCTGCATCAAACTGCCCTTTGTTTACAAAGGAATGGGAGGTAAAATGATGAGCACACAGAAACAGCTGAAACAGCTGAAACAGCAGCTGATCCTAGGAAACAAAGGCTGCCCACTGCTTTCTGGTGTCTTCATTCTTTGGAAGTGAAAATAGTTGTGATTTTGATCCACAACCAAAAAAACACAGATGAAGACCCTTCCCAGACATGTCTTCTCTCAAGTATATAGCTCAGGGAAACAACAGAAAACAAACACTGAAACTACTACTGAAACTGCTGGTCCTGGAGAGAATATAAATTGCTGAGCTTGGTGGGCGTGTCGTAGCTGCAGTTCGGTGCTTCAGGCATTACCGGGGAGGAGATGCAGGGAGGAGCTGCTTTCTCAGGCTCGTCCAGTGAGAAGAGACTGAAAATACCTGACGTCAGGTTGCGGGAAATCTCGCGAAGATCTCGCTATGAGACGTTTTCAGGGGCGGAAATCTCGCTCCCGGATATCGGGGACAGGAGCAGATCTCATGTTGTGGGATTTTCTGGAGGTGTAGAGTCGGCAAATCAATAAACAACATTATTTGTAAGTATTAAATCTTGTTTCTGCATGATATGACCCCTTTAAGGATTTACCTGTAATAAACATATTTCTCTGTTTTAATCTTTATTCTTAACGTGATCTAAAAAGATGGAATACATTATTGCAAGGAGGATGAGGAGGAGATATCGGGGGGGGGGGATTTTTCACCAAAGGTTCTGCTATTTGGCGATGACAGACCAGGAATGCAGGTGGATCACAAGCATGATGAATGGATTAGCCTGCTGCTGTGTTTAAATGTAATTATCGTATAATTTTGTACTCCTGTTTATGGCACAGGAACAGATAACATCGGTCCCACGAGGTGGTCCGCAGGGTGACGTGCATCGTGGCCTCCAATGCGCAGCCCATTGGCCCATGCGCTCTCCCATTTGCTTCAAAAGTGACAGCGGCTCTGACCTTCTCCGCCACCGAGGTGAAATTGTCACTGCACCAGTCATTTGATCTGTGTTAAACCCACTCACGCCTTCTCTCCTCCCTCTCTTCTACTTGTGCCGGTGGGAAGGACAGAGGCGTGGGTGCGCCTCCCTGCGCCAGACTGCGCTGTGCATGAAACTTGCAAAATGCCCTGGACACCCCCCGTTGGCACGGCCTGGTCTACTAAATTAGAGCCCTATTTGCCGGCGAAAATATTGATGATGTATTGATTGATTTAGTTTTTGATCAAGCTGGATACCAAGAGGTTGATATTTGCAGCTTTCAATGCTGTGTTTTTTACAGATTCTGTATTTTGCCTTAATCCATGTTCTTATATTCATTTTTGAAGACTGCAAGGGTATGTTCTTAATCACTAAAGTTCAAAAACCCATTTAGTTTTTACATGCTGTGGACCCCTGATACAGCTGTATTATCAGCTTGTCTGAGCTCCTCCTGCCTCTTTTTGGCCCCCTGCCTTACGTGGGCCCAGTCCTTTCTGCTTGGTTGGATGTCACACTGCCGACTCATTTTGTTCATAAAAGCTTTATAACTTGGAGGAAAAATGTTAAACACGCTAAAGGGCATAAAAGACTCAAAAAAGTGAAAAGTGGGTTCTATAAAGTAAATTATGGACAGCAATGTCTCTGGATCTAAAGAATAACATGAATTTAGTTATAGTTTAAAACTAGTTTCAAATTAAACAAAGCATAATGCATATATGTAAATTGATCAAAAGCTGAAAAATTAAACAGCACCTTTCAGCCAATAGCATTCTAACGGGAAACAGAGAGGGAGTGCCTGCGTCTTAAACAGCTTTTGTTTCACCTTTGCAATTATTTATTCTCAAATAGCCCTTCAGGGTAATGTTCCATTTTCTTATTTCACACCCCCTTTTCTCATAAATGAACCGTCATTGTAATAAATCACCGCACAAACAGAGACTTGCACACACTGAAAGGTCTGGAGATTTATGTAACACATTCATGTTTCCCACTTCCACATTTTAGTACTACTCTAGCAGGGCCCGGCTAATAATAGCCGCTATTAATATTTCTTGTTGCCTAGCAACCCTGGCAAGTAATAGCTTACTCTGGAAAAAAAGATGACCGATAAGGAAGAAGGAAGGTGGGGGCTGGTATGGGGTTGGAGTTGGGGGGGGATTCAATTCATTTATTATCTCCTGGGACAAGAGGAGCTTATTTCTGAGGCTGCCAAATAGGAAAGTGGGCTGTATATTGAGAAATATTTTAAAGCAATTGGAGATGACTTTATTTTCATTTTGGCTTCATTAGAGACATGCCATTTGATGTTTCCCCAACATAGTCAATTAACCTTAATTTCATTACTGATAAAGCTCTAATAAGGAGGATTGAATCTTTTGCTGAGTGGTTTAAAAATAACAGGGCTGCATGGAAATCAAATCAGTATACGTAAGCAGGGTTGGAAATAAAGAGACAATCTTTGTTGTGTTGCATTAACAAAAGTCTTGCAGACAAAAATTGAAGGAGATGGCTGTAAAACCAAATTGCTAATCATTCAGCAGTCTTCTTTCAGCATTGATGAAGAATGAATAAAAAGTTAACAACTTAACCTTAAGGACACACTTTCCCTTCAATAAAAGCCATCATTCAGCTAACATATAAACCTTCTTCAAGCACAAGCTCAGCTGGAGCAACAGATACGCTTCATCTCAGGGGATGTTGTTGCTGGTTTTTGTACAACATTTAGCCTAGGGCTAAAGCTCTGTAAACTTCTCCCTGCTTTGAGATTCTCTTTTTCAGCACACATCGATCCTACTGCAAATATAGTTATATCATTACAGGATTGGTCATCATCATAATGCTGAAAAAGGCACACAATTTTTAATAATTCGTCCAGGTAGCTTTAAAGTGGGTAATTTATGTGAATTTTGAGTTGACTCTAACAACCCTGTGATTTCTGGCCTAGGAGCATATGCCTCGGCAAGAGACTATTATTGTATTCAAAAACATTCTCCGACAGCCAACATCATTCTACACAAGAAGCAGAAATTATATATATATATATATATATATATATATATATATATATATATATATATATATATATATATGTGTGTGTGTGTGTGTGTGTGTTTATTACATAACATTTCATTTAATTAGACATTACTTTATTAATCCCTTTGGGAAAACTCCCTCAGGGAAATTAGGAGATAGATAGATAGATAGACACACTTCAAACAAGATCAAAAACAAAAAATGATGGTCAATAACTGAAAAGAGAATAGAATTCTAACCCCAGTTTCTTGTTCTTAAGCATGAGTGGCACCCGCTGTGGTTCTCTGCTGCTGTAGCCCATCTCCTTTGAGATTCAACATGATGGTCTTCTGCATACCTTGATTGTAGAGAGTGTTTATTTGAGTTACTGTAGCCTTTCTATAATCTCTGTAATCTTGCCCAGAGACATGCCACTCATACATAGATAAATGTACTTTCTTGATCCCAAGCTGGGAAATTGTGGTATCACAGCAGCTGGTTTCAGGGAAAGGAGGTAAACAACATACACACACTAAAAGGAGACTAAGGATCTAAACTAAATAGCCTGTAATATACCTATATACAATAAATAAGGCAATGGGAGTCCACTATTGACAGAAACAAAAACACTTGGTATAAACAAGGCAGAGTGGCCTGAATAAATATAAACCTGAGTATAAAGCCCTTTGCACACCAGACGCGTATTTTTCGTGCGAATATTTCGCAAGTTATTTATTTTTTTCGAATCTGTTTTTCAATGCAAGCTTACACACCAACAACGTTATTTCGCCGAGCGAAATTGCGACTTTTATTTTTTCGGAGCGAGGTCGATTTTTCCATAGCTTCGCTTGCAACGAGTGCACATGCGGCCAATTAAAATGCTTGTGGTTGGCACATCACATAGTCCCAGAGCACCGATTAGTTACTGTCGACGGCTGCAAGTCTGTCCTGATTCAGCAGACAGCGTTATAAGGCCACATGCATCCTCACCAACTTCCTGTGGTCTGATCATCAGCCGTAAATCTGAGGTAAGAGGACACACTGTTGTTAAAAGTATAATTTGAGTCACCTCCCGTTTGTTTATAAACGGCTCCAGCTGTGCGCATAGCGCATCTGGTTAATTCATATGTGATGGGCTGCCTGTTTACTGTCTCAATCTTTTACTAGGCTAATCTATATGATATTAAAGACAAAAATATCTTAGCACAAGCTCAAGAAAAAATACATGAAAAGGAAAACTTTAAATCAGTGGCTCAGTCTGGAAGTGAAGGGTTGCAGCCCAGCTCTGTCACATGTGTCCTCAAGCACAACTCCCACTGCTGCGTCAGTGGTAGGCTATGTAATGTGTTAACTGATGATACAAAATAACTACTTACAAAGACTCTCCAAACATCAGTGAATAGATGTGAAAGGGATGTGAATTGTAGGCTTGAGCTGTGGCTTAAAAGTGCTTAGAATGTGCGCGGCGCGATCGTTTTGTATTTTTTATGTATTAAATCGCATCGCTCCTGATGTGCATAGACAGGCGCGACAAAATTCGCCTCCGATTTATTCGCAATTTCGTGCCATGTATTCGTGTCGCCGCTGGTGTGCAAAGGCCTTAAAGCTAAATGAATATTTAATATTGAATATGAATATTTTCTCTTTTCAGTAAATGATCTGTAAACCCTACAGGTGGTTTTGACTATCCCAGTACATGAGTATCAGTTTTATGGCTTAGTCTGATAGTGCACCCTGTCAGTAATCAGAAGGGTGCAAATTCGAGCCCAGCTCTGACTGTCACATGGCAATATGTCCTTGGGCAAGATGCCAACCCCAAGTTGCTCCCACTGCTGCCACATTGATGTGTAAATGGATATGAAAGGCCATGGCTGAGTTAACCAATACTAATGGGTAATTTAAATAGAAATTTTGAAACCATCAGTGAGTGTTTGTGAGAGTGAATGTGTGGATGTGGCCTGTGGTGTAAAGCTGCTTTGAGTTGTCAGAAAGATTAGAACAGCACTATTTAAGCTTGAGTCAATTAAATCCATTTAATTTCTGACATACTTAGACCAGCCTGTCAGGCATCAGCAACTGTGCCATGTTCAAAGTAACTTTAACCACCTTTCTTCCCCATTTTGAAATTTGATTTGAACTTCAGCTCAATCTACATGCCTAAATTCATTGAGCTGCAGCCATTTGATTGGCTGATTATCTATTTGTGTCAACGAGCAGTTGAATGGCTAAACCTAATAAAGTGGACGGTGAGAAAAAATCAGTTTTGTGTTAGAATTAACCCCTATTTCATCAAACAGCTATTTCAGCTTTTTTTCTTCTTTTATTATGGAGTGAATGTTAAATAAAGTTTTTAATTTATGTTCCAAGGTTGCTTCATCGCAAAATAAATAAGGATCATCAGAAAATGTAACAATTTTTAATTTATCAGATGCTGTGCATATGTCTTTTAAATAGAATTGAATGAAATTTAAATAACTCAGTTCAAGAAAATGAACCTTGTGGCACTCCAAAGTTTACTTTCTAATTCAATGTGTGAAATAACATCATACATTTGCAAATATTGAAACCTAACTTAACTTTACCAATGTTTTGAAACACCTCTTATACTATACTTTTCACAATTCTTCAGGATTAAAGAGTGATCGATTGTAACGAAAAAAATGACATAAAGTCTCAAGTGAGATGAACAGATATGCAGCAGATGGAAAAGCAGGTAACAATCATCCGCATTAAGTGACAAGCAGCAGCATCTGTTTTTTTTTTTTTTTCAAATGTCATTTCCAGTCCTGTGTTTATAGTTGTATGGTTCAATCCTCTTTGCTGTACTCATGTCATTTATAAAAGCCCTAACAGCCAGTTTTGAACCATTTGTCAAACTTGAAATTGTACCATTTACTGCAGCTCACACAAGCACTTGAATTAACACTCGAGTTATAAAAGACCAGACTGTCAATCAGAAGTGCTCAATATTCTTTTAGCCCTTTATACTAACCAACACCACCAACTCCTTTGAATAGAGTCCTACATGACTGCATACTATGAAATGTAACATTCCCAAGTGTGAATCCTCATTGCTGAGGGAGGTCCCCTGTCTCAAACTTAGCTTTCAGCGCGTTGTCACCCCTGCACTCAGGGAAGAGGTTACACCCAGGGGTCTTGTGTTCGACAAGCCCCTCAATTGTTGAGGTCTGGCAGAGCTACAGCAGGGGGAGAGGTGTGTGAGATCTAGCTCTTTGAAAAAAAAATGGAGAAATCAAAGATGAGGGGACACTCGCCAGCAGACTGTAATGAGGGGTTGTGTAGGAGTTTGCTGAACAGGCCCAGCACGGAGCCTTGAGGGACGCCTGCATGTTTAAACATTGAAACAGGGCACCAGCAATCATCTCAGTACCGGTGTAATGAAGCTGGTAAAGGAGGAGGAGGGCCCCTACTGCCAAAAGCTGCTAGTTTAACCAGTTTATGTCAAACGTTCAGATTACTCCTGGTGGGACTTTGTTCAGCTTTGACAAACATGTGGTGCCAGATGAAAAAATTTAAAAGGCTTTGGTTATGTGTGATAAGGCCAACATATCATTTTTGCATCCTGCTTTGTTGAGTAGGTAGCAGTTATCATTCACATCATAGATAAGTTATTAGTTTAAGAGTCTGCTTCACTTATTTATTTTAAAAATTGTATTAATCTGCTTTTAATGAATCGATTTAATCCTTGTCATGTTTTTTTAATATATATATAATTATTATTTTTAAAATGTATGAAATGCTTATTTAAAAAAAAATGTTTGATAAGATTTTTCTTCGTTATTTTCTGCTGGTTGATTGATTTTGGTTTTCTTTTGTATTGATGTTGTTATTTAAAGACACATAGAGCTATCTATCTATCTATCTATCTATCTATCTATCTATCTATCTATCTATCTACAACAGTAGGCAATCTAATGTAGCACTCACTGGCAATATCAAGCAGTGTGGTTAGTGTTAGTATGCCAGCCTCTGGCTCTGTTGACAGATTAACTTCTACAACTCCATGCCAAATATGGTTACACATTGCTGTGGTCAATATGTAAGTGTCCACTGACACATCCTAAATTAAGCTTTATCTTTATTTTACAATTCAGTATAATTCCAAACTGTTTTGAGCTAAAATATGTTATCACTCAAAACCTGGTTGTGACAGGGACATAGATCGCAGCTACAGCCCCAGCTAGTGACAAGTAAGTGGATCATACCAACAGGCTTCGGTTGGCTTGACAAAGAGAAGTGTGAAAGAAAACCAAACCAAGGGAAAATTGAAACAATGCTGCAACATCACCTGAGTTCCAAAACTGAGTTCACTGAGCTTTACCTTCAACAGCCCTCTGTACTACTGGTAAAACAATTTTAAAACTGCTTTGTATACATTTGTCTGTGTTTATGGAAGTAGCAACAAAAACATGAGAACATTAAAGTACAAGTCAGATCACTTTCTCTTTAACAACAGATTTTAACAAAAAGAAAAATTGATGCCCTGCTCCTTCTAAATTTTGATTTGCTGTAAGAAAGTCATGATATTGATGAGTACAGTGCTGATCCAAAAGCTGAACTGTTTCAACTGAGAGCAGTGGGAGTGAAGTGACAAACACAGTTGATGCAGAAGGGTTTTATCTGCTCAGTAGCTGAGCTGCTAACACTGGACTATACTGGTTTTGTATTAGAAAATATGTACCTGCAGAGTAAAGAATGGCAGCTATAGACATAGGCCCTGAACCTGTTCTGCTCAGACCAAATTGGATCCATGCTTTAAATGGCAAGCCTGTTAATATTCAAATTTGTTCCATTTTTGGAGGGTTTTCTTCCCTACGGAAAAGTCATCCCTTCTCTTTTTTAATTGATTGTCACTCTGTTTTAGTTCCAATATTTGTTGTTCTGCTACATATAATTTTAGCAGAGCAGAATAATCAGCATGTGTTAGTTGAAGCAAATTTCATTTTTCCCCAAAACAATTATTCTAATTCTAAGAGCATGATGTCATTAACTCAGGAAAACCAAGCAGGATTTTTCATTTTTTTTGTGAATCCTTCATTTTGTTAGTGCCTTTAAAGTCACCCTTTTCTATACTGAAAACCCACTGTTCTGTACATATTATCTTAGGAGATAAAATTAGCGTAGAATTGTCATTTGACTTATCTGCACAAGCTCTGAGCAGCTTGATTACTTGTGTTTTTGAAAATTGAAACACTAATCTTTTTTCTTCAATGTTGGTTTTAGACATGTTACATACTATGACCTACTTGCTCTGTTGCTTTTTACTGGGATAGATTTGACACCTCAGCGATGTTCCCAGATAAATCATTGTTGGGAACAGAAGAAATGTTTTCTGTCATGGCTTTCCATTTCACAAAAAGATGGATGCCCTTCAGTGCTACCCTCCACCACAGGGGTGAGTAATGTGTCTTGTGGTTGTCAAGAGAAATGACAGCAAGATAATTGGTGGGGTGCTCCTGCTCCATTTAAACTGAAACAAATAGTCTTCCAAAGAGATATGTGTTTTTAAAAAGTAAAGCTTTATTTGATGCCTGTCATCATGCAGGGTCCACAGTGAAGTAAGTGAGTGGTATGAGCAGGAACACCCATGTTCTGTAAGACTGCCCATAATTTAGATGGTAGAAACCATTATGCTCATTAAAGTGAAAGGAATGACTCTGGCAAGTGTTGCAGTTCTGGTTCACCACCTCATATATGGTAGCTGTAGGGCTGTGCTGTGGTTAAGCAGGTAGTGCTGTTGCCTCACAGCAAGAATACTGCCAGATTGACTCCCTGATTGGAGTTTGCATGTGCTCCATGTGCAAGACTTGGTTTTCTGTGTATATTCCAGTCTCCTCCTGCACACCTAAAACATGCTTGTTAGGTTGAATGGTGATTCTACAGGTATCTCATAGTATTATCTAATCAAATTTTTGCACATTTGCACACCAATGAGCAACTTTGAGCCAGCTTTCTTACCTTGAATCTTTGACCCTATAGTAGCAAGACAACCAACTTAACCCTTGATCCACCACTGATCCACCATCTTTCATACAGCTGATTGATATCTTTCAAATTTGGTCAAATTTTTGTTGCATTTCATACAAAAACTTAGCTTCATCATTAATTAATAAAAGGTATCTGTTGCAGCCCTTATAATAAATTTCTCAGGAAGGTGTCTCTTTTTCTTTTTCCAAGTAGCATGCTTTCATGTCCATTTTATTTGAGAGAAAAAGGAAAGCAGCTATGACACCAAACAGAAGGTGGACAAGGCTTACGAAATATGTTTACACACTCTGCACCATGCTGGTTGTGAAAAAGCCTGACACTCACATGCTGCGAGTAGGAGAATCTTACACTGCCCACTTTAAAGGGGGCCTTGTCTGCTCCCTCTGAGGGATCAGCGTGGTGACTCGTCCTCTTCGCCACCACCGCAACGCTAATTAGGCCCACCACAAAGCCAGCCTGTGGGGATAATGTCCCATTATTAGAGTCATTTGTTTCAATTAACCGCTCTGTGATTCTACAATAGCACAGCACAGCCCAGTGCAAAGAAGCCATTACTCTAACCCAAGGAACCACTGAGGTTTGGGACAAGAGTGTTTGTGTGAGAGGTTACAGATACCTGCTGCCTGCCAGCGGTGGAGCTGCTGGGCTTCTCGCACTGTACAGTTGCTGCTGAGATGTTTCAGCATTAAGCAAGAGTCAATATTCACCTGTTTCTGGAGCCTTTGAAGACAGCAAAGAGTGGGATTTTTTCATTGTTGGATGTTTTTCTTCATTTGGAGCTGCTGGAAGATAAGTACAAGGGATTGTTGACTTGAGCACAGACCACAAAGAACCACAGGCTGTTCTTATTCCTTTTTACATGCAGACAGCATCGTGGTCAACTGAATTACTATTCCCCTAATGTATACTTAGGCTGCTCTGGTCATTTTTAGTCTGCAATCAGCTTACTCTGTGAGCTTTCTTAGAGCACACAGTCATGCTTTCCTCTTTTAACTTAATTTATGCTTTACAGTTTTTGTTTCTAGACTTATTTTCAATAGGGAAGCACAACTCTATCCTGATTCCCAATTCTTAAATGTACATGGTATCTGTGGATGGTAAATGAACTTAAGCTTGTTAAGTGCTTTTTACATTGTCTAACTACCCAGAGGACTTTGACACTGCAGGTCTTTTTTACCCATTTCACACTACATTTTAACACCAATGGTTGAGGGTGGTATGTAAAGGGTACATCAGCATTTGATATATAATTCATACTAATGTGCAGGCCTTTACATGAGAGCTTTAATTCCCCTTTAATTCAGAATGAAACTTAAATTCTCTGTAGAAAGATTAAAAATGACCTTGTAAACCACTAATTCCGAATGAAAATGACCATTTCGAATTAAAAATAGCTGTTTTATTCTGATTTTAAATCCCAATTAAATAATTCCTCAATCATGTAAACATTCATTCCACTTTAAATTAATTCCGGTCGTTCTGCGCATGCTCGTTCCCTTGTCCTGTCGCGATGACGCACATATGGTTGGATGGACGTAAGCATGAAAATGTGGACCTTTCTTAAAGTTGTAGCATTCAAATTGAACGAGGTTTCCCTGAAAGAGACACTGGAGACGCTGAACTGGAGTTTGTTTTCTTCCAGTAGACGTAAATACGTCACGTCCGCCCCCTGTCCAATAAGAACCATTCCCAACCCCCAGACCTCAAGCAGAATTGAATAAAGGCGACTAAACGTGTTTTCCATGTAAACCTTAATTCGGAATTACTATTTCTATGTAAACGCGAAGGAACATACTTTAATTCCAAATTATTTAATTCTGAATACTTAATTCCGAATTAAAAAACATCATGTAACCGTGGCCATTGACATGGCACTGCAACAGTTATACTCTACAGCTAATCCACCAACCCAGCCCCCCACCCCATCCAGAACACACATATATACACACCAAAGTGTGTCCTAAAGTGTTTGGTCTGAATTATAGTTAAATAATTGAAATGCCATTGAATGTTCTGTCACAAGACCCCTTATAAAGAAAATACACTTTATAATGATTGTTTTGTTTTGTTTTTTAACTAGTCTACACACCACCACTCCAACATAATAATTTCTAACAGCTCATTCTAACATGTCACCCTAATAACATTACTGGGGTAAATGGGACTTCCCTCCCAGTGTTTATTGAACCCACTTCCAGCTGCAGTAGAAATACATCTGCAGGTGTGTCTGTCCAGCCAAAGTAAATATTAGAGCTCAGCATTGGAACACTGAAGCCACACCCACTTTGTAAGGGTAGCATGGTCCGACACACAGCTTATGAGGATTAGCTCCAAAACATTAATTCATATTAATAATTGGTGCAAAGAGGCTTGACTTATCTTGACTCTTCTTGTTTTTTTGTTTTGTTTTGGGTTTTTTTCTCCAGACGGGGGATCATACTGCGTACTTTTTTTTGGTATTCACTCCAATAAGGTTACAAGCAAGCATAGCCTATCCTAATATGTGTCATAGGAACACTGCTGACCACTCAATGGTCAGAGACCATTGTTACTCTAGAGGTCTGTTATCAGACCGAATCCCTCTTGTCAGGCTCCTAATGCTGTATGACTTTCCGGACTCTCTTGTACTTTTCAGTAATATTATGTCTTGTTCCTTGCAGCTGTCTGTAAAACAAAGTGTGTCTCCTTGATGTAAAAAAAAGGCACAGACTGAGAGCCAGCCACACTTTCATTTCAGCGTCCTCCACTGTTATTGTGTTTGTTTCAAGTGGGACCATTTCAAATCCAGCAAATCTTAAATGAAAATAACTTAATTGACAGGTCAAACATTACAAAAAAAGGCACCAAGATGGCCAAAATTGGGTTATTTTTAGTTGAAACAGGATTGCTGCATCAGCTGGTAGTATTGTGTAGTATTGTGCTGAATTGACAGAATCAAAATCAAAGACTGGTGTCTTCAATTTCATCATTGAACAGTGGACATACCGAGTCCAGTGGTGTCTGCAAGCACCTTCTCTTCTTCACAGTTGTAGCCTCTCTTACCTGATTTTTTCTATGATGTCATTTAATGGGGACAAAGCTTCAACTCTGTGCACAATTTAGGAATGATGCATTCAAGTGTATGAGACAATCCAGCATTATTTCCACAAAGCTTAAACTCATTTGTTATGTCCAGCATGAAAACCAGTCCAAGGTAATTTTTAAAACAGAAAGAGAGGAAGAAAAGAAAAAAAAAGGCCCTGAACGTTACCTGTCATTCCTAACACTAGACTCTTAGTCCAACTTTAGCTGTTTAACTAGCTAACTGTCTCATCCCTAATTTAAAGGTCACTGCTGTTTTGTGCGGTTGCATTATAATGCATTCATTGTGATGGCATTAAAGTGTATGGAAAACAAAGTGCCCGGTACTGAAATGGATTCAAGCTAAGTAAAGTGGAACCATACCATTCATTCCAGCAGCGGCATGTGTTTATCTTGCTCCAGAGATATAGTAGCAAGCTTTTGGCTAAAATGAGTTTGAAAATACCAGCATATCTGAAAAATTCATCAATCCTCTATCTATTCAGGTGACATAGAGCAGTTCTAAGACAAGTATGTCTGCATGGTCAGTCTTGGTAAAGCTGTTTGTTCTGTGTGTGTTTTAACAAAGCACCTCATGTCAGTCACAGCTGGAGGCTGACTGAGGTGGTTGTTTGAGAGATTTTTAAAGACCATAAGATTTGCTGATATAAGAAATCTGACAAACATCAAAAAGTGTGTTTACACTGTATATTGACATTGAAATTGTATATTCAATTTCAATGTCAGCTCACTCTCCCCCAACCGTTTACATTCTGTTTTCAGTGACCACAAGCTTCACTGTAAACTGCTCTAATGACAGTGCACACTTAAAAGTAGCTGGATCAAGATTCTTATCAACTTCAAATGCTTCCAAATATGATATTTCATTGCACTTTTGGCTCCTTTCAACAGCAGATAGTGGAAATTTCGATTGTTACCCAGAGGTTGCTGCCCTGTGATGCTTCTGTTGCCAGGCTCTCTCATTGGCTTTCTCCCCCCGCTGTGCAGATGTTTACAAAGAGACATCACCAGCTCACCAGCTCACATTAAAGGGTTCAAGTTGTCCCCTCAGGCAGTTGCTATGGAAATAACCCGGCTATGGTCGCTCATTCATGTTTGATTAATTGTTTTTGCCTTTCCATGTGCTGCTGCCTCTACAAAGACCCCATCATGGGAACATTTCATCTTGAAAACAAACAACAGGAGAGAATGAATACATCAGAGTTTGGTTGTATTCTCTCCCTGCTCTGTGGGCATAGTGTGGATGTTATGTGGTGATAACAGTCTTAGAAGTACTGCTAGTGTTGAATTTATCTTGATGAGGTCTTTCCTGTGAAGCCGTGCAATCATTAGGACTATTTTTTTTATTTCTCACACTCACCTGGACTGAAGATAAGCATTTTGTCTTTTTACCCTTCTCTTAAATTGCGGTGTGTAGCGCTGAGCTGCAGCAACCCACTGGGACCAATTAGGATGCCAGCAGAGCCAGGAAGTGCAGAGCAGATGCTTTTTGCCACTATTTATTAAAATCCAATCTGCGGGGCCCCTCCAACAGCTCGTTAAACAACTGTTAATCTAATTAGCTCTCACTTGCCACTGTTTTCACCACATTACCAAATACAAGGGCTTCAACTTTGCAATTTAGACTGATTAAGTAGGTCCAGCGCTGTCGGGAGGAGCCGCTGAGAGCTGTCAGTCATCTCCCTCTGTCAGATAAATCATGCAGCTAAATTCAGAAACATCTCAGGGCTTCAAGGCTGGATTAATATATCTGCAAAGGGAATACTCGTAGAAATCAAATCTACATTGCCTGCTTAGGCTGGCACTAGACAGATTCTTAATCTTAGCTGGTTTCAGTAATGTGAGACTACAGACATAAGGGCAATTTAAATAGATTCCTTACTCATAAGTGTCTCAACACAAAGCCAAAGTTTGATGGGAGTGGGAAGGAGTGGTTACAAATTGCATAGGGGACTTTCAAAACAGTTATGCATCGAGCAGAAAAGACATGTAGGTGGGGGGTGTATAGCTATTACATTCGAAACCCCAGGAAGTAACAAACTAAGAATTTAAATTGGCATTTTCTTTAAAAAGGCATAACGCTTATATCTGTGAACTGAGGGACCTGATCTACTAAGATCCAAAATAGCGAGTGCTAAATTTCGTGTGCAAACTAAAAGTTGCATATGCAATTAGTGGGCGTGTTGTGGGTGATCTAATATGACTGCATGCGCAATTGATAACAGGCACAAAAGTGGTGTGGACCACCCCTTTAAAGGAGGATTTTGTGTGTGCTACCCGCTGTCACCATGGAGAGTTTGGGAGCGCAGAGTGGCTGTAAATGAAAAATGTTTGAAGTTTGAAGCCATGGAGTTGGAATCAAATAAACACCCTTGCAGTAACCTTTTTTGCTGTCTTTCATTTTGACAGATAAAGTCGTCACTTTTCCCTTATACCATATTTTCATCCATTTGTAATTTTGTAATTTTACAGGAAATGTTCTGTAATTTACAGATTTTTACTGTTTTCCAATAAATCAATGATATACTAGTAGTTTTATAGATTTTTTTTAGGGATTTTAGGTTTTATGTTAAAAATTACAGTTAAACATAATTTAAGATTACATTAATATTCAGTTTTTTAATGACAATTTGTTGTATATTTACGTCTTTGACTGTAATTTGACAAACAATTTTCTGTATGTATTTTTGGGTTTACCACCATTTTCCGAAAGACAGTGTAATAACTGTAAATTAACAGATACTAGCAGTAATTGAGATATTCACCTTTAGAATAACATGTAATTACTAATCATATAATATTACATTATTATTGTGCTTTTTAAAGGTAATTTAACACATCGATCATATTCAAATGTAATTTTACATAAAAAGTGATATAATTTTACAGCTCTTTCTTGATAATGATAATGAAGAAATGTATGTAAAGTTACAGAAATCTGAAGTGTTTTCCACACTGTAAAAAAAAACTGTAAAAATACAGTGAAAGCCCAGGCAGCAATGATTCCAGACCGATTCCATAAATTACAGTAAATAACTGTATCACTAAACTACAGACAATAACTGTAAAAACACAGAGTGGATTTTTACAGTGAAAATCTATTAAAATATGGTATATTATAGTTGATAAATGCACATTATACTGTAAAATAACATACACATAATGTCAAAAAACATTAAAAATCAGATACCAGTCTTAAAATCAGATACAGTCTTAAAAAAAAATGTAAAAAAAAATATTGAGAAAGCACTGGCAGCAAAGTTTTCAGATGGATACCGTAAAATTACAGTAAATAACCGTATCACAAAACTATGTACAATAACTGTAAAAATACAGAGTAGAGTTTTACAGTCAAAATTAAGAATGGTAAATGGACTTAAGCTTATGTAGTGCTTTACTACAAAGTGCAGTTTTACAGGCAACAAGACAGAAGAAGACAAGACAGCTGTGTCGAATCACCCCCGATTACCTCATGTATTTTAACCTCATGGCTTCCCCTGTCTTGTTGCCAGCTCGTAGTACCTCCAAGTACATATTTTGTTTATACATTTTGTTTATCTTATTTTGTTTATGTTTATTGTATCATTGTTGTTGTTTTTTTTTACTTGGGGAAACCACAATTATGCTGCAAATCAGTGTAGATAGACAGGTCAGTTTTATGAAATGACTACTAATTACCCTTAATTTACAGGGATTTGCCTCAAATGTAGCTATTTTTGATGTATTTGATGTATTTATTTAGCCTTTTTTTCCACTATACTAATTCTCTAAAATTATAAATAATTATAGATAAATACTTGTTGTTTTTTTATGTCATAACTTTTTTATCATACATGGAAAAAATTGTATTTCTAGATAGATTTGGCTGGTTCCTTAAAAAATAATGTATTCCCTGATATTATAGGGATTAATCTGAAAACGATCTGATTTTAATGTTTTTGGACATAGTATGTATGCTATTTAATGGTATAGTGGGCATTTATCACTTCTGATGTACCGCATGCATTGGTGGCGCAGTTGTATAGTGCACTTGGTCAGTAATGTGGAGGTTGCAGATTCGAGCCCATTTCCGGATGACACATGGCGATGTGTCCTTGGGCAAGACACCCAGCCCCAAGTTGCTCCCAACATTGCGTCAGTGGTGTGTAAATGGACGTGAAAGTATTAGTTGATACCGATGGACAACTAGCATAGAAACTCTGAACCATCAGTGAGTGAATGGGAAGTGAATGGGTATATGTGACCTGCAATGCAACTTTGCTGCCAGTGCTTTTACTGTTTTTTTTTTTACAGTTTTCTTAATACTGTTAAATTACAGAGATTAACCTGAAGGGTATCTGATTTTTAAGATTTTTAGCATAATATGTTTGTTATTTTACAGTATAATGGGTATTTATCAACTATAATATACCGTATTTTAATGAATTTTGACTGTAAAAATTGACTGTATTTTTACAGTTATTGTATGTAGTTTTGTGATACGGTTATTTACTGTAATTTTACGATATCCATCTGAAAACTTTGCTGCCAGTGCTTTCACTTTTTTTTTTACAGGTTTTTTTTTTACAGGTTTTTTTTTTTACATTGTAGTCAGGGCGAGAATGACCATCTGAGCAGCAGAGATGATAGGCATTGATGGATTATCTTTACTGTCAGACATGAAACAAGAGTAAACTGCAAGAATGTAGGTGCTTGAAGATGAATATTGCAATATACTTTGTAAATGAGAGATTGTGACAAAGTAAATAAGGCAGAAAATGTGTATGTTTGTGTATTTGCTGCTGTAATCAAAATGTCTTTATTCATTCAATTGTTTCAGGGGCCAATTCAAACTGGGCAGCGGGCCGCATTTGGCCTCCGGGCCATAGTTTGGACACCCCTGATATAGATAGATAGATGAATGAATAAACAAACAATCAAGCTGATTAATATAGACGATCCTGATCGAAGGACCCCGCTCATTCCGGCCCAGGCACCCCCTTCTCAAAGCAATAAAGCTAGGGGAAACTCTGAATCAGCTTTAAAATCTGTCACAAAAACCTTTAGTGTGCTGCCAGCCTAGAAGCCCAGGCCTGCATGTATGGAACTCTAATGAAATAACACGCATCATAAAAATAGTGTATATTTGTAATACTATCAGAACAGGATACAAATTTATCACAGATGCTTGATTGATCAGGTCTGGGACTCCTTTGGATGTTCTTTCATGTCTCAACGATCTTGACCAAGACTTTGCACTTCCATATTCTTCCACTTTGCAGTTCATTTTTTGTTCAGAACGGGCTGTGTTCTTTTTCTTATTTGATGAGTGCAGCTTTCTAGACAAATGCCTGCTTTTACTCAGAGATCTGTGAGGCCGCTTTGACATGCAGCCCCATTCATTGCTTACAGATGGCCAGTCTTACATAGTCATAATAGCTTCCAGATGAGGAAGGTACTATATATATTTAAAGATATGTTTTAATCCATCATGACTTCATGTTGAACAAGTCATGGGGGCTGCTCCAACTAAAAGAAAGAATGTAGAATTTATAGCAGCTTTCCATTTACTATCACACATTATTGGATGTTTAAACAGGAAACTATTTTAACAAGCATCATGTATTTGGCTTCTATCAACTTAAGTTTATAGGCAGTACAACTTTTTAGCTTTCAAACAGCTTTGTTTACATTCTCAGTCTGCTTGCCAACTTTTTTAAAGGCCGCAATCTTGCCAGCATTTCACAAAGGGGGCACTTTGAAATGCAAGGTAAAAACCAACATCTAAATGTAGGTAACATAAACCAAAATGAAAGCCAACATGATCCCCTGCCCTTATTATGGAAACTTGATAAAGACTGACTTTTTCTTAAAACCAACTTTCAGCTCCAGCTCTGAAATCAACTGATCATACATCGAAAAACCTAGCAAATATTCATCATTTATCACTTTTCTACAAACTGCACATTACAACAGGATGTATACTATTGACAAACACACTCTCTTCTTTGTTAATCAGCTGACTTTGTAGCCTCTATTAAAAGACGTTCTCTGATATGTTTGTTGCATGAAACACAACCTCTTTTTATTTCTTGAGGTGGTGAGTTACAGCTGGTGGTGAAGAATTCATAATAATTATATGTGGCATCTTGATATTACATTATTCTTACTGCTGCTCCTCTTAACATGTCCATTTATCTGTTTATAAACCCACAAAGGCTTGGAAAGTGTAATAGCTGCACTGAGCTGAGCTACTCCACAGTATGATTGTGGAGAGGGGACTTATACTGCAAGGGGATCTGATCCCCACTATCATATATACTGTTTTTACTGTTATCATTTTTGTTTGAACCTGTGGATCTCAGCTAGGGACCAAAAAGTAGATGCTTTATTTCAGTTGTATGTGTGCCTGGAGAAGAAAAGCTGTGTGGCAATAAATGCAACTGATTAAACATTCTATTAAATGCAGTGATGATTAACCCCATGCTCATCTTCAAGATGTCATGAAGTGCCCACTCATCCATTGACCATTCACCTGCTGTTCCTGCTGCTCTGTCATCCTTTTAAATAAACTATGATAGAATACCCCAAACTTTGTTTTCAGTCTGCTTAGTCAAGGACATTCATCCTGTGTTGATGTTTGTGCTGAAATTCAAGCTGAGACCACCAGGATAAAAGCTCACGTATTGCTCTACAACAAATGCACATTGTGTGATGCGTTTGAGGACCAGTGTTACATTGCCATGCATTCAGTTGGCTCAGTACATTTAGTATTTAATGAAGCAAAGACCATGATTTGTGAATCTTATCTTAAAGACTTGGAGGTTAAAATTTCACTGAACCTTGGATAAATGACGTTGAGTGGAGGTAAAATTTGTTTTCTTGGCAATATAGAATAATAAGATAATTTACATTATGTAAGTGAGTTAATATTTTTAAATATATTTCCTTTTATCTATCAGTTTTTCCTGTTGGATAATGTTAATATTTTTTTTCAGTCTGTCAATAATTGTGTTAATTCGCATAAATGATAACAATACATAAAATACATTGTGTAATTCAGATGTCCTTACTGTTGGTACGTTATTGCTGTACTTTTCTGTACTTTTCTGTTGGGCAAAAATTTAACAAGTCATTAAAATAACACAAAAACTGATTGGTATTGGCCGATCTCACAAACAAGTGACCAGTGACTGGTATCAGCCTGCTTAGTTTTTACATACATCAAAGTTTGCATAACAGTGCAGCTCAACTTCACATTAACATTCTCATAGTCAGTATACACAAACACACACCTTCTTTATCGTATCAAGACTGTTTCTCCACTCCGTTACATATTCCATTTGTACAGGGCTGACCCATTGGATCAGGTGACGTGGATAATAAGCTTTAAGACAATCCACCTGGGAGGTGGCTAATGACGGAATAAGAGCACCTATAGGTTTCACACTGTCACTGATCATTTTGATTCCAAAAGAGCAGGTTGACGTATGTGTGAGTCTCAACTGTGTAAATGGAGAGAGAAACAAGCGTTATCAAGAGAAGTCAGTCTTTTGCCACTTACACTCCATTGTTGTTGACTCCAAACTTTGCTGTGTTTGGGCTTCTGACACTTGCTGTTTTTCACTCTGTTCAGGACATGGCATTTGGTGTTTCCCACATCTCTGTGCCTGGTGTATTGTCCTGACAAAGGGCTTCTGCTCCATAGGTACATAGCAAAGATCCTGGTTACAGGGGAAAGGTTAGAGCATTTGAGTGTTACACAAACACGAAAAAATACAAAGTTCGTCACGTATCCCTCTGATGGGGTGCTCGAGTGTCATAGTAATTAAACACTGTCCAGGCAAACATGATAAACAGGGTCCTGAAGCACAACCCTTGGGTCTAGGGTTGGGTCCAAGGAGCAACCTACATGCCACTGTGCTCATCACCAGACAGTTGTGCCTAGTCCTTCTTTGGTAAGAGCAAGAAGCAAATATATGCGAAGGGAGCAGACTAGGCACATTGAACTGATGCCAACCTGAGAGTTGGAGTTTTTTGCTGGTTTACTAAAAGCAAATGGGATCTTTTTTTTTTTTTGCTTCATCATAATCGTGATCTTCACAAATAACCCTAGCTCTTTTCAGGTATAAAAATATTCAGCAGGAGTAAAAAACTAATAAGAAACTACAACATGGCACCACCTTTAGAAATCATGACATATAGTCAGTCTGTGTCAAAGAAGTAAAACATCTGATAAAGTGTCATATTCTTTAAATACAAACATTGACCAGCTGAAAAGAGTAAATCACTTCCTACTGAAGCAGAGGTGCACATGCCTTTATTTTCACCTGGTGTTTTCTGGAACAAGGATGGTGGCCTACTTCAGTTTAATTGATCAATAAAGCTATTATCTCATGTACTCTACTTACTGATCTGCTAACCTCACTAACAGTTACATTTTTGAAACATCCTTTCTCAGAGGTTATTTTATCCTATCAGTGATTTATTAAGAGCCCTTTCTTCAACACTGCTCTGCCTCTGGTCCTCAATTTTATCTCCACATTTCAAGCATGTAAAGATACATTTTTTGTGATGCAAAAAAAGCTGTTTATTACTGTTAAATCCAGCACAGTGGAGTTTTACACATTTACACTTATTTGACTTGTGGCCCATGAAAGAGCTGTACTCCTAAGCTGTGTCTTGTTTTGAGATGTGATAGGGAGCTGTGGTCAGTCTCTGCATCATACTTCAATGCAATGTGCCTCACTGTAGACAGAGAGAGAGAGAGAGTATTAGTGCCTCACCCCTCAGAATAGTTCCTGTTTGTTTTTATGGCCTTTTGAAGTCAATACACCATGCAGCACTTGACACTTTACTGCACAGTGATGATGATGATGATGATGATGATGATGATACATATATTCAGGTGGCTGTGATTGGACAAATACCTATATACCCTCCTGTATTATCTCCGTTTTTTTATAGTCTAATTTTCATGTCTCTTAAACTGTTCAACCGTCCTGTATCTTATTATCTCACTTCTCTCTACCAACTCTCCTCTTTTTATCTGCTCTCTCTACATCTACTCCCTCTCCTTTCTTTGCATGTTGCACTCTTTGCTGTCCTTTCTCTCTCTCTTCTCTAACTGCTGTTTTGATGGTTATCAGCCTGTCAATTCTAATCTGCTCTCGCTAGCACAGTGCTGTCCATTCAGAATTACCACCCCCTCCTCGATCTATCTCTGCACATCCAATGCCCCACCATCTTCATCTGCGAGTCTCTCAGACAACAGAAATGCTGATGGTGTGATACCAGAGTTCATTACATTGTAAATAAACTAGAAACCTGTGTATTAATGAAATCTGTGTGAAGTCAGCCATATGGTCATGAAAGGAGATTAAAAAAAAACAAAACTGTGCAACCATAATGAAATTGCATTCTCAAGTTAACTTTATGAATAGGGCAGCATTTTGAATTTATTGATTCTAGTTAATATTTCAGCTCTGCTTATAGATTTTGATTCTGAAAGGTTAGTCATTCAAATTCAAAAACTTTTGAAGGGTGAATTACTAACAAAAATTAAGGAATAAAAACCAGCCCGCTGTAAATTAATGACAAGATGTCCCTACTTGTGACATTGAAAGGGAAGTACATTACAAGGCCATCATATTTTTAAACAGAAGCAGACCAGCAGCAAGTGCTGTTGTTGGGGACAGGACAGATTTAATCTAAAACAGTCTGTGGTTTGTCATGGACAGTAGAAAAGAGCACGGAAAGTAAAGGCAGGTGATGAACTGTTTTTGTTAGTTCACTGTTAGCAAAAGCGACCTCGAGTGTAATAATTGAGTAA
Source organism: Cetoscarus ocellatus (assembly GCA_037902135.1). Classification (NCBI taxonomy): domain Eukaryota; kingdom Metazoa; phylum Chordata; class Actinopteri; order Labriformes; family Labridae; genus Cetoscarus; species Cetoscarus ocellatus. The sequence continues at coordinate 55,125 of JBAMNC010000450.1, read as the reverse complement.
AAATGTTTATTTAACCATCTAAGAATACTGTTTATTTTTAACAAAGTCGGTAACTTTGGCAAACAAGAGGGTCATATGAATTTCATTACTATGGCAAAAGGGCCAGAATTTTCACAAGCTATAAGATGCCTTTTATTAAACAATTGAATTTACTAATTATTTAAAGAAAGTAGCAACCCAACAGCTTTTATCAGAACTTATTCCAAAATGCGTTTTGACAGTAAATTTATATATTTAAGTTGATATATATGTATGTGTGTATATATATATATATATGTGTGTGTGTGTGTGTGTGTGTGTATACATATATACACATATATATACACACACACACATATATGTATATATATATATACACACACACACACACACACACACGTATGTTATAATCACAAATATAATCTCTAATATTTGAATAGTGAACTATAGTTTTCAAGGGTTATTATTTGTATCTTAACATGTTAAAAATTATTTAAGATGTCTTCTGTCAACTGAATACAATGATTCAATGGCCTCCAATACATTCACCTTGGGTTAGTCATCCAGTTCCCTGATTGGCTAATTTAAGACATGTGACAAGTAACAAGGAAGTGTTAGTTTTGTGAAACAGATGAATGTTGGCAACCTGTGAAAAAAAACTTAACAAATAAATTGACATCATCCTGCTGTTGGTTATGTGTTGATGTATTCATCCACCCCATATCAAACCCTCACATTACACTAAGATTCATAAACACAAAAAAAATAGAGAGGGTCAGATCTACTAAGATCCCAAATAGCGAGGACAAAATTGTGTGCCATCAGTGGGCGTGGTGTGGGTGATCTACTGAGACTGCATGGGCCATTGATAGCAGGCGCAAAAGTGGTGCAGACCGCCCCCTTTAAAGGAGGATTTTGCGTGTGCTGCCGACTGTCACCATGGAGAGTTTGAGAGAGCAGAGTGGCTGTAAATGAAAAATGAAGTTTGAAGCCATGGAGTTTGATGCAAATAAACACACTGGTGAACTCCAGCAGAGACATCTCTGCATTGCAAGAAGAAGAAACGTAATTTGGGAGGCCATCTGTGTGAAAAGCACACAGCTCAAAACTGGCATTGCTGGATTGACAATATGTCTCTACTATTTTTATTTCTGACCAGAGGTAGTGTTTTTTTTTTGCTGTCCGTCATTTTTGTCATTTCTAATTTTCCTTTTCTGATTCCAGTTAAACAAATCTAAATGACAGTATTCACATAGTTACACACAGTGTGCGAAATACCCATCAGTATTGTTGCGCCATACTGATCTAATTTTCTGAATACGCAGTAGGCCTATAACAATACAGAATATACCAGTGAAAACTGGGCAGGATTAAAAACATGATTAATTTAACTTAAAATGTTCGTGTTTGTGTTTTTTCATCATATTTAGTAAACAATTAGAAAATGAGACTGACAAATAGAACAGGATCAGCACCTCGGAGAGCAAAGCGACCACAGCTTGGGGCAAAGACTCTCAGGGCTCTAATTTCGTAGACCAGGCGCAGGCGCGGCACAGGGCAGGTGCGCCGCGCCTAGCCCGCGCCAACGGGGTGTGTCCAGGGCATTTTGCAAGTTTCGTGCACGGCGCAGTCTGGCGCAGGCAGACGCACCCACGCCTCCTTCTCTCCTACCGGCGCATGTAGCAGAGAGGGAGGAGATAAGACTTGAGTGGGTTTAACACAGCCGAGTGTGATCTTCACCAATCAAATGAACACCTCTCCTCACCTTTAAATGCGCTGCTGGCGAGGCGCAGTGACAATTTCACCTCGGTGGCGAAGAAGGTCAGAGCCGCTTTCACTTTTGCAGCAACTGGGAGAGTGCAGGGGCCACCGGGCCGCGCATAGGAGGACACGATGCGCGTCACCGTGTGGAGCACCTCACGGGACAGATGTAATCTGTTCCTGTGTCATAAATAGGAGTACAAAATTAAGTGATAATTACATTTAAACACAGCAGCAGGCTAATCCATTCATCATGCTCATGATCCTCCTTGAAATAATGTACTCCATCTTTTTAGATCACGTAACGAATAAAGATGAAAACAGCGAAATATGGGCAATCACAGGCAAATCCTTAAGACACCGAGTGACTTACATTTATTCAGGGAGCGTCTCTTTCTTTTTCTTTTCTTTTGAATTTCATGAGATGAGAGAAGCCGGATACTCTGTATCGGATGATGTGGCTGTTTGTGGTTGGCTTGAGAGATATGAACTCGTTAGTTATGACAAACGTCTCTGATCTGACATCAGATGTGACGGGACAATTAATATAGATACAAATGTATATGCTGGTTCAGACGGTTACATTAAATAGTGGTTGTTGTGATTGTTTATTGCATTGAAATGTGCCTGACACTGTGGACACCTGCCTGTGAGGTTTTGGTGACGTGTGCGCACTGTGCGCCTGTCAGCCAAATTACCACTGCCCCGAGTGCGTCTCGCCTGCGCCGAGAATAGACCAGGTTGGAGCTGGCGAGCTTTCAGCGCACCTTCCGCGCATTTCTTTGGCACCAAATTGTCGCTGTGCCAAGCTGAATCTTTCGACACCTCCCCCTGGTGCGCCGTCACACCCATCTCGGCGCAGCCGGTCTACCAAATTGCCAAATTGGCTGCGCATGGCGGTGCGCTGGACGAAATTACCACTGTGCGGGATGTGCCACCCTGCGCCACCCTGAGTTGTGCCAGGAAATTGGAGCCCTCAGTCCTCACAGAGCAGGTCAGGTCCCAAACTGTCTGACAGACAGTCGGAACGATTCTGGCTATAAATGGGATCATTTTTTTGTAGGTTAAATGACCTTTTAGAGTTTATTTCAAAGTTTTATTAATTGTTTTTAAGTGTTTGAATGGTCTGGCACCATCTTACTTATCCGAGTTGTCGAGGCCTCACTTGACTGCCAGGGCATTTAGGTCATCTAACCGGCTGCTCCTGGCAGTGCCTTGATCCAGGCTGTCTACTCGTGGGGACAGAGCCTTCGTGATGGCTGCATCAAAACTGTGGAACAGCCTACCTGTCCAGGTTAGAGCTGCACAGTCAACTGAGCACTTCAAAACTCTGCTTAAAACACATCTTTTTTCTTTGGCGTTCAGTCCCAGCTAGATGAGTAATCTCGGCTTTTATCTCCTTTATCTTTTATCCTATATCTTTTATTCCCTATCTTCTCTTTTACTCTTCTTTCATTGTTTTTATTCTTATTTTATTTCTATTTTTATATATGCGTTTTTAATGTTGGGCTCATTTTTATTCTATTTACTGTCATTTATTTTATTACTGTTTTTATTATCATGGCTGTTTTTATTATCATTACTGTTTTTATTACTATTAAGTGTATGCATGATTATATTGTACCCTTGTACAGCACTTTGGGGCGTCGGTGGCGCAGCTGGATAGTGCGCTTGGTCAGTGATCGGGAGGTTGCAGGTAAATGGGTATGAAAGGGCGTGAAAGTGTTAGCTGATACTGATGGATAACTAACATAGAAACTCTGAACCATCAGTGAGCGAATGTGAGAGCGAATGGGTGTGAATGGGTAAGTGTGACCTGCGGTGTAAAGCAGCTTTGAGTAGTCAAAGACTAGAAAAGCGCTATATAAGCTCAAGTCCATTTACCATTTACCACTTTGGTCAACCAAGGTTGTTTTTAAATGTGCTTTACAAATAAACTTTGACTTGATTTGACTTGACCTCCACCACAATGTATTAACAGTGTAAAGCGGAGATGGTTTATTTTATGTGTGTGTCTGTGTGAGTATGATGGCACACTGGATCGTCCCTCTTTTTCCAGTCCATCATAATGACAGACAGCCTCCAAATGTTTCTTTCTTTAAAAAATTCAATCAATGACGGAAAATACTGAGTTAATGCTGTTTATGACAGTCCAAACATGTCGACACACACGGCAGATTCTCTCTCTCTGTCCTGTGCCAATTTGCACCTGGCTTTCAAACGTGCCAAATTTAGAAGCAAAAACACCGAACAAGTTTTTCAAGTTTGCACAAGTTTTTATTCATGCAAACCTGGTAGATCTGGCCCTAAGTCTTTAAAGAAATCAGCCAGACAAAGTTAAAATTATTAAGATAAGCTTTAAATCCAAAGAACAGAGTATGTTCTGGCAGATCAAGTTTGGCTTATATCTTTCATTCAATAATGCTTCATAAGAGTTTTATGGAAACAATAGTGAGTATTTTCTAATTCTGGCAAATAACAAAACATGTACTATTACTTCATAATAATTATACAGTTAAAATAGTTCTTTGTCCCTTGTGCATGGTGTTGAATAAATAACACACGTTTCTTTACAACAGATTTTATACTGTGTTATTCATGTTTACATTCAAACTGTATCAAAAATTTCTAAGGGTCACATTGAGTAAGAAGGTGGGCTGCCAGATGCCAACAGGATTGATGACATAAAGTCTTTAATTGAGGCTAAATAATTTAAATTGATTCTACCTATGGCCTGAAATATCCAGAGATGAAACTTTTTAAATGTTGATTTTTTTATATAGATGATGCAAACTAATAAAACAATATCCACTCCTGTATGAAGAGTTTCCATGACTTTTGTCCTACTGTTAATAGCTTAACCTAAACTGAGAGGCATCAGTCCATTATATTGATATGTCCAACATTACAATAATGCATGATGGGAGACAAGTGTCCAACAGTCTGGACTATAAACGATAAATATAAGGATCCAGTGTGAGCACATCAAAATCAAAGGGCCACTGTACTCACCATTTCACATCAGAAGTCCCAAAGAGAGAAATACAAGCTACAAGAGGACCAGATATGAATCTCTCTGCTGACAGTATCAGGAAATAGACCAGAATGCAATGCTGCCACAAGATGTTGTGTTATGAATAAAGGATGTGACACTCTCTTCTTCTACACTAACAACAACAGCTGTCACAATCATTACTGTGGTCTGCACCTGCATGAGCAAAAGCACGAAGAATAAGCCTTATATTATTGAGAGGATGCATAGTGGATATTTGTTTATCCACTCTGGATCATTTGTGAAGCCAGTGAAACAACACTCAGATCAATTTGTATGTAATGCAGGGAAATAAGAAGAAACACAAATACTCCTTTTGTAACAGATGTTAATAACAGAAAACATTCTCTTTTTGTCAAACGTTATTTTATTTGTTTTCTGCCAGATGTAGCCCTGAAATAACTAGCATGTCTTGAGGTAAAATCAGGGCTAGCTGGACCTTAAGGCAAGGGTCATATCATAACTGATAAAAAAAAAGGTTAAAGCACTCATAAAAAATGAATTAACATAAGTTTTGTAAACTTAATTTCACATATTTCTTATGAGTTCTTTTTAAGGTATTATTGGACACTTGAGAAATATACTGACAACTGTTTATTTTAGTATTTGCAGACTAAGGGAAAATAAGAGCAAATACATTCTTTACTTTGTATCTTTGTCTTTGATTATATTACTCATGAGACATTTTAAGGCTGACAAAGATTAGAATTAGTTCATTTCTTAATGCCTATTTGTGAAACAGTGATGGCTGAGCTAGTCTGTTGACATGTTCTTTGGTTAACAGATGTTTTATGCTTAAAATATTGTTTTTCAACCTGTGTTTTTTCAGCTCTTGCAAAATATGACTTCGTTTACGTTAGAATAAAATACAAATAAAATTATTGTATTAAATGTATTGATGTTGATTTATATTGCAATGAAAAATTTCAGTTCAAAATTGATCAGAGACGTTAAGGTTATTATCTTTCTTTAGAAGTAAGCTGGTATTTAACGTAGTGTGCTAGCGGGCCGACAGGACGTCCCAAGAGACAAATAAACCATGTAGACTGATAAGGTACAGTCTGATCATGTTTTTTAGTTTGTAGTTTTTTAGTGTGGAAGTGTTCCTACCATCCACATCGGAGTTACATAGTGCCAGTGAAGGTGGTACAGACCCCCTCAGACCATGACAGAGGTGTCATTCAACCTGTTGTAAGGTGACGTACCATCACAATGATTCTAGAAAAATTATGTTAGGGTGGAAAAACTACGTAGTGTTGGTTTAATGTTAAATGTTTTTGTTTTGTTTTTATGGGTCCCTTGTTAACTCCTGCAGCTTTGTCTTTGCCACAACCAGCCAATGGTGGTGGCTATGTCCGCTTAATGGCAGAATTGGTGTTTATTTCTTCTTTTAGCCATTGCAATGGGCCAAGAGGATATTGTTATCTGATTTTGACCAAATGTAAGGCAAAAAGTTTGTAATTATGCTCAGAACTGTACTCCTCAGAAAAGGCTGCAAACGTTAATTTGGTCAAATGTTTCTCCCCTTTAATGATAGCAAGTGGTGTTCTATTGATAATGTTATGCAGCCTGATTAGTCACCTTTACACTGAAGTACGACTTGTAAGGTCCCCGCATTTGTTGAATGAGCACATTTTTGGGTGCAGTACCCATCTGTTTAGCTGTGTTGCTCATTTCTTGAATGCAGGATCCTTACAAGTTGTACCTCAAAGTGACCAATCAGGCTTTCCAACTAAATAAAAAAACCATACAGATTGGTTTTATTAAATAAAAGAAATAATAATCATGCTAAATAATATTTCCGAACTTTTTTTGAGGAGTATAACTACAACATCTAACTGCTCACTAACTTAACAGTCTGTCAATATAGAAGGAAGGTTCACAGAAACCTACAAGAACAGGTCTATCACTCCTAATTGTGGTGGAGGTGAATGTGTCTGAAATAACAGATCAATCAATCAATCAATCAATCGTTATTTGCAAGTCTGCAGGGAACTCACTGCAGATTTGGTCTGATGTTCAGAAGTATATGGATTGTAACATAAAGTTATGCAATCGTTCCCCAATATGGTATAATTACAACTTGTTGCAGGACTCTGGACATTATTTTAATGAGACCTGGGCCTCCAAGGGACTACAAAGACTTTCAGACCTATATAATAGAGATGGACTACTTGCATTTCAACAGCTCAAGGATCACCGTTCTATACCTGGGTTGTCCTGGTTTTTATATCTGCAACTGAGGGCGTCAATCCGTGCTAACGGAGTACCATGGGAGACCTCAGAGACAATACTAGTTCAATTGCTAGGAAAATTGTGTTTGCAGGTTCAACAGCCACAAAAAAGACCATAATTCACTCCTGGTTTGCTGCTAATCTACCAACGATAACAGAATGGTTTAATCATTTTAGAGACATCTCTCTCATAGAAAGATCGCTGGCTGTAATTAACAAGGCCCAGGCATCCATGGTACAAACTTGGGATTCTTTGATCACTTCTCTCTCAAATCCACTTTTTCTTGAGCAATTGTAAGCACTAAATTATGAACTGAAGGCTGCACACACACACACACCTTTTTCTTTTCTTTTTCTTTTATTTCATTTTACTTTATTTTAATGTATTATGTATGTTTATTTAATTTTATTTTTATTTTAAATGGCTATGGCGTCATGTATATAGTTCATATTTGTATTTGTTCTTGTTCTTGTTATATGGTATATGTTAAAATTTAATTTAAAAAAGTTGATCACAAAAACAATGTGAAATTGTCTTTCAAAATCATTGTACTCTTAGAGACATTTTTTACTCACTTTTCATATTTATTCTTGTCAATGATATTATATCTTGAGCTGTCAGCCTTCAGTAAGTTCCCAAACTCATAATTCTCATGCAATAAAAGAGGAGGATAAATAAAGAAATAAAAGGATATACCCCTTGTTCCCCTGGTTGATTGCATGTTTCTGCAAGCTGTTGAGTGTCATCACTCTTTCTTCTGTATACATACAAGTGAATTTTCCTGAAGATTATTTAGCGTTCTCTTTTCTTTCTGTTGTTATCATTCCATTTGCCTTACCTTCAGTTCTTTTCTATTTTCACTTCAAAGGTTCGTCTCGAACAGATGTCATTTCAAATGCCTGTCTTTTGCCTCATTGCCTATAAGTAAGGAATGATTATTTTTTAATGAAACCAGCGGCACTCCCTCTCACACACACACACTAAAAAAATGAGCATTACCTGTAAGCTGTGAAATAGACAAGCAATACTTTCACATCAGGCTGAATGAGAACATCCATTCATTTCCACACACCACAAAAGCCATTTTGAAGTTTTTCCTCAGCTGCCAAATGTGCTCCTGGACCTTGAATTTTGATTAGTTAATTTCATGCTGTGTGGAATACAGCGCATGTTGTCGGAGCTGCAAATGCTTTTCTGAAACAATGCGATTTTCAAAGGCAGTCATTTCCTGTTTTTCTGTTTGACGGCTAAAGGGGAAAACATGGCTGTTGCTTAATCCCATGATAAGTATGCATTAGATGGATTTGAACGTCTTTAAATGTCCTCAAGTTGCTGTTTGATACCCACGCAGGGACAAATCTTTTTCATGGTTACTTTTCCACCTCCTGCAGAGGTTTAACTTTAGAAGTCAGCATCAGTGGATTATGAAAGAGAACATTCAGAGCTGTTTAAAATTTCCAAAATGAAAGCTGATGAAATGAGAAGTTGGCGTTGGAGTTGGGCTCTCTCTGCCAAAAAAAAGGGAGTCCACCTGAATTCACTCACTGCACCTGACTAAACCCCTCAACTGTGAATGGTGCACACAAACATCCTTCACTGCACAAAATACCAATGTATCTCATTATATATTCAGTGTGTTATTATATCTTTTATTATATTACTGGAAATTGGATTGTTTTTCATGCATTTATAGCAACCAAGAAATCAGGTTTACTGATGTTCCAGCGTTACTAATGGCAATATCAAGCCATCATTTCTTCTTCTCCCTTAGCTGCACCTCCTCTCTCTTTCTCTCCTTATCTTCCTCCACTCCTTTCCTTTCCCTCTTCCTCCCCGTGCTTGATGTGTTTGCTCCTCAGCAAAGAAAGCAATTTCCATATAGAATCACAACCAGGATCAGGTGACCTGGATTTGACTCCCCGTCAAAGCCCTGCACACAAAATGAAAATGTATTCATGTGTATTGCATGGAGTACATCACACAGATGTAAGCACTTTTTTGCCTCCTGAAAATTCACTGAGATTGCAGTGTGTTATTGTTGACAGACCAACCGGATTCATACTAAGAAAAAATATAGATTAAATCCCTTTTTATGGTTGCCGCAAGAAGAGCAATTGTATTATTTTCGATCTACATGAAAAGAGACCAAAAAAAGAGGCAGAAAATGTCTGGGAATCCAGTGATTCAACAAATGATAAATTGTTTAAATCATGTCAATCTGCAACCACTGAGAGTTTAATTAGCCTCTTTCTTTTATCCTATGCAAGTCCACTTTCTCCCGAACCCCACCTCCCCTACCTCCCTCGGCCCAGCACCCCATAGGCTAACCTATCAGTCTCTCCAACATCCAGTTAGTTTTCATTCACATGTCAGTAAATTGATCTGTTTTTTCTTCTCAGAACAAGCCGCTGCCTCTCTTCATAGAACCCTTCTGTTTTTGGCCTCTGTGTACCATTTATTCAGTGTTCTGTTTGGCTATTTCTTTTATACCCAGCCTCTTGTGAGCAGTTGTTAGTTTTGATGTTTGTTTTTTTTTTTTTTTTTTTCATGTTTATGCTTGGGGAAAAAGGCGTTTTAGCCAGTGAGTAAGTCAAGCCAATAAAACACTATGCATGCTGAAAGACTCATGAGGGACAAGAGCAATTTTCATCATATGATTAATGAGCAGTGTTGGGGCAGTTACCTGAAAAAGAAATACCTTACACATCAGTATTAATTATCTAAAGAAGTAATGCATGACACTCTCAAAAACTTACACAATTATTTGCATTACTTTTGCTTCATTCTTTAATGTTACCTTTGATGTCATAACCCCAAACATGTTCTTACTCCAATAAGGATCCATTCAATCCATGAAGCACATTCATGTTCACCATAATGCTGCACAGGTACCATAGACATAACAACAAAGTGACTAAAGGCAGAAATAAAAACAAACCTCAGGTGACATGTCTATAATCTCTCCCTTGGAATTACCACAAAAAGGCAACACAAAACATAATATCTCTGCTTTTGTGGAGACTTTTGGTTGGTTTTTGAACCTTGCTCCCATCCAAAGCGTCAGTCAAGTTATGGGAGACTTCAATTGCCAAACTAGAGCTACGGCCTTCTTTCTGCATGATAACCTTTGTGTTAACATGTTGTCCCCATGTTAGCATGTTTTTCTGGTAACAGGTTGTCACTTATGCATCTACATGTTGCTTTAATGTTCAGCAAAGTTGCCAAACAACTTTTATGTTAGTAGGCCTTTGTTACTTCTTTGTCAACATGTCACTGTTTTTAACATGTAACCTGTGTGTTAGCTTGTTAACATTGGGCAACATGTTATTTTTGTGTTTATATGTATTCTATGTTTAAGGAAGTTACTTTACTTTGTATTAGCATGTATGTTATGTCTTTGATGGCATGTTACCTTTGTGTTCGCATGTTACCCTAGTGTTGGTAATTAGGGCCTGAGCCACAGCTGCATGCTGGGCGAGAGCCCTATTGTATCCCTAAGAATTATTCGTTCCAGTTTTTCACAATTCTGACCCCCTGAATGTGCTCAAAAAGTCAGGAAAATTTGCAGGTGGTTCGGGTCCAGCAAAAATTCCCGTATTCTAATGGCCAAAGGAACAGAGCACGAAAACCTGCTCAGTAGCACCCTCTTCGGATTATGACAATCGACTAGTTTTTTGTAGGACTGTGAAATCTGGTACGTGCGTAGTACTCATCGGGTACTTCCATGAGTACTACATCATTTTGACCCCTGGGATTTTTCTCTAAAATGCACAGGTACGGCGCTAAAAATTTTTGTTCGCCCCATTTTGGTGATCTTCATGTTTCATGTTGTGATATTTTGGATTTTTTTGGTCAAAGGTATCTAGAAAAACTCAATGCCATTGCAATAATTACTAAATTTGCTTTCAAATAAAAATTTCAAATCACAAATGCCGGGTTGTGCTGGCACCCGTAAAGGGCGCCAAAGTGCGTTGAAATTTACAAAACGCACAAACCTTTCTAATTTGGTCATATTGTTGTCAAAAAATCTGAAACTTTCTGGGATGATGAGGCATCAGACCCTGCACGCTTGGCCAGAGAAAAGGTGGATTCCAAAAGAGCGCCCCCTAGCAGGAATGAAATAGACAACTTTTGGACTTTCATGCACAGCTCCCACTACATTTACACTACCGAGGTCACAATGGGCTGAAAAATTCACAAACACCTTGAACTTGATCCAGAATCAATATGGTGATGCCTCGCCAAAGGGTGTGGCCGTGGTGGCATGGCAAAGTAAGGACTGTCATTTTGTCCCTTACATTTGCCATAACTTTGGCTTATGTGCTCCCCGCTACACCATATTCCTGACGTTTAATAACAGTCAGACCCCAAACACACTGACTCCAACATTGCCTTTGTATATCATAGCGCCACCTAGTGGTAAAGGCAAAGGCATTTTTTTACATTTCGGCCTGTAACTTCCGCTATGTTGATGCGTACACAGATCAGGAATGGCGTCTTCTTGAGAATTCCAGTGTCAAAATGGAGACACACCCAAAAAAGGCTCCACAGTGCCTCCTAGAACATTTGAAAATTCAGCCCCGCCCCTGTGTATGACCCACAGCTATTAAATTCGGTAGGCTTATGGAGGCTTATTGAAGTTGAGACCTGCAGGAACGTAGTATTACAAAACCATGTGGCTCCTGCAAAGGGTGTGGCCATGGTGCCCCCGCAAACTTTTATGTTTCCTTTATGCATACTTAGGAACACATAACTTGCTCTAACTCTGTCATTCTTTCTCCAAATGACATCCACATTTATTACACAAACACTCCTGAGCCACATGATATCAGCATGTGTCAGATATTTCAAAGCACCACCTACTGGTAACAGGAAATGCAGTCATCCATTCATGGCATTCAAAGTTGCATTGATTCTATGCCGCTAGATCTTGTAAATGACAGACTAACTCCCATGCTAATGCTGCATTATGGATTTCTTTGAGTTTTGTGAAAATGCAACAAGGTGGCGCTACAGAGTTTGCCAAAAAATGGGAGTTCTTTGAAATCACTTTAGAAATTTGCTGACCTCATTAAGTTGATACACCCATCAGGAGGACCATCCTCTTAATGCTTCCACTGTCAAAATGGAGACACACCCAAAAATGGCTGAACGGCGCCCCCTACAAAATTTCAAACGTGTAGCCCCGCCCCTGTGTTTGATCCACAGCTATGAAATTTGGTAGGTCACATTGGTGTTAGCATGTTACCTTTGTGTTTGCATGTAACTTTTGTATATGTCTTTTCTTTTTGTTTTGTGCTAACCCTGTGTTAGAATGTTACCTACCAGAGTTTATCATGTTGCCTAACTAGCATAAAATTTACTCTTGTGCCAGGTTTTTACTTACCCTTGTGTTTGTGTGTTTTTGTGTGTATGCCTGGTTCTTTTGGGTTAGAGTGTAGTGTTATTGTAGCACGTTACCTGTGTGTTTGCATGTAATCTTTGTTTTGATTGTTTTCTTTGTGCTAGTATGTTAACCATGCCTTTGCATGATACCTTGTGTTAACATGGTTCTGGCCTTGTGTTAGTATGTTTCCTTTGTGTTTGTATAAGGGTGGCCACCTTTCAAGCAGAAAAATAAAGGACACCCCTGGCAGCGGGGATGCCACACTGCAAGGGCCCAACCGCCAATGGCCTAATAGTGGGGTGGGGCATCAGTTGTGGTAAATCATAGTAAGACATTGTTTTAATAATGTACTAGTTACATTTTTAAGTACTTTATTTCACAGTTTTTCAGAAAATATCTGCAAACGTAAAATTAAGCAGATACAACAATTAAATAACAACTTGACTAAATACAGGCTCATTAACTTAAAACTTAACTTAAAATAACTTATTAACTTAGCATCAATTTATGAAATTATAATTAAACAAGTGCTTAGACACTTCAAAAATATGTGGTGCAGGAGAACACAGCAACTTTCAGAAAGTAGGAATAATTATAGAAAATAATCTCATCTCAGGAAGGTGTTGCAACTTGTGCACACCTGACTTTTCATGTCAATAATTTTATCTCATTTCTATTTCCTGTTTCACCAGAAATGAAAGAAACCCCATACAAATTTTTGGTGTGCAAATAACAAACATTAAAACTATAAAACTATCCTTCTGCCCACATCTCTGTTTAACAAAGTGATCTGTTTACAAAAAAGGTTTTCTTTTCTTTCATGTGTGAAGCAGTAGTCCACGCCAAAGAGTCAACAGCCTTCTCTCTTCCTAAATATGCTATTTTTTTTTCGATGTCTACTTCTTGTCACTTCTTGAAACAATGAGTAGCTGTTTGTCTTTCAAAACACTGCAGGAAAACTCTGAACAGGACTGCTCAAAGTTGAGAGTGTTCAAGAGCTTACTTCTCATAATCAATGATGAGCACTTCTTCCTCATGCCGAAAATCAACCAACCAAACCAAGTGCCACTATGAGTAGGCGGGAGCTAGCAGGTGTTGACTTTGGGCAGAATGGTGCTGCGTTCAAGGCAAATCGGAAATACAGGACAAACCGCGTCCCGTATTGATTCAAAACGGGACGCAATGTTTAAGTGTGAAATACGGGACAATTCCGTATTTTACAGAACAGGTGGCAACCCTAGTTTGTATGTTGCTTTCTGTAAAAATGTAACCTTTCTGGTAGCATGTTTCCTACCCTTGCGTTAGCATGTAACCTTTATGTTTGTATCTTTCTAATGTTTTAGCATATAACTTACCTTTGTGTTGGTGTGTAACTTTGCAGGTGATCATTAAGTTTGGAGTTCATTTCACAGCTGTGAATTGTTTTTGCCTGTGCGCAGTTTTCTTTTAAGGACCAGATGCCCTTTATGGATAGAAAACAGTGGAAAAATACCCTGCTTCAAACCACTCTGCCATATTAGCTCTTCTCTCAATGGGCATGAGCCATGCCTGTGCTGGGAGGTCAGGGTTTTGGGAGCATACATATATTGGGAAGTGTGTTGCTTGTCTTTTTTGTTTGTTTGTTTTTTGGCCCACTATTTTTCAGATAGGTGAATGATCTAAAGTTGGCAAGTAACATGATAACTTATCATTAATGGTAATGTGCTTTCTGAAATTTTGACAGCAGTACCTTACAAAAGTGCTTTACTGACAAATGTAACCTCTAACATAATTAATGACAAGTAATGTTTTTTCTTTCCCTTGCCTCTCTTTCTATACTCTCAGATAAACAGTGAGAAGCGGGGCACGGCAGATATGATGAAGCCCAAACCTAAACCTCAAAAGAAGAAGAAGAAGAAGGACCCTAATGAACCACAGAAACCTGTGTCAGCCTACGCCCTCTTTTTCAGGGATACTCAGGCAGCCATTAAGGGCCAAAACCCCAATGCCACCTTTGGAGATGTTTCCAAGATTGTGGCCTCCATGTGGGACAGTCTAGGAGAGGAACAAAAGCAGGTAAAAAGCAGGTTTTGTGCGCCTGAAAGAAAATATGAAAATTTGAAAGGATTTGTACTTAAAGTAAGCACACATACATCAAAAGTCACATGCTCACATTCTGGCCTCTCTCTGACTTTATGTGCTATGTAATTACCAGAACATCTCAGTGAGATACCGCTCACCTTAATGAGTTTTTTTTTCTCCTTCCAAAGATAATCCATCCATTTATCCCCACTCCCTTGGCCCTCATAAAAATGATTTTCCCTTTAAATCTAATTCAAGCAGAGAGGAGAAAGGAAAAACACAGTGGGTTTTGGTGCATTGGTAGCTATAAAATATTCTGAGACTAACAAAGTTGGACATTTAATAGGCAAGAAATTGTCAATCTGGGGAAAATATGAATGCAACTGGCAGTAATCCAGAAATTAAGACTCCCTGCAAGAGGAAACAATAAATTCGGAACACTGACAGACAAACCCTTATTGGTGTTTTTTTTTAATGCTGTGCAGGATGCAACAAAACTTGATAGGATTTTCCTGGAATAAAGGATGTGAAAAACTACACCCTTTGCCAAAACTAAAACTCCCACAAATCTTAGGACTCACGTATGGTCAACACTTCCTGTGTCCCTCCAGCCTCCATACACCATGCATCTTCATTGGCCCTCTGACAAGCAGGGATGTGTGAAGTTCTCATTTCCTCTCCTTTAATGTATATCTCTCATCTGCTATTTTGATCCTGCCTAGAATACAGAATTAGTGACCCAACCTCCTTCATCCTCCAACCTTCAACCTCAATATTATCTTGTCCTTGGATTTGCTGAGGGGCATCTCAGCTATTCAGGAAGAGTGAGTCCATTGTTTTATTGTTTTAGTTGCACTTTAACTTCATCTCCAGCTCAGCAGTAAAAGGTAGTTCTAGTGATGACAGAGTTACAGGAGGTCATAGTGTTTAGACACATGGGGATTTTATTGAGAAAAAAACACTGGTTAGCTTATCTTGCCATTAGCAATTCTCTTGGGATGAAGGAGGTTTGCTTTTCATGGAGGAAATTTTTTAAGGACAATGTTCCTATATAGTTTTAAGTATTTCAAAAGCAGTATATTTTCCAAACTAATGAAGTGCATCGCTTGTTAGGCCATTGTTACCACCTTCTCAGGTATGCAAGTAAAACAAACTGTCTCCATTATTCTACTAAAATGTCTGCTTAAAAGTCCAGAGCTGTGGACAACCCAAAAAAGTAACTGTTAAGTATATCTAAAGAGCTCTGTAGTTTTGCACTGAGCCTGAAATAAAAATGTGTCATTGCAGCCCTTAGACTTGTAAAGTTGCAGATCTTACACCCATCCACTGCCAAAGAGCTAGGCCTCCACTGATATAACTCTTTTGAAGTCAGGGAAAGTGTAGGAACTCAGTCCAAACAAAAAGTAGTTCACGGTGTCCAGATGTGTGAGAGGTGTTGGTAACAAGAGAACAGACCATACTGTATTTCTAAATGGGCCTCATTTTAAAATTACAACCCAAGCACTGTATGGCTCTATTCTCTCCAAAGTAAATTGGATTGACAGGTATCATACCCCCTGATTTTTATTTTGACTGGATTCATAAGTCCATGAGCCAATGACTTTGGACCAATGATTCAACTTTGACAAAAAAAGACAGTATTTCAGCCTTGTTGCAGTGCATTTCTGTAAAGGCACTGTGAATTGGGCTGAAAAAACTCTGAGCATCTTAACATCTCTGTCCTATTTCCCCTTATGTTGTTCAGTGAAATCATTTATTTAGTTGCAATTACTGCAGTAATTGTGGTGTTTGCATTTGTTGTGGAGTTTCACTTCCGTTGCGTCTTAATGCCACCGTGTTGCGACTTTATGCAGACGTGTTGTGGTGTTTGCGTTTGTTGTGGCGTTTGCAAGCGGTGTGACCTTTCTCGGCCACCGTAAATTGGCACACACGAACAGGTTTTTGACGACTGGAGCTGGCATATTCCCTTCAAAAATAAAATTAATCCACTGGGCCCTTTGGTCCTCCGAGGCTGGTAGCCTATATGTGAAGATATATGTGGCTGTTTACGCCAACACCTGAGCAGTGATAGGATTTGGGTCTAGACATCGTGTACGCCAATCTCTCAGTAAGAATGAAAATAACAATGGCGGCACTTCGCAAAGAAACTTCTCAAGCTGGGGGGTGGGGATACTCAGGTAGAGGTGGGCTTATGCAAATGCAAATGCTTGTTACGTAACTGTATGTCCACAGACTCAACAGCTTGCCAGATACCATGAATTTACATTTATGCAGCCTGTTAAATACAGGTTTTGTTGTCTACTCTCACATGTTGTGGGCTGAAAGGCAGACCAAATACCCACAAAATATGTTCAAAAGCCTTCAAAAATTAATTTTTGCATAATATGTCCCCTTTAAACTGAGGCAAGTTTTCTGCCATCCACAGTTGATATTGTTGAGACAGTCTACGACAGAAGCTAGGCTTTCTGTGTCCTCAGATCTCAGAGGTACTTAAAGCAAGTTTATCAGATGAACTAAAAGTACGGAATAATACAAAACCAAAACCAGTGCAGTTGGCACGTTGTGTAAATCGTAAATAAAAACAGAATACAATGATTTGCAAATCCCTTTCAACCTATATTCAACTGAATACACAGCAAAGACAAGATACTTAACGTTCGAACTGGTAAACTGTGTTATTTTTTGCAAATATTAGCTCATTTTGAATTTGATGCCTGCAACATGTTTCAAAAAAGCTGGCACAAGTGGCAAAAAAGACTGAGAAAGTTGAGGAATGCTCATCAAACACTTATTTGGAACATCCCACAGGTGAACAGGCTAATTGAGAACAGGTGGGTGTCATGATTGGGTATAAAAGCAGCTTCCCTGAAATGGTCAGTCATTCACAAACAAGGATGGGGCGAGGGTCACCACTTTGTGAACAAATGCGTGAGCAAATTGTCAAACAGTTTAAGAACAACATTTCTCAACGAGCTATTGCAAGGAATTTAGGGATTTCATCATCTACTGTCCGTAATATCATCAAAAGGTTCAGAGAATCTGGAGTCATTACTGCACGTAAGCGGCAAGGCCGAAAACCAACATTGAATGCCCGTGACCTTCGATCCCTCAGGCGGTACTGCATCAAAAACTGGCATCACTGTGTAAAGGATATCACCACATGGGCTCAGGAACACTTCAGAAAACCACTGTCAGTAACTACAGTTCGTCGCTACATCTGTAAGTGCAAGTTAAAACTCTACTATGCAAAGTGAAAGCCATTTATCAAAAACACCCAGAAACACAGCCGGCTTCGCTGGGCCCGAGCTCATCTAAGATGGACTGATGCAAAGTGGAAAAGTGTTCTGTGGTCTGACGAGTCCACATTTCAAATTGTGTTTGGAAAGTGTGGTCGTCGTGTCCTCCCGACCAAAGAGGAAAAGAACCAGCCGGACTGTTATAGGCCCAAAGTTCAAAAGCCAGCACCTGTGATGGTATGGGGGTGTATTAGTGCCCAAGGCATGGGTAAGTTACACATCTGTGAAGGCACCATTAATGCTGAAAGGTACATACAGGTTTTGGAGCAACATATGTTGCCATCCAAGCAACGTCTTTTTCATGGACGCCCCTGCTTTTTTCAGCAAGACAATGCCAAGCCACATTCTGCACGTGTTACAACAGCGTGGCTTCGTAGTAAAAGAGTGTGGTTACTAGACTGGCCTGCCTGTAGTCCAGACCTGTCCCCCATTGAAAATGTGTGGCGCGTTATGAAGCGTAAAATACAACAACGGAGACCCCGGACTGTTGAACAACTTAAGCTGTACATCAAGCAAGAATGGCAAAGAATTCCACCCGAAAAGCTTCAAAAATTGGTCTCCTCAGTTCCCAAACGTTTACTGAGTGTTGTTAAAAGGAAAGGCGATGTAACACAGTGGTAAAAATGCCCCTGTGCCAACTTTTTTGCAATGTGTTGCTGCCATTAAATTCTAAGTTGATGATTATTTGCAAAAGAAAATAAAGTTTCTCAGTTCGAACATTAAATATCTTGTCTTTGCAGTGTATTCAATTGAATATAAGTTGAAAAGGATTTGCAAATCATTGTATTCTGTTTTTATTTACAATTTACACAACGTGCCAACTTCACTGGTTTTGGGTTTTGTAAATCTTGAGACATTCAGGAGATGATGATGCTAAATTATGTTTGTGTCCATAATTATCATCTGCGTAGCAATGAAAAGAGACTTGGTGATGCTGAATTATAAAATATTATAAGTTGATATTATATTAATATTTAAAAATTCAGCATATAAATAGAAAATACAATAGGACCTAAAACTAAGCCTTGCAGTATACAATAGGCAATAGCAGAGATAAAGGAGGTGTGACTGCCTGTGGTGACTGCAGAGTTGGAGACTAGTTTAGTTGACTGTTGGTTTTAAGTGAAAGAGAGTTACTTCTGATTTCATGCACCAACCACCAAGATGACCTGCTGCAACTACAAGTCTACACAGCCTCATTTTAAAGAGAAAACCCACCACTGTCATATTCTCTTGTGTGCTACAGAGAGAGTAAAGCCAAGCAGACCTCTTATAAACCTGACATTAGTTTTGGTGTGTTGCTAGATCAGGATATTACTTCTTTATCAAAAGCACTACCCCAAAACATTGACTGAGATTGCCAGTGATCCTTATACCACCAATAAACAACTTTAATATGTTATGTTGACTTATTTCTCACCTTTTTTAGTGATGAACATTTTCATATACTTCACCTTCCAAATTGCAGACATTTAAACATTGATCCAAGTACACGGAAAATACTTGAAACCACCCATACATCTGTAGATTTTCAACCTGGCAGTGGTTTAAGGGTGAGGATGCTTCAATAGTATGGTATGTTAACATGACTGCAGTGACAAGCCACTGCCAGGTTGATTTTGTGATTTAATGTGCAATGTGCTGTATAGGGTGCAAATGACCTTAAATACAAGTTAACATTAATATCTCAGTTTTCTGAAGTTTTAATGGGATAAAAATCAGTTGGTGTTTTGTAGGGATGAAAAAGCCGAGGCTATAGCTCCACACAGTGGTCAATACCCACTGAAACTCTTTTTGCCCTTCAGCCCCTACCCTATGCTGCCCTATCAAGAAACTGAAAGCTATCAAATGATTACATCAAATCAGTGTTTTCTGAAAAAAAGGAAAGATAATTCTTTTTTCTTGTATTGTTTATCTATGGTTCTTTGAGAGGTAGCTATGTGCTCAACTTAAAGAAACAAAACAAAACAAAAAATTCCCTTGCTGTCAATGCTGACTCAGAAAATGTATGTCCCTTAAATGACAGCATCAGCACTCACAATGAAGTATTTGACTTTTAATGAAGTTTATGCAGCCGGCTATGGTTAACATTATCGAAATAAAGCTTAATTTGCTCAGTGAAAATGTGTTAGTTGAAAACTGCTGAAAAGAACATTGTTAGGAAATTGTGAAATAATTGATTATAGTATCAGTAAAACATTTTCAATTCCCAAAACCCGGTTTAGATGAGGATTTAGAAATATTTCCAGATATGGTTAATGGAAATAGACTTGAGCTTACATAGCACATTTCTAGTCTTTTGACTACTCAAAGCAGCTTTACACCACAGATCACATCCATCCACATCACATTCACTCTCATATTCACTCACTCATGGTTGGAGTATCTATGTCAGTTGTCCATCAGTATTAAAGGAAGGGGCTGCAGGATTTTTCGTTACTGTTTATAAACACAACATACAAACGAGGCCCCTCCCCCTATTCCTCGCTACCTGATGCGGGGGCCTACCCTCTCCAGAGGTAGATGGAGAACACGCCCCCCAGCCTGATAGCCCTGCAGCTGGCTCCGAGCAGGAAAATGAATCCATAACCTACTTGTCCAACAGCATGACGGCTAACTCCGTGTCGCTTTTCATCCCGAGACAATCCTTCAGAGCTTGGAAGCGGGTGAAAGCCAACCCTAGGTTCACTCTGGTTTTAGACCGAGCTATTTTTATATATGCGTTTTTAATGTTGGGCTCATTTTTATTCTATTTACTGTCATTTATTTTATTACTGTTTTTATTATCATGGCTGTTTTTATTATCATTACTGTTTTTATTACTATTAAGTGTATGCATGATTATATTGTACCCTTGTACAGCACTTTGGGGCGTCAGTGGCGCAGCTGGATAGTGCGCTTGGTCAGTGATCGGGAGGTTGCAGGTTCAAGCCCAGCTCCGGGCGACACATGGCGATGTGTCCTTGGGCAAGACACTTGACCCCAAGTTGCTCCCACTGCTGCGTCAGTGTGTGTAAATGGGCATGAAAGGGCGTAACTGTGTTAGTTGATACTGATGGGTAACTAACATAGGAACTCTGAACCGTCAGTGAGTGAATGTGAGAGTGAATGGGTGTGAATGGGTAGTTGTGACCTGTGGTGTAAAGCGGCTTTGAGTAGTCAATGACTAGAAAAGCACTATATAAGCTCAAGTCCATTTAATGCATTTCATAACACTCAAAGTCGCTTGCGCACTTGGCGCGCTGTGATTGGCTGGGGTATCCCAGCCTACTCTCTGCCCAAAAGCGTCCCGAAACAACCAAAACATCCGAATACAGGCTGAGAAGGGGGTAAGCAAAGACACCATCACACATCAACAGAGACCCATAGGAGACGATTGAGCAGGATTTCTCCTGAAAAAGTTGATATTTTATTTTTAAGGAAAATCCTGCAGACCCTACCTTTAGCTAACGCATTCACGTCCTTTCATACCCCATTTATTCACCATGTGACAGCCGGAGCTGAGCTCGAAACTGCAACCTTCCGATTACTGACCAAGCACACTATTTGATAAATGCCTCTAGATATGATTTCCTTATTGAAATACAGTTGAGTACTTTAATTAGGATATATACTACTCTTGATGTGTTATCTTCCACATGTATTGTACTAATGTCCCCACAGTTTTAGGATATATAAAATAATTTTCGGGTGTTTTGAGAGTTTGTGTTAGCACCAAGTAATATGTTGAAAATCGTATATTAAGTGTGTATGATTTTGTGAATATACAGAAGTAAATTAATTTAAATTATCTGTGCTAGCTGTTGTTGAGGAAAAAATACCAGGAGCAAATCCATCCCAGCATAAAAAGTACAATGCATAAATAGATAGTTTCACCAACAATCATGCTTCTCCCTGTCTTCAGTTTGCATAATATGCATGATTTTGCCTGTAGCCTCACATCCTAATGGTCCTATTTTCTGTGCAGCATCCCAAACAGAGAATACCTTCATGCAAAAACGCATATCCATGTGCACACACTCATACAGCCACAATCTTTATGCAAACAACCTGACTTCATTTAGGAGGACGATAACAAAGGTTGGTACTGCGCAGTAACAATATGGAAGGCAATTCAAAAACAAAACTCATCCTCAGGCAGAGATCGCATCCTAATGTGCAGAATGACAACAACCATTGTGTTGTGTATCACTAATGTCAGTATGCTGATAGGAGTGTTATTTCGGAGCTAAAAGCAGAGAGAGAGAAAAGTTCCCGTTCATTTCTCTAGGTGGATTGGAATGGAAATAATGTGTTGCTACAAGAGAGGGAGACACATTGAGATGAGAGAGTTTTAGTGCTGTGATGAGGAAATAGAGGTGTTCTGTACCATTGGTTCTGATGGAAGGGGAAACATTAAGGAAGTGTGTGTGATTCTGTGTGTCTGTTGTATTTAAAGCAAAAGATAAAAAGCCAGCCTGTGTCTCATGTGTTTGTTTTGAGAGCTTGACGTGTGTCCACACATTTATGTGTATGTCAAGCCCTCTTCTCACCCGAAGCCCTTTGTTTTGATTTTTTTTGTCTTCGCAGGGCTACAAGAGGAAAACCGAGGCAGCCAAGAAAGAGTACCTGAAAGCCTTGGCCGCGTACCGAGCCAGTCTGGTTTCCAAGGTAACACTTATGACACACAGGCCTCGGCTAAGACTGATGATGGATTGGATGGAAAAAATCCCTGCTAATGGGCAGGGAGGGGCTTAGGTGGAGGTGGAGTGGGTGGGGGCATGTGATTCAAAAAAAGCAGGCCATATTCGGAACAATACCCAATTTCCATAGGGTGCAGATGTTGGGGGTTGGGGGACTGTAGTTGGTATGGTGATATAGGCGGGGGGAGGGGCCAGCTAATGGGAGCACACAGGCATATGGCCATAACATTTATTAGGGATGGAGGATAGAGAATGATTTCCCTCTCATGTGCTGTGCTTTATATCAGGCTTGTATGCATCTGGGAAAAACACACACACACTAAAATATAAAAACACAAGCAGGCACCTGTGTCATGCGTTAGACACTGGGTTTCCTCCAATCTGCAACAGGAAGTATGTCCAAAGCAGTACAAGCAATCAAAGGCTTCACCTCTGTTTCCACCTGTGACATCTTCTTGCTAATTTAGATCTATGACATCCTTTTTGCCCCATGACTGATGGCATCTTGCATGTAGCAGCATAGCAACACAGAGAGGATGAAGAAAGGCAAAGAGGAGAGCTGTGGATGCATTGTTTAGTGCCGTCTTGTATCAAGAACACAGAATATAGTGTTGGGAAGATTCCTTTTGTCATTTCATTTGTTCTACAGGCAAACAGCCTCAATTCTCCGCCAGGGCTCCTGAATACATATACATGTGTGTGTCAGTGAATGCATGAGTGTGTGCGTCAGTGCTCTCCTTCTTTCCATCTATCTGTCAAGGTGTCTATTGATCATTACCTCGGCCGCAGCTCTATTCATACAAATGGGCTTCATTACCTTCTAATCGACACTGATGGCTGGAGAGCAATCTGACAGCTCATCATAGAGGCCTGGAGAGGGCAGAGTGGGGTGAAGGGGAGAGGGTGGTGCTTCACCTGTAAAAAGTGATAATATCAAAAAAAGAAATCTGAAAAATATTGTAAAGGTCAAGTTTGATGTTTTGCCTAAGAGCAATGCATCCATTTTCAGCCCTGACCCTGTTAATTCATCTGTAAGAATGTAAAGCAACGCAAAGCTTGTCAAGGAAATCAGGTAGAGGATTAACTGAAACTACATTCTTATTACAAAATGGGCATCATAGACAAAATGAACTATTTTCAAATCATACATAGTGGCCTTAAAGTAATAGTAATTTGACAGTCAAGATCTGCTAGCTTAATTGACCTAATGATTTAAATAATACATGCTATACAGCCAACGTTTGTCTGAAGTATTAGTTTTCATTTAAATTGAGCATCAATATGCTGAAATTAAGATTTGCTCAAACTATAAACAATACCTTAACAATGAATGAAATAATAGAAATCAGACAAAAGTCAAGCTATGCTATTTTAGGCTGCTATAAATTTGTGTAGATAAAAAGATACTATAGTTTGCTTTGTGGGTCATTTTAGTGGTTGGAAGTGGTATAAATGCTCAAACAAACTCATGTAAAGAAAGACCAAACAAACACATCCTTACCTGTTTGAAAACAGATGTCTTGGTTTCTCCAAGTGCATTATAGTTTGATTAGGGTTAGTACTGAAAGCAATCCAGTTCAAACAAGGACCTGTGAGTTAAATTTTTCAGGATATTTCATAATCTACAACAGATAGCAAGATTATGTAGCATGTAATAACAAGATCAGATAGTTAAGCAGAGTTTGGCTAAGGTCAGAACTGCTAGCACCAACAGCCTCTGACCTCCTTGCAGGGTGAAGTTCTCATCATCAGTCATTTTGCCCTGGATGGACTTTCCCCAGTTCAATTGATACAGTTACCATTACATCACAGATGGGGGCAGGGCATCAGTGGGGGGATAACATTTCTTTTCCTCACAGCCTTCACAGATTTTAAACTCTAATGCTAAAGGTCACAAAATGTCACGTCTGTCACCAATGTCACATATTGTTGGAATTAATTCTAATATATCTGTTAGTGCTGTACATCACATAAAAAAGATTAAGTTAATTAAGTTAACTGAACAGGATTGGATTGTTGTCCATGTTGTAAAAGGACTGGCTAATCTAGCTATGTGGCCAAGGTGTTATGCAGAGATATCCTTAGATATCCGGTTGAATCACCTGAAAAGAGATATTATCATATTTGCTAAGATATAATGACCTAAATTTAACATCATATCAATTGAAGTACCATAATTGTACCATCCCTGAAATACTCTGACAGTTTATAGGTAGACTTGACATTATGTTAACTGTACAGGCAATGATATCTAAATTGAAATGCAGATATTTTATTGTGTGTATTTTTGTGGCATTTAAATGCTATAAATATTTAGTATTTAACTCTTTAAAACATCTGTACTCATTAAACATTTGAATTGTGATCTGTAGTTAATTTAAATTCTTATAAAAACCATCATTCATACATTCAACTGTTCATAGTGTTTTAAAGGGTTAGAATCAAAACAAATTAAAGTATTTAGGGCACTAAAAGACAGCAAAAATGCACTTCATGGAAAATATCAACTATGAAAATAAAATATCCCGGCCCGTATGATGATAACATGCATTTATGTTTGGAATTTACATCCAGCATGTGACCAAACTCGTCCTTATGTAGAGAGCTTGAAACCAAATTATTCATCTACTCAGTTTTGTGCTTCAGGATGGTAAAATATACCCAGAATTTGGATTTTGAATTTTGTTTGTTGTGCATTAAGGCAGCTTCTCAGGATTACAATTAGCATTTTGTTTTACCTTCTCACTGGACGTGATGTTCTGTAGGCATTTTCCTTGAATCTGATTGTATCCATTGTTGCTGGTGATGTCCACCCTGAGCTAGCTAGCTTAATGGTGTTATCATCAAAAAGTGTAGATGCATTCATACTTTATAATTTTTTATCTCAAGTAGCACAAAAAAATAGAAATATAACAGTTGGTTAAGAATAAGAGTTTTTCTTTACGAACAGTCAAGCCTGACTCACCTGGTCCATGGTGAGCCCCCCTCTAAAAATGGCTGAGGGTGTCCCTCTCAAACAGGGCAAGGCTGTCAATGTTGCTTTTATGTATACAAAAGGTAAAACAACAGCTGTGCTATGCTGAGAAATGTACAACAATTGAAGTGTTAGTGTGATTATGTTTTCAGGATGTCACTAATTGTATGTAATTAACATTTGTTGCAACTTTGTTTTTCTGCAGACTTATAATGACCCTGAACCAAAAAGTGCCCAGCAGACCAGCCAGTCCTCACATATGCTGCCACCGAAGCAGCCCCTGTACAGTGTGCCCCCCCAGCCCTCCTCACCCTACCTGGGCCCGCCGGGGTCCTTCCCACTTTCGGACCTCCAGAGCTACGGTGGACCACCCCGCCACGCCCTGGCCCAGACCCTCAGCCAGTCCCAGATGCTGCCACCCAGCATGAGTGCCTCTCCCCCAGCACCCTTCCAGATCAGCCCCCCTCTACACCCCCATGCCCAGCTCTCCCTACACCAGAGCCCCCTTCTCAACCAGCCAATCCGTATGCAGCAGTCGCAGCCAATCATCTCACACCAAATGGGGCTCCAGCCACCTCTGCATTCCCCTCCTCTCAGCCAACAAGTATGTCTGGCAGCCATTAAAATGATTTGATATATACAAACTATGATCTTGTAATTTTTCCATGATGTCCTGATATTATCGCCTGTAATGGTATTATATGTTTTTAATCATATGTAATTACTGTTATAGCATACTGTGTATCCCAGCTGATTTATTAGATTGTGGATGGGTGTATGCCTTTTATGCTATGAATTAGGATCAGTTATATGCACAGTCTTTGTTAGCCTTTATTTCTTGTTCCCCAGAGACAAAGTCTTGCAAAAGCCTACAGTGTGATTAACAACAAGCCTTGGTTAGCTTTTAGCAAAGCAGCAGCCTCCAATGCTGACAAATAAAGGTATTTTAAAATCCAAGGGGTCCACTGAAGGACTTGCTCCAAAAAGAGAGCAAACCACATTGGATCCCATATCAACACATTTTTACAGCAGAATTAAGCATGTTAACAGTCTAATAAAACATTGTGGGCCGGCTCAACTAAGATCCCAAATAAAGAGTGCTAAATTGCGTGTGCAAACTAAAAAATTGCACATGCCATTAGTGGGTGTGTTGCGGGTGATCTACTATGATTGCGTACACAATTGATAACAGACGCAAAAGTGGTGTGGACCGCCCTCTTTAAAGGAGGATTTTGAGTTTTCTACCGGCTGTCATCATGGAGAGTTTGGAGAGCAGAGTGGCGGTAAATGAAAAATTAAATTTGAGGAGTTTGAGGCAAATAAACACACTGATGAACTCCAGCAGAGACATCTCTGCATTGGCAGAAGAAACACAATTTGGGAGACCATCTTTGAAAAGCATACTGCTCAAAACTGGCATCGCTGGATAGACAATATGTCTCAACTATTTCAATTTCTGACCAGAGGTTGAGGTAACCTTTTTTTGCTGTCATTTTGACGGAGGTCGTCACTTTTCCCTCATGCCATATTTTTATTCATCATTTTTAACTAGTGGCTTTACCATCTGAATGACCCACACAACAAGATGTCTGAAACCAGCTTTGTGTGGAAACACTTAATTCTTAATACAAAATTTTGGATAAAAATGCAAATTGTGTGCTGAGCTGGAGGGATAAAATCCGCTGGACTGATGTTGTGACATTTGCCCAAAGTTTCAAAAATAATGAAGTCATACTTGATCCAAAACACATCTGGGTGAAATACTGCAGCACCTGATGGATTTACCTTCAGGCTGTGGCTACAAGAGCCGCTCACTGAAGAAAGATGCAGGAGTTTGAAGCAGTCAGCTCTGAGTGACAAATATTGATTCTGGCTGTGAAGGGGATCTTTTTTTGCGTAGGTTAAATGACCTCCCCCATGACGTATTAAGAGCAGAAAACGGAGAGGGTTTAGTTTATGCATGTGTCTGCGTGAGTATGATGGCACACTGGATCATTCCTCTTTTTCCAGTCCATCATAAAGACAAACAGCCTCCAAATCTTTCTGTCATTCATCAAAAAATTCAATCAGTGACGGAAAATATTCCATTAGTGCTGTTTATGACGGTCCAAACATGTTGACACGCACATGGCAGATTCTCTCTCTCCCTTGTCAGCCCTCTGTGCGTAACGCTGTGCCAATTTGCACCTGACTTTCAAACGTGCTAAATATAGACGCAAAAACACAGAGCGCAATCAGTTTCAGGTTTGATAAATCACATTGCGAGTGCTAAATTATTACATTTGTATCTCCTCCTCCTAGTATTTTGTGCGTTCTGTAATCTGCATGTATTCTGCATATTTATCACTCTAAATGGATTGCGCATGCTATTTTGCTCATTTGATAGACACAGTCTTCGGTGCAGACACTCTTGTCTATACAGTTTGTAGTTTTAGCACAGAAATGGATGAAAAACTCCAAAACACGTTCTTCAAGATTATCTTTCTATAAATACAACTGTGTTCCTCTTTCACCTCTGAGTCTGCATTGTCTCCGTAGCAGTTAGGGGTTGTCATGTCAGCTGAGTTTGAGACCCAGTAAATTGTAGTAAGTTTGGGAGAAAAAAATGCCTAAAGTGTTTCCCTATAAGCCCAGCATAGAGTGATAGAGACTATCTATATCAAAGAAACTCCAAGATTAAAATGGTTTAACAAAGTCAAAAAGCTGTCTATCAAAAAGAATGGGATACAAAAGGTGGAAAATACTTCAAGTCCATTTGTCAAAAGACAAAACATTGTTTGTATAACTAAAAAAAAAAACAAAGGCTACTCTTACATAGTCACCACATTTTAATTATTAAACACTCTTTTAGCTCAACATGCAATGAAAGCAGACAAACAAAACAAAAAAGTGTAAGCACTCCGAGAGGACGAACAGGCAAAGATTTGTCCAACATGAGTTATTGTTAAAAATCTAGAATCTTTTGAAACTTCTTGGATCCGCATTCAGATTCGGATTACTAGAAACTAACATCTTCCTTTTGCCATGACTAATAATTCCTGGAAATTTCACCAAAATCTGTTCAGAACTTGCTGGTTTATCTTGTTCACAAACCAACAAATGCCAGCAAAAACATAACCTCCTCTGCAGAGGTAGTGATTGAGCCACATCAAATGGGGACACATAATACAATTATGACATGTTGTTGTTAAGGATAACCAACTGATAACTTTCAATTATGTTATCAGGGTGAGGGGGGCTGGATGGCCAAAAAAAGTATCAGGTAGCACTGTCCACTGTGTGGAGCTGCTGCAGAGGCTTTCCAATTTTTCATCCCTCAAAATGTCATAACTACATCCTATGAAAACTGCTGGAAAAGGGGAGAGTTTAATGTAAACTAAAAGTTTAGACCCTTTGAAGCCTTATACAAAACTTTGGACCCTGTTTCAATCACTAAAAACATCCTCCTCCTCACTAGGATGTCACTTTAGGTATGTTTACATTCTGTATTAGTGGAGAATCCTTCCCCTTTCACCACTGCCAAGATGAAAATCTACATATTCTATGTAGTTTTACGTGTTGTGAGCAAGATAGTCTTCAAATCAGCAGTGAATTGAAAGCTTACTTTATCTTGTAACCTTTGATTATTATAAGTATCCAGACTGATATCAGCTGTTATTTTATGTTTTGGGGCATTTAAGGAAGTGATATTCTGGTCAAGTTAAGACAAAAATTTATTAGGATTAGCATAATTAGGAAATAATGTCTTTGTAATTTACAGACACAGCAGAGCATGTGTTCACTTTTTGCTCTTCTCTGGGATTTCTCTCTGAGATGGGGCTCTGTAGAAATATAAATCTGCCTTGCCTCTTTAGTTAAAAAAAAAAAAAACTATCAATCAAAATATAAAGTTCAGTGTACAGCAGAGAGATGTGGGGGTTTTTGCCTGCCAGGGCATAGTTACATCATCATCATACTAACCTCATTGCCTCTCTTTCCTTTTTTTTGTACCCACAGGGATTCTCCCACATCCAGGCTGACTACCAGAGCAGTGTCGGGGGCTCACAGTCCCCTGGGGCCCCTAACCCAGTGCATGGCCAGAACCCTGACTGGGACAGCGAATACTGTAACAGGGACTGTGGACCCAACCACTGCGGGTGAGCTTATCAAAAAACACTGTCTATATTTGAGTTGTGAAAGTGCTGAATGTTGTGTGAAGGGCATAGAAGAAATCACATCAAGTGAGGCACAGAAAGACGGACCAAAATAAAAATGTCTCTGCCTCTGTAAATCCGATCAGGGCTGTTTGATTGTTAGGCATAGTAAGTAGCTGTCTGACAGTTACTCATTTTCCAAATGAGTTGCTCTGAACCACTTCACTGTCACACTCAGAGACTCTGACAGTATTAATCATAAATTGTGATTTCCCTACTAAAGCAGAGCATCTCCTTGAAATTGAAATGAGTAACACAGCAGTAGAACAATGCTATTAGCGAGCTTGGAAAAACTGTGACATCCGATTAAGTTTCCCCGTGTTTCGCTCAGGACTCATTGCCTTATTGAATCAAGGTACTGAAGCAGGTACAAGAGAAATGTCGTTCTGTCTCATACCGGAAACTTGGTGTTGCTATTCTGAGAGGCAGAAGTATCTCCTCCTGTATTTAGAGCTGATTCATCTGGTTGTCAAATGGGATCATGCCTGGGTCAAATCAGTTTTGATGCTCTTTGAAGTTGATTGAGTCCTTGCTTTAAACTCTCTCCCTCAGTGTCAGATCATTGTAGTTTGGAGTTTTGGAGGGTACTGAATTATTTCCAGCCTGTCAGTAAAGATAACTGTAGAACAGACTTTGTGTTTGACATTTCAAGTGCCCAGTGATCTGCAACTTCTGACTCTTGTATTTTTCTTTTTACTGATTGTTGTCGGAAGGCTTTTATGTTATTTGGAGTCTTTGCCTTGAAAGTCATTTATAGAATTTCCTGGTTAAAAAAGTGGAGCAAGCACACTTATTGTCAAAACATCAGTGAGTGTTAAGGGCTCACAGTGTAGGGGTAGTTACACAAAAATACAATGCAATTCACACCACAAGTTACTTTTTGAAAATGTAATGCATTGCATTATTCAAGAAATATTTGATGACTTTAACACTGAATTTAACACATCATCTTTTGCCTTATTTTTTGCTGTACTCCAGGGTGTATCTGTCTTTCCCCCTCTGACCCTGAAATAGATAAGCAGTATGGATAACTGCTGGATAGAAGTTTAACCTTACATGTCCTGATTCCTGTAAGGAGAACATGTGTGAGATATCTTTGTTGTACTCTTAAATAACAAAGAAAACATCAGTAAGGAATGTATCTGCTTTTCAGCATCATGAGAGATCAAAGGGCCTGTAGCTACTAAAGAGGGGCTACAGCTGTGGGTTAGCATGTTACCTTTGCAGGTGACCTTTACAAAAAA
Source organism: Cetoscarus ocellatus (assembly GCA_037902135.1). Classification (NCBI taxonomy): domain Eukaryota; kingdom Metazoa; phylum Chordata; class Actinopteri; order Labriformes; family Labridae; genus Cetoscarus; species Cetoscarus ocellatus. Next base: position 24,262 of record JBAMNC010000450.1, on the reverse strand, counting down.
GAGTAGAAGTCAAATTCATGACAGTGGTAACCTGTTTCTGGCTTGGGCACAGTTTATATTCTACTAGGTTTTGCATGGCTTAAGAATACTTAAAATCAACATTTGTGTAATAAAAGTCGAGTTTGCATTGACTGGCCACTAATGATGCCATAAATAAAATCAAGTATGCTTTACATGTCTCTGCGTGATAGAGTACTTCTACACACAAGACAGAAAAGTCTGCTATGTTAGGACCTCATCCTTCATATACAGTGCCAGACAGCTGTCTTAAATGGCCTGTCTGAATAGACTTGTCAGTGTGACATCCCATCATTGTTTCATCAGCAGTTGAAGTCCATTGTCACAGGGTTGCAAGCCCAGTGCAGAGCATTTCTGCATCAAGCTGTCATGAACATACTCTGGCAGTCATCGAACTTGAATATGTGAACCAGAGTTAACAAAAAATATGGGCCCTTTAAATGTTTCTGCCTATTGCCAAATAAAATGTGATTGTGTGAAACAAGCACACAATGAAGCAGTTTGCCATGGTGAATGTTTTCACTGTGAAACAAAAAGCTACTAAAAACAGTGACGTTCAGACATGTTTTGCATGAGCATGCATAGAAAGGATAATTTGGTTTGTTTCCCTGGTCTCCCATTTTAACAAATTACCAACTAAAGGCTAAACACATAAATCCCGGTCTGATTGATAATAATATTGTGACTTCTTAAAATGCAATGATTACATGTTACATCATTGCATTACAGACTAAAGTAACCTAATAACAGTCACCTGTTAGACTGTCCCACATAGTCTTAAAACTGTTTATTGGTAAACACTAGGGATGTAACGGTATGAAAATTTCATATCACGGTTATTATGACCAAAATTATCACGGTTATCATTATTATTGCGGTATTGTTGCAGTGTGCTCAAAATGTTCAAAAGTACTTTTACACACACTTGAAATCATTTAACCCCTTTAATATTTTAATTATAACAAGTCTTTTTGTCTTTTTTGTCAATAAATGTGTAAGAAAATGTCTTTTTTCATGAGAAATAAAAGTAAACAATTCTGGCAAGTACTTGTTATTATTATTTTATAAATGCTTAAACAGTGTGCGATTACAAGAAAAGAAATAACGGATTTAAACTTTAAACAGGATTCTCTTCATAAACAACTGTAAATGAACATGTTCAAAGTTTTGAGATGACCAAAAATAAACTTAACCTATTTTACATAAACTCAAACATTTGTGTTTGCCTACAGCATTAGCGTCCATGTTACAGCTCGTTATATTAGACCATGTCCAGGCGTATTTTTACTGACGATAGTCCCTGAGGCAGTTCCTGTCCAGTTTGCCCCCTTCCATGACTCTCCTCTGGTCTCCCCTCTCCCTAACAGATCTCCCCCACATTTCCTCTTCCAATATTTCCAAATTACTGTTGATGAAATCCATAAAACATGAACTATGATGGAAAAAGACGATCAATTACAAAATACGGTAAAACACAGCGAATAAATGGCAAAAGAAGGGCAAGAACACACTCCAGAATGTTAACTAACACTCTTATGTACAACATTTATACATTATTTACACAGAAAATACTGATAAACCACCTATAATTCACTCAGGTATGGCTCACTGAATCTTCTCACTCAGCTCACAGTAGTTTTAATCACGCATGTCTTTTTCCTTCACCGGCAACAGCTTCATGTTTTAGACAGGGTGATCATCTTCAATCAGTTTCCCCTCGGCATCCTTGTAAAATCCAAAATTCGACCAGACTTCAGACATTGTCCGTTTCGAGGGGGAAAAATCTCCGGTATAGTGTCTGTGTCGGCACCCGTCGTGGCCATAGTTTCAGAGGCCAAACAATGAAAACTGAGCATGTACGCCTCCGTATGAGGGACCACGGCTGCTTTACCAAGGAGCAGACACATAGTTCCGGCTTTTTCAGGCAATGAGCAGCATCACTGTGAGATATTGACACAGTGCAGAAATCAAACACGGCTTACCGGTAATTAAAACAGGAAACGGTAATACTAACTATCGGGAATTTTACCGCGGTTTACTATTTTACATCCCTAGTAAACACTAACAGTTTCTTCTTCTTCTTCTTCCTCAGCAGTGGCATGGGAGCTCGTGACAAGCCTCTCTACCTCACTTGAAGTTGAAAGACCTCCAAAATTTCAGACTCCAGGGAGATTTCCAACTCGTCATCAATGTATCTGCTTCTACAATAGCTTGTTTTTTTTTTCTATTTTGTGATGGATTTTGAAAATCCCAAATACTGCTGCAGTAACTTCACCTATTTGCCAAGCACTTAGATCGGCCAAAAACCTAAGGCACTTCTCTTGCTTTTCTTTTTTTTTTCTCCTCTAACCATTGAACTTTCCAGTTTTTTTGCGGGGGCAGTGAGCTTTAAGCTCATGCCAACATACTGTAAATGAAGACCAAAAATAATGTCTTCACATTTTGTTTTGAGTTTTTTAAAGATGCTTTCTATGCTCCTCAATTCCATTACTGTGTTTGCCATGGACTGCCCTCACTGGGGAGATGAAATGCTCAAAGCATACTCAAAGCGTAGGAATCTGAGGGAGAAGAGCTAATGCAGGAACCTAGAATAAAGTCACCTCAGCAGAGGTGGATGTAAATCAGGACAGACTGAAACACACTGACCGAGTGAAAGCAACATCAAATTTTTAATGAAGATAGTCACAAACTCAGAAGACATGTAAATCATCCTTGGCCCTGTTAGAGGACTCGCTCAGTTCCTCTCTTTCTCACAGAGTGATTGTATATATCACCAAAATGGATCCCACTTTTGTGTGCATTTAGCTGCAGTCCCTTGCTCTCTCTTGCTTTCATTTTAAACATTCTTTTTGTTTGGTTATCTGATTTTTTTGTGCAGGCGGATTCAGTGAAGGAATGCACACACTTAAAGTTGTGTAAAAACTGTCTTCACTGGTCTTTTTTTCTCGTCAAGCGAGAAAGATTGAAAAACATTTCCTCCTCATGCAGCGGAGCTCTGAAAGAGAGAGTTACTCTTTCCACACGGCCTCAGGATGCTTCAGAACTGTAGAGGTCCAAGATTAATACCTCTCCTTTTAGCTCCTCCTCCTTTAGGTCAATAAGGACCACCCCCTTCCACCTGTAAAACCCACCCACCTTCCCTATCAGTCCCAACACCACTTGTACAGGTGAATAAAAGAAGTTGCTAAATGTGAAATGTTACTAAAGAAAAAAAAACATAACAGTGGGTTTTAAAGTTTTTGACTAGTTTTATTAGGTGTTTTAGAATTGTGTTGAACTCATCTTTATCATTTTTGTGAAGAAAAAATTATTCTGAAAATATTTTTTGTTTTCCACTGTAGCAGGATTTGCGTTTGGGAGGAGCAGATGTGGGAGTAAAAAATTTTACTTTGTGTATAAACCTGCCAAATGTACTTCTTTAATTTGTAAAGCCAGTGAAGAGAGAACCATTTTTTGTTTGGTTGAATATCAAAATGTTTTACAAGATGGTCATTCTATTTAATTTGGTTGCAGGTTTTACATCTATTTATGAATGATATGAAGTTACATTTTGGCTCATTTCTATCAGGGTGCATTATTATTATTATTATTATTATTATTATTATTATTATTATTATTATTATTATTATTATCATTATTATTATTATTATTATTACTAATCAAAAAATATTATTAGAATAATGAATATTTTTTCAAAAATTGCAGTTGGTGCATGACCTGTGCACCAACATTAGATTAATTTTGTGTCACAATTACTTCTTTTGTTTTCTTTTGTCTGTAATAAAATGTTTAAAGTGGAGAAATGGATGTGCTGGTCTCTGATTGTTGTGTTTGTTTTGTTGCTCTTTGTGTCATTCAGCTTCAACATAATCATTATAGATATAATCAGGTGCACACTTAGGCTTTTATAAACAGGAATTGATGCAAACAGGATTAATAACACACATCCATGTGACTGCTGCTTTCACATGGATGTGTGTGTATGTTTCTGGGGACTTGAAGTACCTCACTTTCATGTTACAAACATTCACCATTTCACTGTTTTTCTCTTTCTCTCCCTTAAAATCCAGACATAATCAATAAGATATATCAGGCAACATTTTTCTGCCCGCTGGTCCTGTTTTTTGGCAAAGGTGTGATCATGAAACTTGCAGTTGAAACAGCAGTCTGAGAACTACCTGAACAGTAAGAAAGCTCTGCCTTTTACTTATGAGTTTCACAGTTGGATTAAAGGCAGAATAGAAATGGAATCTATCAACCCTCCCCTCCTCTTTCTCTCACTCTCTCCATCCTCTCTTCATGAGGATACAGTGCCCCCTAGAGATCCTACAGAAAACTTCTCTTGTTTTTAGATTCTCTGCCTTTGGAGGGATCAGGTCAATGTTATGATAATGGTAACAGTAACAAAACAGCATTGACAGTCACTACCTCACACTTATCATGGAGCTGGTTATATTTAAATAAAAGTCTGGACAAGAGAAGAACAGAAATAAAAAATCAGATTTTGTAAGGGGAATGATATCCTTGTCCTGGTTACAGAAATATTTAGAACTTCACATCTTACATCTTCTAACAAGAAGGTGTATAATAATAATTAAAAAAAAAAAAACTGCTCTGAACTCTGACAACCAGATGATGGCAAAAAGCAATGAAACACATTCTTGCACATTTCTGGTCACAAATTTCCAAAATGTTCCTCTACTTCCATCTGCTGGTGACTTTGAGTGCTGGGGGTGAATTTTTTGATCCAATTGTTAATAACAGTTAAATTTTATCCAAAACAAAAACTGTGTTCTAAAAAGATATATCGAAAAACATACATTTAGAAATTTTACTCTGTGATCCTCTCTTAGTCTGAACATTTTTAAAGACTGTGTTTTTTAGAGGGGTAGCTACAGCTTGATGTTGACTATGGTGGCCCTTGTTGGCAAATCAGTATTTGTCAGTGTTGAGCAAGTTCACTGTTAAAATGAGCAATGTCATGCATAAACTAGTTGCTTGAAGATATGACAGAGGGAATCAATATAACCAAAAAAAATGACAGTCCCCATCCCAGGTCTCTATTAGTACTTTAAATAACAAAGTTCATATTACTACATTGGCAATAAGAGCAACATGTTGTACTTACCTCAGTTAATAAATGGCTACATGAGTGGTTCACGGGTGAGCAACAGTCAGTCTCTGAATCATAAATATTCCAGGAAAAAAACTCAAGGAAGCTCTTAAAACATGTAAAGTTGTCGCTTATATGTAAGGAAATGGTTTTCATTTCCAAATAACCTAAAACAGACAATACTTTACAGGGTCTAATACCCAAGCATCACACCAAACAACAAATATTTCTCTTCATGTTTTTGCATACCATTTACACTAAGATGGTGTTAGTTATTTTGTCCTTGACCCAAGCCTAGATTCCCAATTTTCAAGTCCAAGTTCAGGTTGATTCATTTATCATCTTGTCCATATCTATCCATACAGAGAATAGAACCTGCATTCCTCAGCACCAATGTGCAATAAGGACAACACGATAAAACATCTAAGCAGCAAAATATCAGTGTTTGGCTGTAATTTGTTCCCTGAAATACATTATTGTGATACAGGTACAGGTCAAATTTCTGCTCAGTTATTAAGTTAAATGTTGTCTTTGGTGGGTGTCAATGACATGTATGCACGGTGTTTGCTGAAAAAATCAACATGGCATGGAGAGACTTAAAGCAGAATACTCTCTGTGAAAGATGCAAACAGTGTAAAGGTTAAAGTAAACTTTGTTTAACCCTTGTATTGGCTTCGTTTTTACTACGCACCTTTTGTCCTCCCAGGTCAAATTGACCCGGTCTGTTTTGACTGCTTATAAAACATGAGATATAAAATTATTTTATTGTTTTTTTGTTTCTCCTTTTTAGTGAACTTGTTTCCAACATATTAACATATATTTTACACTCATTTTTGTAATATATGGTATGATAGACCTGATTTACATAAAATTATACCTCATTTTTGAATAAAAAAAAAACAGAAATTCAGAATTATTTTCACTAAGGTTATTATCAGAGGCACACAAATAGATGGAATATCACAGACAGGTATATGTCAAAGTTTTGTCAGGATGTTGTTTTGAAACCATTTCAATATTTTTAATAAAAGCAAATAGTCACACCTGTTGTCCTCCCGGGTCAAATTGACCCGATTTGTTTTGACTGCTTATAAAACATGAGATATAAAATTATTTTATTGTTTTTTTGTTTCTCCTTTTCAGTGAACTTGTTTCCAACATATTAACATATATTTTACACTCATTTTTGTAATATATGGTATGATAGACCTGATTTACATAAAATTATACCTCATTTTTTAGTAAAAAAAGCAGAAATTCAGAATTATTTTCACTAAGGTTATTATCAGAGGCACACAAATAAATAAATGGAACACCACAGACAGGTTTATGTAAAAGTTTAGTCAGGACGTTGTTTTGAAACCATTTCAATACTTTAATAAACAACAAATATCCTCCCAGGTCAATAAAAGCAAATATCCTCCCAGGTCAAATTTACCCCTATCATTTGACTGTTTATAAAGCATAAAGTGTAAAATGATCACACCATGCTCATTACATATCACATATAGATCACATACTTTTAGCCAACTTCATTCCAACTAATTTTTTAAACTCCTTTTACACATCTTATTACCTCCGCCAAGGAGGTTATATTTTTGCCAGGGTCTGTCTGTTTGTTTGTTTGTTTGTCTGTTTGTTTGCTAGCAAGATTACGCAAAAACTACTGGATGGATTTACCTGAAAATTTTACCAGAGGTGTGGTTTGGTCTAAGAAGCCAATACATTTTGGAGCTGATCCGATCCTGATTGACGTCACAAAACAACATTGAAGTTTATCATGAAAAAATCCCATTCATGTAAGGCATTATAGGAATTGTAGTTTATTTGCAAACTGACATCAGCGTTTATCAAGCCTATGTCACTGCATTTCCCAGCTTCCCTTGCAATGCCAGCGGCAGCTCTGCTCGCTCGCAGTCCCTCCAGACATGCCCATTAATCACTAGAAACAAGGCTGCTGATAATGTCATACAGAAATAGTCCGTCATAGCAGAAGTCTGTGTGTGCGTGAGTGTAAAAACCTAACCCCCAAATTCCACATAGAGCGAATGCGCTGTGCACCAAAGTGCCGTGGTTTTGCTCCGACCGACAGGCTGGCAACATCGCCCACTGGAACGACACGGCGCGCACAATACCAACATCTGTACAAGCAGCAGCAAACTGGTTCAGTCAAGAAGTTACAAGACCCACTACTAACTAGGTCACTCTCTTGAATGATATTTATATCAATAATAATCACACTAATAATCACACTTCTTGCAGATTGATATTTTTCATTCCACAATGTGCGTATAAAATAAATATAGGACTATAATGTTGAGTGGAAATCACAATTTATGGGTGGAACTCAACTGCTTGATGGAAGTCTGCACTCTCTGAGTGCTTTTCTAGTTCTTTTTATTATTGTTATATATTGTTATTGTTATTGTTATTTATTATAAGCTTGTGTTCAGTCTGGAGGCCCATGGCAATGCAATGCCCAATGCTTTGAAGTGTGTGTGGGTGGGGGTGTGTGTGTGGGTGTGTGGGTGTGGGTGGGTGTGTGTGATTGTGTGTGGGTTTGTGTTCATTGGGCTGGAATGTGCAATAGTGTGACCCATTGCACCACTTAATGTGGCCTGGTCAAATTGACTTGGGAGGACAACAGGTGCTATAAATAATAATTAAAAAAAAAAACACACACACACAATTTAAAACCTGTTTTTTTTGTTTGTTGTTATCTTGTTCCGAATTGGGTGAAGGCATGTCAAAGCTTTGAAATGTACAGTGTTTAGAAATGTGTGGCTTGTGTTCAGTCTGGAGGCCCATGGCAATGCAAGGCCCAATGCTTTGAAGTGTGTGTGGGTGTGTGTGTGTGGGTGTGTGTGTGTGGGTGTGTGTGGGTGTGTGGGTGTGTTTGTGGGTGTGTGTGGGTGCATGTGGGTGCATGTGGGTGTGTGTGGGTGTGTTCACTGGGCTGGAAAGTGCAATAGTGTGACCCATTTGCACCACTAAATTCGGCCGGGTCAAACTGACCCGGGAGGACAACAGGTGCTATAAATTTTAATAAAACACACATAAATTGACAAAAATAGTCATAATTAATTTTACTTGCAAAGACCATTGTATGGAACCATCCCCGTAAGTTTCAGGCAGTTTTATGGAAGAAAACCAAACTTACGACAAATTAACTTTTGATTTCGGGTCAAATTGACCCGAGGACCACAGGAGGGTTAAGACTTGATGTGGGTCTTTTTTACTCTGATGAAAGGAAGGAGAGTAATCAGAAACCATCTAATAGTATTCCATTACTATTTCAAGGAGTAATAAATAAATACTTATATAGATATAAATATGACATAAATACTTTGAACAATTTTTGATCAAATTTCAAAATACAGTATGAAAAGTTTGACAGTCAAGATTTTACAATTTTGTATGTTTTTGCAGGTCCCTGATATGCAGATACTACCAGTTTTATTTATGTATTTATTTATTTATTTTGCAAACACTGATAATTGGGTGGCTCTTTGCTATTGGTGACTTTGTTGCGCTAACTTTTGTGGGAAAAAATCTGTATAATAGTAAAGCTATTCTCAATACATTTTATTACATTGGAAATGTGATTAATTGAAAAAAAAAAAAACCTAACACTGTGGACACCAGAAAAAAATGAGAATAACCAAACAAGAAAAAAAACATGCATTTTCATTAAAGTCTGTACAGAGAGCTTTAATCTGCGACAAAATTCTCCTGTAAAGTCCATGTATTTATTTTCTGTAAATTAAGAGTCATACCCCAGGGAGGAGCCAGGAATGAGTTTATTATTAATATCAACAGAAATTTGATATTAATAAAAAAAATCTACAGAAATGTTACATTGATAAAAAAGATAATAACATCAACAGACATTTGGTATTTTAAAAATTAATTAATATCAACAGACAGTTGATATTAATGAAAACTATTATCAGTATCAACAGAAATTTCTGCTGATTTATCTGCTGATAGATATCAATATCATGTAAAAATTTGTGCATCCCTACTTCTAATAAATGTTTCAGATTTTTTAATACACTTCTGTCAGTGTATTGTGCCTCAGCTTTGCTCTCCTGTATTTCAACATTTTAAAACAATGTTCCAGACTGTTGTTTTATTCCAAACATTAAACAAAGTGGTTCCTGTTTTATGTCCCTTATTTAACATAAAGTATTAAAACACTCTGTAAGTCTCTTGTGTAATATTGGTACCTTGCCTTCTCAATCTCCCATCACTAATATTTTGTCCAGCAGCTCTGATCCCAGTTCCATCCTTATGCTTCAGAGCCTCTAATTTCCTCCTTAGACGGATATGAACCTTCCTGACAGCACTGACATCAGACACATCATTGTTTGCTGGCCAACAAACAAGAGCAGACAAACAAAAAGGGCCTGGACGTTTCATAGAGATCTCGAACCAAACACTTGATGCCTCAGACGATAGCACCCTCAGACCACATTCTGAGAAAGTCTGGCTTTAGAAACATCCTTATTTGGATGGACGAGATCCTGTGATTTGTTCTATTTAGTAATGTTATCAGCAAAAGCTGGCCAGTCTTTTGTTAACTGATGCAGGTATATTAGATTACACTTCTTTTGTTGGCTGTTACTTTGTAAAAACACAAACAAGCAGGCAGAGTTTCAACAAAAATATTTTTATTCAAATGTACCTTTCATGGTCACTGACAAACAACAGTTACAAAAAGTAAAATTTCTTATTTGTGTTTTTTAAAGATTAGATCAAAAATAAGATTTACTCCATACTTTGTCATTATACCAGTAATGTTCCCAATTCATACATATAGCTACACTTTCCTTATTGTTTGTTGTACATTATAGAAAATAAAGGCTCATACATGTTGATCCCATGCTGCAAATTTTCTGGATATGCATGTGTTAAAACGTGACAGGTGTCATATTTCACTGAGTATTACTAATTACTGGAGTAAAGTACTTAAATTTGGGTTTCTTGAAGTGTTGTGCTGTTTAATGTTGTGCTTGTGACTAAAAAGGTGCACCATGTTTAAATGTGAAATAAGCATGCCTATAATCATCTGATGCAAGCATTATTCACTTTCAAGACTTGATGTGCTCTAACTTCAAGTTTAACTAAACTGGAGTACCTTTGGACTTATCTCTGTGAAGATGCCTTTGTCCAGTTCCAGTTTCCATTCGAGACAGGATGATGGTTGAGTAAAACTTGTGTTACAAAAAGAGACAATATTATTAAAGGAATCATCTGACATATTTAGGGGATGTTTTTATGTTACACTTTCCTCTTTTTGTTGTCCACAAATGTAAAAGAAACTGAGAGGATTGTGTCTATAAACAGGCTGTTGATGGAGAAGCACTCATGATTCTGTCTTTGTGACTTACTGAAAGGGATATTCACAGGACCTTTGTTGTATTGAACAGAGCATAACCATCCAGTAATCACACATGTTAAATGGGACAGCCTAACTTTCTGTGCAAAAACACTAAAACAAAAACCTTTCCCAACCTGCACAACACCATCCCTTCTGTTAGTCACTGGGATCTAAAGTAGACTGGGAAAGTGCTTTGAGTTTCTTTGGGAAAACCTCAGAATTTAGAGCAAAAGGTACATCTCCTATTTAAAAAATAAAGGCAAAGCACATGTCAATAAATTTGTAACATTCATTCTGGTCTTACAGAGACAATAAAACCATAACAGTTGAATATCAGAACTGACATGTCTACAGTATCAGAGACGATGAAACAATACAAAACAGTAAAAACACTAAAATGGAGTTCACAGAACACTAATAATTATCAGAAAAACATCTATAGAAGACTTCTGATAACAATGTCTCACAAACAGGTGCTGGTATTCACTATCATTTCATTAAACATCATCACATGAGACATAAAGCAGACCTGATTCACAGCAGCTCATCTTAAAGAATTATTTCAGACTTGGTTTTATCTCACTGCAGGTTGTGCTTTATGGATGTGCTGTGAGTTAATCTAACAAGTGAATAAAACAAATACAAAAAATAATACCAAAAAAATATCAGTACTGTATTAGCAGACTGTTATCTGTGCTAAGAAAACAAGTTCATCCTTCAACCTCGACCCTTCTTACACACTATACTCCTTTCAGGGACTGTTTTTAATATGAGGTCACTTTGTTTCCTTCTATCATTAAAGCTGAAAGTAAAAGTAAAAAAACATTAGTTTCAACATTCTATAAAACTAAAACATAATCTTCTATGAGTTTGTTAGTGTTTGCTAGTTATAAAGAAAGTCAAAAATGTTTTTTTTTTTTGTCTTGCTAAGCTATTTATTTGTACACTTCAGATGAACATTACGCCACTAGAGTGTGTTGTTTGCAGATTCTGATGTTACATGACCAATGGACCATATCCCCACTGTGACAATGTTCCTGTGATGTCATGATCTGGTAGGAAATGATGCTGTTTCCCTTGATTGAAATCACAGACTCATACACCAGATGTTCTGCAGTTAGCATCATATTGTGTAGAATTAAGCTACAATTTTGACCACTTCAGCCTTTCTGTCATTTATTTGTTGTAGTTCCTGCTAACTGCCTCTGATGAGAGCATCCTTGATTTGCAAGGAATGGAGAATATGGAGGGCATTGAAAATGGAATTGTTAAGTATAAAGACAAATAACACTGTTTCCTTAGGCTAGTTGAAAGCAATTCTCAATTGGAATTGGTTTTTGATTATCATCCCTGTCCATCATTGTCAAAAATATAGGATAACTCAAAACTGTCTAAATGTCAAGATTTGTTTAGAGCTCAAGGTAGGTAGTGTGTAAATAAATATTTTTCATTTAAGATTTGGTCCAATCTCTTAAAAGACTTACAGACGTAGTTGCTTCTTAATTAGGTAACAATAAAAGAAAAACGGGCATCAGAGTCACAACCTTTGTCTGAGCACAAGCTGGAATATAATGATCTAACATGAACACAACATTAGAGTTTCCCACCCTGAAGGTAACATCACAAAATCATGACCTCCATGGGAATATGGTCAATGCTCTTCAGCTGCAGGCTCAGAGCACAAGCCCCCCAGAGCACAAGCCCCTCAGAGCATTGCCCTGGCATGACAAAAGCCTGTGTTGTGACAGAAGTGAAGTAATGTTAAAAGTTATGCCGAGGTCAGACTGAACTACTATTTTTACCTATTATGATAGTCATTGTGTTAGTTCAGGTGATCACAGAGTTATGATATTGGACAGTGACTTGGCCAACACGCATGATGGACTACACAGTCAACTACACGTTACAACCAACACGATGGTGGTGAAGAGAGGAGGGATGACACTGACAACAGCACACAAACATACTGTATTTACCATACCAAACATTTGTTTGTCTTTCTAAATGTTATAATGAATGATATGGTAGCTTGATGCTAATTACAAGCAGTTTTTCACAGTGGTTCTAAGGTGCCTTTGCTACTTTTTTTTAACCCTTCTCTTCTTCAGTGTGCCCTTTTAATTTCTCTACAAGCACATCATAAAAGCAGTGATGTTGTTCCAGGGCATGACAATTTTTTTCTGTCTCATTGTTACATCTTAAGGAAACAACATCATCCTTTTGCTTTATTGTTTGGCAGTGTTGGGTAGTAATTTCATTACTAGATATATATTACTGTAATGATATTTTTTTAAAAATATCGGTAAATTATGGGCTTACAGTATTTAAAATAGTAAAAAAAATCACAGTCAATAAAAAAGTGTAGTTAACTAATTACCTTTTATCCCAGGTGGTGATCTTGATAATATCAATGAGCAGTGAAAAGCTAAAAAGTCTAACTTCATGTAGGGAAAGAGTGAGAAGAGTTAGCTTTACTTTCGACAACTTAAAGAATTATCAGTATTTTCAGTTTGCTTTCCTAAAAGATACAAAGAACAAAGAAAAACCTACTTGGAGTCAACAGGTCCTGAAACCCTTCAACTGTCAGGGTATAACTGAGCTTAAACTGGTAAGCCTGAAGCATATTTGGTAACCATTATCTTCCCTCAGGACCATGGACTACAAAATCAGGTGTATTGGTACGATTGAGATGAGGTATCATTTTAGTATTTTTAGGTAATCTAAAGGCATGGCAAGTTTTTTTTAGGGTCAAAACCTCTAATTGTATTTACTAAACTAAACTGCGCACAGTTTAGGTCAATTAAGTAAGACAACACTTTCCAACATCTTATTAAAAAAGGAACTTTCTACGTTATGATACTTTTTCATGACTGGCATCAAAGTCTGTTTCCCATTCATGTTTTATGTTTGTCATTTATGTCACTCCCATTACTAAAGGTTGACATGTCAAAGTAAATGTCAAAGTATGTCATATAAGGTTCAATATCACACCAAGAGCTTTTGCTCTAACTCTGCAGCTGGGTGCTAATCTATGGCAAGTTTTTTTTAGGGTCAAAACCTCTAATTGTATTTACTAAACTAAACTGCGCACAGTTTAGGTCAATTAAGTAAGACAACACTTTCCAACATCTTATTAAAAAAGGAACTTTCTACGTTATGATACTTTTTCATGACTGGCATCAAAGTCTGTTTCCCATTCATGTTTTATGTTTGTCATTTATGTCACTCCCATTACTAAAGGTTGACATGTCAAAGTAAATGTCAAAGTATGTCATATAAGGTTCAATATCACACCAAGAGCTTTTGCTCTAACTCTGCAGCTGGGTGCTAATCTAAATGACTCACTTGACATGCAGGATCACAGCATGTACTGTACAAGCATTCAAAGATATACACTTGTCAAATAACTTTCAAATAAAGCAGCTTCATATGATCCTAAAACAAGTCTTTGTAGCATTCATCCATGTAAACCCTTCTTTACCGAGACTGGCTGGCTTAATCTGCATCAGTTACCTGTCTGGGGAAATGATGTCAAAGAAAAAACAAAAAACAGCTGTACCTTAAGTAACAGGGGAATGAATGTAAACATGTCAATAGTGTTCAGACATAAAAATTGACCCAGTCTTCGTGGTGTTCGTTCTGGAGGTGTTACTCAGTCGCCTCATGCTGCTCCCGCTCCTCAGGAACAGACATGAAGATCTTCTGACAGAACATGGTGAAGATTTCTGAGAAGAAAAACAAGTTGTGATGTTAGCAGGTCAAAACAGGTTGAATGTCTTCATATTTCATTAAACATCTGAGTATCACCTTGGTTTGTGTGCCTATCACTGACTATACTAACAAACCAAACGTATCAGTGGCATGAGTCAGCAGATACTCTCACTTGAATTTCACAACCTACTGTAATGAATGCTCCTCCAGCCATGCTAGAACAAACAGACAAGGACACTGCTAAAAAGACATTAATGCCTCGCTCACCCAGCATCTTTTTGACCACATGAGGTTTTTTCCACTTGTATCCCAGGAGGTACGCTGGGATTCCAGTAAGAATAATGCTGCAGCCAACCAGGCTTTCAAACGGAGCCGCCCAGAATGACACCGCAATCATGAAGACACAACCCAAAACAAAAGTCACCGGGATGAAGAGACACACCTAAGAGAGAGAACAGAGAAGACATAGATGTTTTCCCAAAAGAAAAGAAGACATACATTTCAGACAATGTCATGGCATATGTGGAGAGTTTCAAATGTAAAATATTCATGAACATTCATGAACATACAGCACTGATGCTAATGGCACATGGACTTGAACTTGAAGTGTTTTTCCAGTTGTCAGAATACTCAAGGGGCTTTTGCATCGCAGGTCACTTCAGACACTTAAAGCCATACAGGCGGAGGTTGCTGTGTAAAAATGTACCCATTAGTATCAGATGTTAATCATATTCATAAAACATCCATACACACTATAATGAAGCAGCTGGGAGCAACTAGGGATTAAGTTGACCCTTAAATGTGACTGGAGGGTCTGGGACTCAAACCACTGACCAATCAGCTGCGAGACAACTGATACTAACACTGACCCACAACTACCTTATGGTTGAGAGTTCCCAACAAACATAAAAAACATAGATACTGGTATCTCTTCACTGTTTAGTAATATATACAGTACATAAGTAGCAGTGGTCAGAGAGCACAAACCACTGTCAAGTCCTTTGTGACATTGTTAGCCAAGTTATTGTTGAAAATGGGAAAAACTGTCCTATCTTCAAATGTTAACAAATCATTTATGTTAACAATGTTGAGAAATCGTATATATATATATGTACATATATACGTGTGTGTGTGTATATATGTGTGTGTGTGTGTGTGTATATATGTATGTATATATATATATATATATATATACATATATATATACATACATATATATATATATATATATATATATATATATATATATATATATATATATATATATATATATATATATATATATATATTAGGGAATGCAACATGACAATTAGCCCAGAAAACTTTACAAGTACATCAGAACACAAAAGGTATTTGTTTTATTTCTACTCAATTTCTTTCTTTAGATTTACGTTAAAAAGAAGTTTCCTTAAAATCTTGATGCAATTTACGATATAAAATAGAAAAAAAAAAACATTAAAAAACACTCTGCAATTCTTTTTGTTCCTAGCTATCTGTTCTTAAAATGCTATAAAAGTTTTGTGCAACGAACCTCTAACTGATTAAGAAGTGTTTTTGGGATCTTGGACTTGTCGAGTTGTGCCTTGTCCTTTCCAGTTCAGTTTTGTTACACAGTTTGTCATGAAACTGTAGTAGACGGGTACTGCCTTCAATGTTCTATTTCATGCACACAGAAGACATGCTTGGAGTCTATGTACCCCCGTACAAAAAATGACAGATCTTTGATAAAATGACACTCTGTCACAGCACCCATGAGACTTAATAGCCATACTGATGGGCTTGGATGTTATCTCAGTTTTGCACATACTGCACCATCTTCATTCCTGTACTCCCACAAAAGATTACCAGCCTCTCCTGTACTTTGGCACACTGCTACTTGATGCTTGAGTTTCCGCACCTTTGCGCAGCTATTGACGGACACACACGCTGACAGAGCAAAACAGTGAGAAAAGTCCAGATCCAGATTGAACAGAGGACCTTGTACCGCAAAGTTTAGTATTTCATTGAGAATTATTGCATCCCTGATAATTTTATATATATATATACATCTCTCTCTCTCTCTCTCTCTCTATATATATATATATATATATACACACATATATATATGTATATATGCATGTATACATATCCCAACCAATTGTTAATGATTATGTTTTAGCTCACATTGGAGAAAAACTACATTCAAGTTTTGTTTTGTTAAGAAGTGGTTTAATGCGTCCTTTTATTTTCTGATATTTAAAACATTTTTCCCTAATACATCTGCATTTACAGCTTGGTGACCTTACTTTGGGCTCGATCTTCTAAAGGTTTGCGTGTGTAAAAACACGTGCAAACTTGATAGCGTGCGCAAAGCTGATCTGCTAATAGGGTGCACCAAGGATTGCGTCTGTCTAGTGAGCAAAATAGCACGCACAGACCATTTAGCGTGTTTGCCTTCATGAATATTCAGAATACATGCAGATGATCAGAACGCGAAAAATAATGGGAGGAGTAGATGCAAATGTAATCATTTAGCACCCCCAATGTGATTTATCAAA